>JAUBOD010000216.1:642008-720007 GCA_032353885.1 Nothura maculosa | reverse complement strand
GAAATGCTTCCTGAAGTTCCTGTGGAACTTCCGATGCTTCAGTTTGAAGCCATTTCCTCTCGTCCTATCACTGTCCAAGCCAGGCTTATCCACCAGATAAGCCTGGTGCTGATGGATAATGTGTCTACTGAGCCCAGCTGCAGATGATGAGTTTGCAGAGCCAGCCTCTGTGCAGCAGGAGAGGGAGGCTGGGATGAACAGAGCTGGGGAGGCCCGGTCCGAATGCCAGGCTGAGCTGGCACTCTCACGGTGTTTCCTTGTGCCCAGGAGTCCGAGAACTGCTCTCTGTACCCGGCCGGCTCCCAGCAGCTGCTCAGCCCGAGCAGCCCCTGCTCGTCGGCCTCCATCACCCCGCTGGCCTCTCAGCACTGCCTGCAGCTCCTGCAGCAGCAGCTCCTGCAGCAGCAGCAGCAGACGCAGGTGGCCGTGGCTCAGGTACCGTCCTGCTCTGCGCGCAGCCCCAGCAGCAACCCAGCCCCTTCCTGGCTCCCGCTTCCCTGGCAGCACCTGGAAAGGCAGCACAGGGCTGGGCATCCTGGGCCACATGGGGAGGTCCTGGGAGCACAGCTGGGTCTGCACCCCTGGGCTCGGGGTGCAAGGGCAAGGAGGAGGAGAAGCAGGGGGAAGAGGGCGGGTTGATGCACACACTGACCTGTTGAGGCTGCGCTGGTGCGCTGTGTATGAGAGCCCCCGTGGGCCGTGTTCTCGGACACTGCTGCCCTCGTGCCACGTAGGGCCCACGGGCTGCGCTAGGCCAGGCCCTGGGCACTAGGCCGGGCCTGCAGCTCCCGTCCCGCAGGTGCAGCTGCTGAAGGACCAGCTGGCGGCGGAGACGGCGGCGCGCATCGAGGCGCAGGCGCGCGTGCGGCAGCTGCTGCTCACCAACCGCGACCTGCTGCAGCACGTCTCGCTGCTCGTGAGGCAGCTCAAGGAGCTGGAGGTGAAGGCGCAGCGGCGGCAGCCAGGTGAGCGCCCACCCACAGCTCCCACCGCCCCACGAGCCGCCCCACGGGCGGAGGCCGCCGGCCCTCACGCCTGCGCACTCGCGTCTCTCCCGCAGTCGAGCGCTCCCTGCAGAACCTGTCCCTGGCACAGTCGCTGTCGCTGAACCTGAAGAACCACTACAGCCTGGACATCAACCTGCCGTCCACCTCCACCCCCGCCAGCGTCCTGGGCAGCCCCGTGGGCCCCGGCCCCCTCTCGGCCCTGGCCTTGGGGGACTCCTACCTCAACCTCGTGTCCGCGGGGAGGGGCGGCTCATGCTACGAGGGCAAGGACGAGTGCCTGGCCGTGCTGGAGGGGCAGGACGGCTTCAGCCGGCGCGTGGAGGGCTCCGAGGTCAGCGAGTTCGCTCTGCTCAATGGCGGCAGCTGGCAAAAGGCAGACGACGGTGACAGCAGGGCGGACGAGGACAGGTAGGGACCTGGCACCTCTGCCCCTGCCTGGGCACCGCTGAGCAGAGGCTGCCCCCTCGCAGCGCCATGGCCTGCGGGGCCCAGGGTGCCCTCGAGGGTGGGCACGGAGCTGCAGCCAAGGGGCAATTGCTCTGTGCACAGGATGAGACCAAATGAACCCCCAGAGGGCAGACAGGGGCATCAGAGCCCCATGGGACAGGGACGGGGTCACTCCCTGCCCTGCTTCTGCCTCTCTATGGCAAGAGGGACTGCTGCATTGCTCCCCATGCCACCACGCCAGGGTATGAGACCAACAGGTTGCACTGGTGGGACCCCAAAAGGGTATCTGCCTTTCGGAGAGGCTGGGGCAGCCTCTACACAGGTTTGCTTGTCTCTCACTCTCCTCTCTCTGCTTGTGCTTCCCAGGAGGCAGCAGCCGATTCCCAAGATCAACCCCCCGCCACCCATCCTGCGCAAGAGGTCCAGCAAGACCTCCCCGAGCCTGGAGGTGGAGGCCAAGCCCGAGAGCAGCGCCCTCGTGAGCCTTCCCAGCCCGTGCAGCGTTACCAGCGTCACTGCCAGCCCGCTCAGCGTCCTGGACCCCGAGACGAGGCCTAGCACCTGGAGCGGCGCCGCCAGCGCCGAGCTCGGCCCTGCGGGGCCCTCCCTGCGTGCCCTGGGCAAGGACAGGCCGGGGGACACCGGACACACGTCCCCCCTGCCCGGCGTCCCCGACACTGCAGCGGGTGAGGCCCTGGGCAAGGAGCCGGCTGCCCGGGGCAGCCCCACAGACAGCGAGCTGCACTTCTCCCCCGCGGACAGCACCCGCTTGCACATCAGCTTCTCGGAGGACGAGCTGCTCGAACCGGAGCTAGATGCTGCTCTGGGGACCAGCAGAGTCCCCTCTTAGCTGGCACGTGGGCCCGGCCACTCCGTCCACCTCACTGTGCCGGCCCGCGTGGGCCCCTGCGCACTCGGCCCGGGAAGCAGCTCCCTGTGCTGCCCCATGCAGGACATGGCCCGCTCGGAGCCCAGGGCTGCAGAGGGCTGTTGCTGCCTTCCCTCCCCACGTGCCCTCAATCCACATGCAGGTCCTTGCAAAGTCCCAGGGGGCCTCGCGCTGGGCACGGGCTCCTCGCCAGCACTGCCAGCCATGGAGCGTGGCCGGGACGTGGGGAACACAGAGCCCTGCTGTGGGGAAGGACGTGGTGCCTTTTCCCTGTGGAAGGACACGGTGCCTTTTCCCGGTGGGGCAGCTCCCTGCTGCAGCACTGCTCTTCTGTTCGGATTTGCAGCATTATGGTGTGGCTTGGGATTGGACTTGGAAGCGTGAAGGACAGAGAAAGGAAAGGTTTAAGGAAGATGTGGAGCCCCAGGCGAGAGGACGCCCCGTCGAAGTCCTGGAGCGAGAGCAGGACACGCGGATTGGGGGGCAGCGACGGGCGAGGGAGGGTGCGCGGATGTGTCGGAGGGTCGAGTGGGGAAGGAGCTGGGTGGCCCTGGAGCAGCAGCCCTGCAGGCAGCTGGACCGGGCTGAGCCACACGGAGCCGAGTGGAGCCGTGCCGAGCTGAGCTGTGCTGAGCTAAGCCAAGCAGTGCAGAGCTGAGCTGTGCTAAGCCAAGCTGTGCGGAGCCGCACATCGACAGCAGAGGGCCCCTGCGCCCGCCCAACGCGGCTCCCGGCTGCAGCCAGCCTGCTAGGAAAGAGCAAGCGCAGATCCGAGAAGGAGACGAAGCGCAGATCGGAGAGAGGTTTCTGAAGAGCAAATAAACGTGTTGGACTTTGCAGAGTGAGCACCGTGGGTTTTGCTTCTGGGTCCCTGCTGCGAATGGTGGCTGCGGGGACGCCTGGCTCTGCGCGGTGGGCACGGCCGCCAAGCAGCTGCCCTGTCCCCTGCCAGGCGCTGCCAGCGGCACCCAGGCCCATCCCCATGGGGACAGGGCAGTCTCACAGCGCAGCCCTTCTCTCCCTGCGCCGCCCAGGCCACGGGAGCAGGCGCTCGGCCCAGGGCCCAGCCCCAGGCTGCCCTTGTCCTGCAGAGTGCCCGGCTGTCCCTGCACTGGGGCGGCCCTCCCACGGTCCCTGCACCCCGTCCCAGTGCCCCTCACTCAGTGGGACCATCACCCACCTCAGACGGTGCCACCAGTTCCCCCAGCTGGGGACGAGACCTCCCAAACAGCCGCACTGTGCACCCAAGGCCCCTTCCTGCAGGACACCCTGGACCTGCCCAGGCCTCTTCCCATCTCATACCCAGCACCAGCCCAGGGCACGAGCCCATGGACCCAACGCTGCCTGGAACCCACGAGGACGCAGGCAGTGATCCCAGCACGGGCCCAGCCCAGAGCTCTCCTACCCCAGCACCTGCCATTCCAAGAAGCTGCTGCTGCTTCTGGACAGGGAGCCCGGCCAGGGTCCAACCGCGGCTCCTCCGGCACCTCCTGGCTGTCCCTCAGCCGGGATGCAGCTCCATGCAGGAACGAGCGCCCCGTTTGTTCTGCTTCCTTCATGGGAAGAAACTTTGTCCTGGGCTGTGTGCTGCGGCGCTCGCAATCACGCGGCAGGCAGGTGGTGCGGATTGAAGCCGCCAAACAATGCCCGTTAGTTTGTAACCTGCGACTAAATCTGGTGTTAGCTTTAATTTCAGAGTCTGCTTCAGGGCTCGCTTGTTAATCTCTATGCAAAGCAGATGAAATGAATATGCAGCATTTTGGATGTAATTGTACAGCTTCAATTCAGCACTATAATTTTCCAAACAGGATCTTGCAATCAAGCTCCTATTCATTAGCGTATAAACAATTTAGTTTCTCGGCTCTCCAGTCTGCCAATCATCCCACAGAGCGAGCATCTCCGACAGAACGAGCCGGAAAGTTTCCTTTGTGTAACGGAGGTAAAAGTTGCTCCGCACTTGGGACCAGCCCCGCGTGGCGGGGGAGCTGGGCGCTCTCCGCGGGGTCCCTGTGATGACGGATGTGGACGTGGGATGCGGAGGCTGCCGGCTCCACCACAAGCACCGTGCACATCCCATCGGGATGCGCATTGCAGGCAGGTGCTGCTCCCTGCGCATCCCAAGGGACACACATTGCCAGCAGGCACTTCTCCTGCACATGCTGGCGGGACACGCATTGCAGGCGCTGCACCCTGCACATCCCCAGGGACGGGCCTTTGCAGGTGCTGCTCCCCTGCACATTGTCACCCCAGCACCCTACAGGCCTCAGGGCCACTAGCACCCAGTGCCGGGGCCACCGTGGTCACCAGCGGCATCGGGGCCGTCGACAAAGGGAGGCGCTGCCGGCAGAGCGGCTCGCGCGGCCTCGTCTCCCGGCAAGCACCGACAGCTCTAATTAGAGGCCGCCACGCAGACAGCTCATTAGCTCGTCACGAGGCGCCGCGCGGCACCGGGGGCCGCGGGACCGAGCGGCGCAGCGGGCCGCTCCGCGCCGCGCCAGCCAGCCGCAACCTCCAGCAAAACTAATTACTTCCTGATTGTCTGCGGCCACCCACTGGGTATAATAGTATAGACTAAATTCAGCATATACATAACTAAGCACTCGGCACCAATTTGGCGCACGGTAATCATCCTCGGTGTTGCATAATTAAGACCTGATCACTTGGAATAATTATCGCATATCCCCAGTACCGGCAGCGCTGCAGAGCGGTGCACGGACCACGGAGCGGAGCGGGACGCACTGCCCGGCGACCAGTGCCGGTGTCAGCAAGCGCCTGCAAGAGGCGCTCGGAAAGAGGCGGCAATAAAAGCACTAAATTAAAGGAACCGGCGTGTATGTGCCGAGCCCGCGCGCTTCCTCCAGCGGCTCCCCAGGGACGCGGGCCGCGGCACAAAGAATAGGTGGATGTTGCACGCGCCCGGCGCGGCTCGCGCTCCGCCGGCTCATAAATCACGCAGGGCGACGGTGTTTCACAGCTCGCTTCCCAGCCAGGATATTGCCATTCCTGCTGATTACGGGGCCCGGCGCCCGGGGGAAGCTGCATCTCCCACTTCCAGGAAGGGAGGCTCCGCAAGGAAAGCGCGGTGATAAACCGGCGAGCGAAATCAGCTTTGTTCACGTTGCGAATCCCCTATTGTTCCTGCTGCAATCGTCCGCCACCACTGGAGAAAGTATTTCCGCAGCGATAAATCTCCAGGGCTCCTCCGTGGCCCTCGCCTTGGCACTGGATCCTCCTTGGGTTGTTTTGCAAGAAATATATATATATATGTATACACACACACACACACACACACACTTTTTTTTTTTTTTTAAAAAAAAAAAAGGCCAAGTTTGCTCCAAACCAGTCCCCAGGGGCAGCAGTGCCAGCGCGACTCCTCTGCAGCCCCACGCTGGAGCCCCAGGGCCACTAACGTCACCACTGATGCTGTAACAGGGGAACTGCAAAAGTGCTGGGCCCCGGCTGGGGGACACAGAGCTGCTGGGTGCACGGGAGCTCGGTGGACACAAGGAAAAGAGATCAGATTTCCCCAGACCAAACACGGGCCGGTCCGAGGCCCCTTGGCATGGGCAGCTGCCGGCCGGGAAGCCGCAGCGCTTCCCCGAGCTCGCTGCTTTGGAAACCCTCCCGCAGCCCCTCCGCGTCCCCCTGAATAACCAGCAACAGATGCTGCTTTGACCCCAGCAACTTCCTGGAAACATGCATTTGTCAAAATAAAAATACAAAGATTAATGAGGAAGGTCCCGAAACGCTGAGGAAACGGGGACGACGAGAGGCCGCAGCGAAGGCCCGGCTGGCAAAGGGAGAAGGGGCCGGCACGAGAGTCACTCCAGTTGCCCTATCCTGCTTCAAAGGCCCCGCGGGAAGCAGGAGTGAAGCGAGGAGACTCCCATGCTGGAGAAGCCGCTCGCACAGACACGGCTGGGACACAGGGGTGTCCTGGAGCCCCGGGGGGACCAGCTCTGCCCGGCGGCACCAGCAGCTTCCACCTCTAGCAAAGCAGCAGGGCTTGGAGCCCGCGCGTCCTGCAGTGACGATGGCAGGCACTCCATGGATTCCCATGCAGTCCCACTAACTGCAGGGACATCCCGCACACCACTCGTGTCAGAGTCTCACACACACTCCAAGAGTTCAGAACGTCCCCGTGATGATCCTGCGCCTGCCCACGGAGTCCCAGGCAGCGCCGCTCCGGGCGGACGCCACTCCAGCAGCTCCACGAGCAGTGCCCGGCTTAGGCTCCAACCCGCCGGACATAGAGGTAGAGGGATATCAAGGAGCCCTTTCCCTGCCGTGTCCCGGAGAGGGGGTGTCACTCGCCAAGTCGCCCATCGCAGCGCACGGCTGCAACGTGCACCTGCGACAGCGACCTGCAACCCACCACCTGCAACCTGGTCCTCCATCCCGTGGAAACGGGGCAATCAAGGGCTGAGCTTGGCCTCCTGCCCGTGTCTGCCTGCCCCTCGCAGCCCACGAGGCACCGGCGGATCCAGCCCCATGATGGAGCAGAGCTCTGGTCAGAGCCTGCAGGGCACACGTGGGCAGCCACGCTGGGGGCGGACACTCTGTGGGCACGGAGCCGGGCCCTGCACCAGCCACAGTGCCACCCGCGGCACCGACTGCAGCATTGGGTGCACACGAAGGAAGAGCCAAATGCACCGAATCGCCCCGCTTTTGTTCTCCCTGCCGCCCGCCCTCATGCTTCTCCTGGGCCATCCGCTCCTCTTCCCGGCTCCATACGGCTCCAGCCTACCCGAGCAGGCTGGGAACAGGGTATATCAGCTGAAAGCAATTTGCTTTGAAATCCAGCTGCCAGATTTTCATTCATTTGTTTACTTTTAAATGCTTTTTTAAAAGCCAAAGTACACAAGGCAGCCAAATTGCTGACATGTGTGCCGGCCGGTACCCCCCCACCACCGCATTCTTCCCCATCCTCCTGGGCTCTAATCCACTCATGTTTATTTAAAATACGGAGAGCACTTCAGCACTATTAAGGACTCTGCTTTATAGTAGATGGAATAAGATCCCGGTGCGGGCCGAGGGGAGAGGAAAGGCAGCGCTCGGGGGCGGCCCCGCTCCCGCCCCGCTTGGCTTCGGCCACGCCGTATTCCAGCCACCCACGTCTCCCCAGAAAAGCCCCTTCCCACAAGCTCTGGATACTGCTCAGGATATTGCTCAGGAGCTGCCAGGATCCCACGGGATCGGCACCTTGGCAGGGACAGCGCCTGGGGACCTGGGCCCATATCTTAAGGGCTCTAATGGGTGAATAGGACTACGCAGGGAAGCAGCTAGCCAAGTCCAGAGCGTTTGAACGCTGCATGCAGGCGTTGTGGGAGTGCAGGAGGGCACCCAGGCACGTTCCCTGGAAACCCCTTGGCTAGAGCTGCCTTTCCTGCACCTCTCTCCGCAAGGCACCGCTGGCGCCCTGCGGGGCACAAAATGGCAATGTCAGCACAGAACAGAGAGCTGCTCCAGGCTGTCTGCACTGCAAGCCAGGGACATGCCAAGGGGACCACGCAGGAGACACGAGCAAGAAAGGGACTCACGTTTCTGAGCAAAGGAACCACTGCTAGGGCAGAGAGGGGCCGCGGACACCGGCAAAGCTCCCTCTCCAGTGACTTGCCAGAACCTGGTTTGTTTCCTAGCGGGAAACAGCAGAAAACACAAACCTCCACTTATTAACTGCTAGTGACACGGTGCCTTCACAGAGTGCTGTTGCAATAGCCAGGCTAGAGACACTTCAAAGGGGGTCCTGCCATGCAAGCCCCTGGCTCTGCCAGGCATGGAGCACAGGCCCTGCACCGCAGGCTCTGGGGTCCCGTGCTCCCCCAATCTCCCCCCTTGCTTGCCCTGTGGGGCTCTGCCCAAGGCTCCTGCAGGGCCCCCTTCTCCAAGGACAGAGGGGGGGTAAACATCAGAGCCAGGAGCACTGCAGGGCGGGCCTGGCCCGGCCCGCAGGAACCAGGGCAGCGGGGGAAGCGGCGTGGCCCAAGGCCGCACAATGAGATAGGACAGGAAAGGGAAGCCGGGTGCCTGTCTCCTCGCTCTGGCCCTGCTCCTGCACTGCTCTTCCTTGCCCTCTGCAACACATGAGGGAAAAAAAAAAAAAGGCAGCAAAGCACATGAAAGGCTGCAACAATAAAGAGCCTGATAGCGGATCCTAAGGACTCCAGCAGCTGTAGGAGCCAAGTGCTTCTTGGAGGGGGCTGCGTGGAAGCGGAGCTTCCCTCCCTGCTCGCATTGTATTTCTTTCCTCTGCCAGGAGGCGCTTCCTGCCGCGGGGCAGAGCTCTCTGCGCTGACCTTGCCTTCCTCTGCTGGGCACTGGGCGGCCGCGAGCGCGGGGACGAGCACGGGGATGAGCACGGGGACGCTGGGGCTCCCGCCACGTGGGCCGGCTCAGCCCCGCGCCCACCGCTTCCTGCATGGGGACAAGCAGGGCTGTGAGCAGCATGGGCACAGCCACTGGCACCCACAGTCATCATGAGCTGCATTCAAGGCTTTTCTCCAGCCCGGGCCACGGACGGGTCCAATCCCATCCTCCACATGGCTGCAAAAAGGAGGCAGCGGGAACAGAGCGGGGGGCACAAAGCACCTCCCCAAAGGGGAAATTCTGACACCGCCCAAGCCCCAGCTCCTGTTTGCAGGGAAGCAGGAGGCTCTGCTGCCCTTTATGAGGAGCCCAACCACCCTCAAGTTACACAGCCCTTGCAGAGCTGCCACGCTGCTTTTACAAATACAAAGCAGTACCTCGATTCAGTGTTTTCCACAGTTCAGCTATCAACTTGGCCATCCAAGTGGCTTGGAACAAATCTAAATCAAGTCTACCTACAAGTTCTCACATGCAAAAGGAGAGTTGGAACTTTTCTAACAAGGACATGGTTGTATTAGACCATTCAGCAAATCCATGTCCATTCCTAACGAAATAAGGAAATAATTTGCTTTGGCATCAAATATTGCAAATAATCTGCTAGAGGGAGACATAGTAAGCTACAAAAAAAAGTACAAATTGCATTTGGATTTCCCAACCACCTCTGTCTTCTCTGGCTCTCTCAAATTCCCTTCACCTTAAATATACTCAGTAGGAATTATCAAAACTTTTTCATTACGGTTTCTTCCTTTCTACTCAGCTCAAGTCTTTTCAAATGTAAGAATAATCAATTTGAGACAATGTTCAAGTGAATTTTGTAGAAACTCAACTATTTTTTTTTGTCTTTGCCATCAGCAGGGCCCACTTACCTTGGGACACATGAGGGCAAAATCCTCACACAAATCCCCGGGATCAGCTGAAAGCAGCCACAAGAGGGAGACTTAACCTCCTATTAATATCCAGACAGATTCTGCGTTCAAAATGAGTCTCTTAGAAGAACACACAGCAAATTTTCAAAAGAACTTTTAAAAGTCATCTTGGACTCCAAAATTCCTTTCCAGTGTTCCAGAAGCATTCTTTTTCTGAACATAACGGTTCTTTAAAAATTATGAATATTAAGTATTTTTATATAAAGAGATACGGGTAGTGGGGGTTTTAAATTTCCTGTGGATTAAAAAATTTACTTGTCACACTTCCATTCTAAAGCCATACGGCAACTGAACTCGGAGGAAGAGCAGTTTTTGTCCTAGCAAATCACAGTTTCCAGGAGCTTGAAAGGCAAGTTCCTGACTCGTATGAGTCTTTTTAACAGGTATGCCATAAGGTTATGAGACTGACAAGAGCTAGATAAAATAATTTCCGTTCACCTTCTCAGATGAAGATTTGGTGACTGTAAAGAGAGTGGACTTTGCTGTTGGGACTTTTGGCTAACAGTACCTTTTCTTTAGCTTTTTGTATAGAGGACTGCAGTAAATAATTTATTTCAAACCAAATTGCCAGATGTTTAAAGGAGACACTCTCCTCAAAGGGATGCTGTTGTAGCAATCCAGCTGCACCAGAATGGAATATTCCTTCCTCACTAAGATTTGAAATTGCACTAGGATTTTACTCTTCTCAGGCCTCAGTCTAAAACAGCAGAGCAAGTTCTGCTTAATTGAACTATGAAGGGCCAGATACCATGACACTGGTTAAGTTTCTCTAGCTGTTAATTTCACACGCGTGATTAGAAGTTCTGGCAAAGCTTAAAGCCTACACTATAACAAATAACACTTTTCACATTGCCAATAAAATATCTGTGTTGAATCTGTTTGCATCTGTTCTCCATCTGCCAAGAAATTGTCAGGATACATTCCTCAAAGATAGTTTTATGGTCTTTGCTTCGTCTTGACATTCACTTGCTCTAAACTTTCCAAGAAACATTACAGCTCCGAAGGGGGCATGTGTGATTGAGTAAAGCCACAGAACAATTTTGAACAGAAATAGCTACATTTAAGCACTGTCCAATGCACTAAGAACTGCGCTGGATGGCAACTTTCTCACCAATTCAGCCCAGAGATGGACAGAAGCAGCATCCATCTCACGAGCAGCTCATGATAGAAGTGCTGGCAGTAGAGCTGAAAGCTACTTGACTTTACGAGCACTCCATTGTCCGTTTCCTGCCTTTGAGCCCGTCCTTCTCCGCTGTTTCCTTTCCTATATTCTCCTTTCCACTCCTGCTCAAAACTGAAGAGGGAACCTATGCAAGATCAGAAGCCAGCTCTCACTTTCAAGCGAGATCAGTGTGTTATTACAAGATTAACAACATCTATTACAAAAGGTATTAGATTTAGCTCTCACAAGACAGAGGAAAAATCTTAAACCTGGGAGAGTACACCATAAATCACTGTTTTATTATTTTTTTGCTTACAGTACTAACCAACCTAAGGGTGGGGTTTTAAACTGTATTTAGACTGTATTAAAAAATGACCCCTATTTATACACATCATTCTTTGCTGAAGCAATTTAATGGGCAAAAATACTCTTTAATTATGATTAGGGACTGACTACTGGAATGCCCATGCCTGCTTATTCAAAAGCAGATGTTCAGCAATGCAGTGTTTCATACATTATGCTGACAATGGCAAGTTATTAACAAAACATACTATCTAACAAGTCTTTCGGCGAGACAGCCTACCTATTGGAGTTGGTCAGTGGAAACACATCAGACATGATACATGTGTTAACATCCCGGAACAATTTATCCTCCACTTGGCCAAACCTCACTTCCTTCAGCTGAATGTGATTAGATCTCAAGCTTGCCCTAATTTCCTTCTCCACAGAAAAGGGCTTATCTTTCTTCAGGAGCGTGTGGCTGCTCTGAAATGCTGCACTGACCTGGAAGAAGCCACAGAGGTGCCCACCAGCTCCACCTGGGCCATGCAGCTGCTAAGGCACATGATATATTAAGAGGGAAAATGTGGCACAGCACTTGTTCTCTGAGCTTTAATCAACATACCCAACCAGAAAATAGCAAGAGCCCATGAGCTATTTGTGTATAAGATATTTTCAGATAAAGATTATATAATTTTCCTCTAGTTCCATGGATCAGAAACACATGATACAGCCACGGACCCACTACAGCTTCATCCTATCTGCCCAAAAGGACAGAGTCAATCTTAAAATTATAGTATCATAGCTGGTCTACCCAAGGAACAAAGTGTTAGTCACATCTCTGCCATGGTTCAGGCTACAGCTGAACCAAGCCTGGCCTTGAGTAAGCTCAGCCACACACAGCTTTGTGAAAACAAGTTAATATGCCCCCCTTTTTTTAGGGTCTTTGTAATATGGTTCTTGCCACAAAAGACACACAAGATCTATTTCCTACCAAACATTACGACAATGAGACAGCAGCAATGATTTGCCATGACTCCTTAAGAAGCCAACTTTTTATATAGCTTACGAGAAAAGGGCGTTGTCCAGAAATCTTTTGTTTTTTAAAGCCTAAAACATAATGACCAGAGTTTCTGATAAAGCTGTTTGTGTTCCTCAGTTTAAAAAACAAACTGAGCAGCTAAACCAGCTACATGAAGAACAAGCCGTGGGTAAAGTGAACAAGGATCCTGGTGTCACAGACAATATTGACCCCACAAATAGCAAAAGTCACAGACTTGATTAAATTTTTGCTCCAATACAAGTCTTAGGGTAAAGCTGTACAGAAGAATTTTCTTGGAACCAAAATACACAATAATCAATTGGAAGATTCGAAGGGAAAACATTAGCAACTTGCTTGTAATCAAATGCAAGTATGTTCAATAAAGTCAAGTAAGCCACATAAATGTTTGGGTTTTTTAATCATTATAACTATACCCAATGCATATTTGACAGTATACACTTGTAAGTCATGTATCTCTGCATTTCAGTTGCAGCACAAGCTGCCCAAATTACCAGGACCAGAAGAAGAGCCTACTGCCATACGGAGAAGGCTTCAATTCTCCTTCAATGGGTGGATTTGGCTCCGGCCTAGGTCGAGAGTGATAGGCATTCTCAGGGATAGGTCTGTCTGTCTTCACTTTTGTGACCTGGAAAAGAGAGAAGAGTGACAACTTTTCACAGCATTTAATAGAAAATGCTCAATTTAGTGTTGGGCTCCCATAGCACTTGTTAGGAAAAGAGTCTGAGACTCAGTCTTGACAAAACCTTGGGGAGGGAAGAAAGATCCTGGCCAGCCAAGCAAAAAGAAGTTAAATCACCTTAGAGAGCTCTCCCAGGTCAGGTCTCACCCAACCCAGCTTCTCTAGTACACAGTTATCAAATACTGCCTGTTGTTTGCGGCATCGGCGAAGCTCCTGCAAGTTGGTGTAGTCAATACACGTCCAGTACTCAGTAAACGGCTCAGCACAGTTCAGCTTAATCTTCCTGTAAAAGATTACAGAAAGAAAATGACTAGTAAGTGTTGTTGCTTCAATGGCATTTCTTTCACAGGTGCCCAGTCTCAACTCTTGGCAGCATTTTCATAGTTTTAAGTTCTCATGAACATTTAAAAGTCTTTAGAGGAGTCAACATTTATAGCACCATTTACCAATTCTCCTGTCAAACTAGGTTAGATGGGGACCACTATAAATAGGGAAAGCAATAAAACAACTGGTATTCAGAAAACATTCTTGCTACGCAGATATATCCTGTCTGCCAGTATGTTTATTTTCTCAGGCAACACTGTGCACTGCACAATATTATAACGCTTCCACGCTAGTTTAATGCTTTAAGCTGAAAACAAGTGCTCAGGATGGATGTTTTTGACCTTTAGGAAGCTGCTACACTGGAAAGGGCATGCTTTGGGCCAGTTAAGGCAGGTCATATGCTATCAAGCCAGGAAAACATCAACGGCACATACCTAGCACTGCATTTTAGCCACAGGAGATTCCATACATGAGTTTCCACAGCACTATGCCTTTGCTCCGTTTGCACTACATGTTTTGCACAAAAGGGCAAAGGGAGCAAACCTTGCACTGTTCCTATGGGCTGCGTGACAGCTGCAAGCTGCGGCAGCAGCCACCTCGCCCCCAGAGCTCCCTTTGCAGGGGAGAAACAGGGGTTTTACCACGGAACAAGGAACCGCAATGAGGGAAGAGGCCGGGGGCGCTGGAGGAGGAGGATGGCCGCACCTGAAGAACTCGAGGGCGCACTCGTTGACCTGGCGGCCCTCGCGGAGGCACTTGCGCGGGTCCTTCTCCTCCCAGCGGCACAGCATGAACTCCTTGTTGGGCCGGTCGCACTGCGAGCCATAGTGATGGGCCGCGGCCTTGAGCACGGCCGAGCTGACGCTCACCTGCGGTGGGGCAGAGACGCGCTAGGGGTGCCGGCCGGGCCGGGGGGCAGCCCCGCGGCTCCCGTCGCACTCACCTCGCGCACGTCGAGCTCCTCGAGCGAGGGCACCTCGACGCGGCCGGGCATGGCGGCGCCCGCCGCTCTCCTTGAGCTCCCCTCAGCGCCCGGCGCATGCGCGCGCGGCGCGCGAGGAGTGGGGCGGCCCCGCGGCGGCGGCGGCGGCAGGAGGGGTTCCCGCAGAGATGCCCGGTGCGGGCCCCGCGGGCTCCCGCCGCTTGTGAAATGCAGCAGGGAAGGGGGGTTGGCCAAGACGTGTGCGGAGAGTTGCTCCTCGGCCGCTTAGTGCTGGAGCTGGGCGCTCAGGGTCGTTTTTCTTAGCAATCTAGGGCACTGCTAATCCATTAAAAAAAAAAAAAGAACGGAAAGAAAACTCCGTTTTTCCGTAACCACACCATGGCAATCTCGGAGCCAAGGATAAAACCCCGTAGGGAGAGTCCAAGGGGGAGCCATTTGGGGCTGACACCTTGCCACGAGGAGGCAGCTGCCGGTGACAAGTGGCCACAGGCTTCCCAAATCCTCTGTGTTTGGGAAGACTGAGGGGACAACCCGCTTGGCTTGTAAGCAGAACCTGGGGCATTGTAAAATGTAAAGTGCTCTGAGGTCCTTGTGTGGCTTCAGGAGTTTGAAGAATCTGGAGGATAATAAAAACACTAAACACTTAAGTAGCATGAAGACTTGCCACAGCGCTTGTGTGATTGAATTTTCTAGCCATTTTAGGACAAAGGCGGGAGTTATTTCATGTAGGATGTTGTCCCGCGGACTTGTAATTGAGATGTGACTTTTATATCTTGCATGTTGTTAGCAAAAACCAAGAACATAAAGAATCTTATCTTGTGTGATGAATAGGGAAACAGAGGCAATGGGGGCAAAATGACTTTCTAAGTATCAGGCCATTAGCCTGAATTAGAAACACATCTCAATCCTACACCAGATTATGTCAACATGTAGCTACATACAGACTAGCAAGGAAATTAGCTTCAAATTCTTCCCAGATCTTGATCTTGAATAGTTGAAAAAAAAGATCTCTAATAGTTGGGGGAAAAAACGATTGATTTCACTTTTCCCAGGAGAATATAGTCTCACCTACTCATCAGCACTCACAGCTCATGCCTTCATGTCCTATCCATTAAGCCTTTGTTTCCCAGAAGAAAAACAAAACAAAACAAAACAAAAACCTGGAGTTGAAGCAAAACAACTGCTACCATTACCCCATTTTCACATAAACAGCTGATGTCTGCACATGGACATCTCCTGTAACCTCCACCATTTTTTGGTTACATTGTCTGTACAACAAATTCCTTTCTTGATGCCAGTTTTGCATCTGTTATCCCACATTTAGGTTTATACAGAAGAAGACGAGGGAAAAGAACTATAGAGAGGGGGAGGAGCTTCTGATTCCTTTAAATATGAAAGTCAAAGCAGATGTGTGTCCAATGTGGCTTGGTCTGCCTGGGTACAGGTTTAGCTTTCAAGGGTTTCCTGCAATTCCAGAGTTACCCAAGTCCTTACATACACAATCCCAGCAAGTCTTGGTGATCATGCAGGAGATAATGGCAACCTGCCCTTACAGGCCATCAACATGTTATAGCACCCAACTGTCCCTTCCTCCTTTCCTCTCTGTACCCCATCCTCGGGCCCTCTCAGCACTTCTGCCTTTCCCCAGCAACAGCCCAGTTTACTATTCCTGTTTCCCAATATGTCTCTTTACTCTTCCTTTCTCTTTTCCCCTCCAAAGGAATACTCTCATTGAAAGCATGCACATGTTCCTTCTTAGTTTCTGTATTCAGTTATCTTCAGACATTTCTGGCCCCGTAGAATGTCTATTAAAAATGAGTCCTCCTTTGGTAGATTCAGATCTCCTTTAACAAAATTTGGACTATTTTAAATTGGGGGAAAAGAAGAGAAAGTTCTTATGCCAGAAGAAAGAAGCCTTCAGGGAGCACATCCGATCCCCTTATTTCTGCAAGGCCATTACAAATCCCAGCAGATTATAAAAAATAATGAAATACTAGGTTGCCTTCTTGCTTCCAGAAATGAAGTATTAATAATGCAGTGCTGGCAGTGAGGTACTTTACAGTCATTACTGTATCCATTAAAACAGCTGGAAAGTGTTGTCAGTTCAACATTTTTAAGAAGTACTATACATGCATACAAAAGAATTATCTTAAAAAGGTCATTTTTAGAGCAAGATTATAAAGAGTTGAAATAATAACTGTAGTGTGAAAATGTCATGCCAGCTCCATCATTAGCATAATATCTAAACTACTTAGAAATATTTCAGCATATCAGGTCACGTCAAGCATGTCAGGTTTTCAATTATCTGAGCAGTCTGATGTCTACACTTCAGGTCTATGCTTAGACACACAGTCTGTTGCAGAAATAGGTGTCTGAATCTCCACTTCCGTGGCGCTCTTCCACTGCTGGAGAAAAAATCCTTCAGCTGCACTTTTGCTTTAAGAAACGAATCTTTGTTACTTTTCTGTAAATACCATTTTAGAAGGAGTTACACAATAGCAAGTCAGCAGAGAATAAAGTCATTGTGAGTCATATGAGAGTAACTAAGCTACCTTAAAGGTATCATTCTTAGGTTAATGAAAGCTTTGAGTTTCAAAGAAAGAAATGCACTATTACAGTACTTCCTCACCCACAGGATAAACTCAAGAATAAGTGTGTTTTAAATCATCCATCAACTGAATGGAGAAAGAACACTAAGAAATCCTATATCTACATTTTTTTTCCTATCAGTGAGCAGACAGTTAAAGTCATGACCTACCTGTCTGAATCGAAACACCAAGTTCTTTTGTTACCCATCAAAACATCACCAGCTCTAGTAGGGAAACTGACCTCTTCAAACATCCTTCCAAAGAGAATTGTTCCAGCTTTCACTCTTTAACTGTACCGTAACAGCAAGCCCCTGTCTCGGGGATCTCTGCTCTTTTGTATAGTGTTATATTGTAAGCCATAAAGAGGAAAAGACTGAACCAGATGTCTTATCTGTTGTAAATTACAAAAAGAGGAAGTCTAGTATTGATAGTCTCTAAATAGTAAGACTTTGAAATAATAAGCTGCAGACTGCTGCAAGGTCCAGTGCAGTCAAATACTGCTGGGGAATGTTCCTGTCAGGTAGTAAGACATTTTTTACATTCCCTGGCCTCAGTCCATTAATTATGTGGAGTTTTTCTTTTCCTAGTTAAGTGACATAGATGGAAAAAAAATAGCAATATGAATATTTAATAGAAGAGCTTTCTGAACTTACAAATTATAATAAGATTGGAAAGGTTAAGAAATATTAGATTTAGATTTTTATTTCTGTAGGAATTGTCACACTAAGCAATGTCTGCCTTCTTTTTTTTTTTTTTAGGATTGCATATTATTTCTAGCCTGTACATATCTTCCTTATACATATGATCTGAGTTGTGATGCAGAAAGAATTTCAAAGATACTGTCAAATCTCTATAATAGCTTCTTAGGTCTCTGCATGAAGTCTGAGGTTGTCACTAATCACAGACATCAAAGGTAGCGATGGGCCCTTCTGTCTTTCACTGCAGCAGGTGTTAATCCAAGGGTTAGGAAAGATGCCTCTATTTCTATTGCTTTCAGACTGACACAATAGTCAAACTGCTGCCTTCACTCTCTCTGCCCCCAGTGTGGGAATTCACATATTGGCACAGCCCTCGGTTAAGCTCTCATCCTGCAACCCCATAATCAAACAGCTATTTTAACTTGAGAAAAATACATCACTTTGTAGATCTTTGTCAGCTCAAGTTTAACAGACCTAAAACAGAGATCTTCCCACACTTGACTTGGCTCTCTGCTTACCTCTTCTTCATGCTCCATGACACCACCCCTGTCACTCATGCCCATACAAAGCACAAAGGATTCTGAAGGCACGTCTCCCTTCTCATGCTGCTTTCTCTAGTTTAAGAAAATTCTACACTGATGTAGCCATATCTATTTTGAGTGATTTTTCTCAGCTTATACCATTTTCCTTCTTCAATTCTTATTCCTCTAGTGAATTCTGCTTTGATGAATCAGTCAAAAATCACTTGGTTTTGATTTTAAGAGTCTTCATAGATAACTCTTTCTCATTTCTTATGGCATATGACATTTGCCATAGGAATTTGTTCCACAGAGTGCATTAGCCCCCTGTTCTCTGTTAAATTTTCAGATCAGCTCTTTTTTTTCCGCTCAGGCATCCTTCACACATCCATATAAACATCTGCAAAAATATTTTTTTCTCTTAAAGCACCCTTTTACCCATGTTGCTGCAAATGTTGTAATGTTCAATGGACACTGTCTCGCTTCTGTTTTTCTTCACTGTCATTTTTCTGTATATGATTTTTTTTCCCAATGTAGCAGAATTTTGGGTCATGATGTAAGTTTCAGGACATAAAAGCTGTATAAGAAATATTAACAATTATTATCTTATGACATTTAGATTGCAAACTCATCAGAGAAGTTTTATTATCCTTGTAAAGTGTACATAATTTGAGCCACTGTATGAACAAATAATAACTATTATATAATATCAATAAGAACTATTAATAAGAACTATTAAAGCATGAGATGTAGGGGTATTGTACTGGTTCATTTTAAGGACCCATCTAACCTAAGTGGTCACCCAGAGAAAAGCAGGAACAGAATAAGGATATATGATGTTTCTACTGATTTTCAAGCTTCCAGTTATTTTCACTTGTGCAAGTTTCTTGATCCTGATGCAGTTTGTCCATTTAGTGGCCTCTATCATGTCTTTCTTCTAAAAATCTTTCTTCTAATAATTTGTTCAGTTTGCCCTTACTCATGCAGAGCTTTTTCAACATTGCTGGGCAAAGATTCCACAGATCTGCTGCCTTAAGGATGAAAAAAAAAAAGATTTGTTCGTTTTGAACCTGGCTCCTGTCTTCTTCTATCCTCTCTTAAAAGTGCATCTCTTTTCATACGCTGAAGAATCTCAGCCTACTCAGTCAGTCACTCCTGATTGAGAAGCTCTGAAGTGTCTCTCATCACTCTTTTTCCTTTTTTAAATCTTTTCCAGAGCTTGACGTAATGACAAGACAGTACTAAAGATGTGGGTAAATAATGCATTTATTGACTTTTCTGATTTGTCTTCCATTTCTATCCTAGTAATTTTTAAGGTTTCTTTTTCTTGGGGTGTATGGGGTGAATGACTTGTTCCCTGCACTTGCTGGGTGAATATTATATGACAGCATTGGTTTCTTAGCTATTTATCATAGTATTTTATTCCTACTATTTTATTTATAGCTGATTGGGCAATAAATTATAATTCATAGAGATCCTCTGCTGAATCTTCTCCTACCATAAAATAGCATTCTAATATGGGACTCTATTTCTTGTCCATGGTGAATATTGATACAAAAGATTCATTTCCCTGTCTAAATACATTTCTTGGCAACCATCAACTACCCCTGTAGACTCTCTGGCATATTGCTTGTTCCTGCTGTGCTGGGTAAATGAATCAGTACTAATTTTGATTCCCATATCTACTTGATCCTAAAATGCTTTCCCCATTCTGCCTAATGAAACATATTTTTACATTTATTCTGCTAGCACTTGTGTTCCTTTGCATTTTCTTGTTTTGAATGCAATTTCAGCCCTTTGAAGGGCTTTCTTCTTGCTTCTAATAATCTCCTTACTTTGCTGGCTAGCCATTCCAACCTAATTTTATCTTCTTCCTGTTGTTTCCATAAGTGTTAAACACTGGTGCTGTGATACCTGTACAGTGTTCTCCAGTAGCTTATATGCATGCCTATGAGAATTAAATTCCTTACACTGTCCTTTTCACACATCTTACTAGAGGCTTCCTCATTTCTGTATGTCCCTTTTGAAGATGAGCAGAACTAGGGTAGATGTTTTGAATTTTGTTGCATTTGTAGGAATGTCAAAAATGTCTTTAATTAGATCCTGCTCATTATTCAGTACAAATTCAAGGTTTGTATTTTGTGATGCAAGCTCACTAACCACTTAGTCTATGAAAGAGACATTTATAATGTCTAACACTTTCATCTCTACTTTACATCTCAATATAACATTCATCCACTCTGGATGGGGGTAATTTAAGTCTCTCATACAATCTATTTCCTGCTTGCTGCCTTCTTGATTTTTCTCAGAATATTGTAGTCAGCATTTCCTATCCTTTCTCAGTTATTGTTAATAGAGACCCAATAGCATAGTTGTCCAATTGGAACTAGTCCATATAGATTCAGAGATACTCAGTGAAGTGGTATGCTTTTTAAAAATGATTTAGTGCTAATTTCTTCAATTGATACTACAATTCTGGCCTGGAACAGCTTATGAGATTCCTATGTATACTTTGCGTCCTAATATGTTTTAGAACTGCTTGTCTTCCTACCAAGCTTCCAATAGGTCTGGTGTGTATTTTATTTTATTTTATTTTATTTTATTTTATTTTAGGGAAGACATTTCCATTTCTCCCTATCATTTCTTAAACTTTTACCATTTGTTCATAAGCATATGCACCTCAGTTTTGTTCCCATCTTGTGACCTCATTTAAATAACAATCAGTTAGTTTCCAATTTCCTATTGGAACATTTACATCTTTTTATCTGTCTTTCCCTTGAGGATACAGAACTCTCAAGTTTTCTTTTTCAGCAGCATCAGCATTTTAGAACCATGTGTTTTTGTGCATTTGTGAGCTCTTTCCCAGTCTCCAGATTAAACCTTCCATTATAACTTTCTAGATTTTAAGTGTCAGGCTTAAAAATAACCTAGTCTGAGAAAGCAACATGCTTTGGCAGGGCCCAGAATGCACAGCAAGCTCTGCAACCGCTTCACTCTCCAATGGGGATTTGGTTGCCTGTGCCCAAGACCAATGGGTGATGTGGTGCCCTGTGACCTTGGAGAGAGCTTGGAGGAAACAGCTGGGAAACAAGGCACTGCAAGTTGCTGGAGCCCTCAGGATCTGTTTTTAAGCTCAGGCCCTCACTGTGGTCCTTCCTTGAACTATGTTGCGTGTTTGTGGTTGGTCTTGTACATCACTGATCCTGACCAACTGACTTGACTTCCTGGCTTGACCATGGAGCTGCCTCATCATGATGTCCTTGACTGGCAATATGACTGACTCTGACCCTGGTTAACATTAACTCACTCTTTTTATTGGGGTGCTGCAGCACCGTGGTCTGGTAGCGTCATCAATGAGGATGCTGCCACTTGCCTGGCCTACACCATTAGCTCCTGATGTACCTTCCCATGTGGAGCAGCTCCTTCTTGCTGCTTCCTGACACACTTATTGGTGCCCTGATCATTCAGATTAATTTCAGCTAAAATAGTCATTCTAAAACTCTCCTCCATTCAAGATGATTTTGCATTCTTCCTCATGTCATCCAATCAAGGCAGTAAAACTCTGCATTCCATATCTTCTTATGGTCTCATGGATGCAGGAAGCATTTTGCTTAATACTGGCATGGAAATCTTTGTCTTCAGTTTCCTTCTCATTTGCCTGAATGCCCTTCGTATGGTCATTAGTACTCACAGACACCACAACCAGTTGTACCCGGGATCCTACCAGGTTCCTAAAGGGGTAGTCACTGCATAGGCCTCTTTGGGGCCACCAAACCAGACCAAGTCATTTATTGACCCAGTGACAGATTCTTCCACCAATACTACCTTCCTCTTCCTCAGAGCCAGGAAAAAAAAAGTAGGCCAAGAAAAGAAAATAATTCCACTCCTTTTCAATAATCAAGTGCGACTCTCAACAAGAAATGAAAAAATGTGAGCAGAAAACTATAATTCCCACTGATTTTAGTGGACTCTGACTCAAGCTTTTAATGACACTGACTGATGCACATTTTCCAGACACTTTCTGCAAAATCATTCTGTTGTTTTTCAGAAAAAAAGTCTGGGATGTAAAGGAGATCTGCCACAAAAAGCTTAAAAAGTGCAGACCTGCTATTATTAATGTAAAGTATTCTAAATTCTTGAATTAAAAAGAAAAAAAGTTTATTAATTTTACAAAAGTAATTACTTTAAATTTGAGTGTCAATGACACTTCTCACATAAAGCTTTTCTAAATTATAGTTCCAGTCTTACTGACGAGAAAACAACCTTCAGCTAGGCTGACAAAATCTTTGTAAGTTGCTATAAAATACATTCTATTAAAGAGAGTTCTATGCAGCTATCACATCCTTTTAAATCCTTTTTAGTAATTACCCACACACAAAAGAAGCTGAGCTGCTCTGTTTAGAAAAATTATAATAAAATAATAAAAACAGTAATAAAGAGAAGTAATTGCTAAAATGTACTCTTTGTGCCTTAATATTCTATGTTAAGTAATTGTGACATTTAGGAATCCGTTTATTCCTTTTTCTGATATTTATTATCTCACTGATTAGCATAATGTGTACGAAGGATGATACAGATTTCATAAAAAGTAATCTGGTTTTAATCTGTGTTTAACAAATAATGCAGGCTTTTGACAAAAAATATATTTTAAGAATTTGAGCTGATGTGAGATCCAGTGTATTGCAAGAAAAGTTATCCAGTTATGCCAGAGTTTCACTCCATTGAGACAAAGTTTTTGCTTGTTATTTAATAAAACAGAAAAATGGTCACCAAAACTTGTCCTTGTTAAGGAATAGTGTTGCCAGCCTACAGCAAAAATGCTGGCAACCTGCCTGGAAAGTGCAGCAACAACTGATCCATCTGATCTCCTTCTGTGGCTGGGGAGAAAACAGACTACAGTGAAGGCTGGTCTTAATGGGCTCTACCACCAATTGCCTGGCAAGGACACACTGGTTTCTGAAAAGAAGGTTGAACTGATTTCCTAAGTTGGGGAAATATTTCACCTTCCTTAGTGGTAGGTAGTGCAGTCTCTAGAATTTACTCAATTAAAGTTAGACCTTCAAGAATGTCTGCCTAATTGTGTAATATAGTACCGTAAAAAATTATTCAATGCATAAATATTTAAGAAACAATAACGCTAATTTTATCTTGCAGGTCAGTCTCATTTTCCATTATTTCTTGAGAACTGGGATGAAATATTGCAGTTGTAGGGTTTCTGAAAAGGAAGCCATTTATTCCCCATGCAGCTGTCTTGCTGAGCAAAACTTTTAGAGACATAACTTGTTCTGTATGAAAAAAAGAAAGGGCCATTTTATTTCATTCTATGCTATTCAGCACATAGCTTTGGGCAAGATAAGTTCTCAGTTGGGGAGGTTTAGTAGTGAGTGAAGAGAGAATCTATTGTCATTGAAATGGTTCAAAGACCAGAGATCCTCAAGAGACTTGAACAACTCTAGCTTCAAACATGGGCAAGACTTCTAGTTAGAAAACATAAATCTTCTATGAACAAATTTATGCTAAATGTTATCCTAGAGCAATGATCATTTTTATGCTTATGTGGATTATTTAAGCATATCATCTTATAACAATGATAGGGAAAATAGCAATAATCCTTTTATTTAGCTTATTTAACAGGAAATAACCTAATTTTTAGAAAATAACAAGTGAGCTCTTATTTGATAGGGTCTCTGAGATTGAGAAGGGATAGCATGCTGAAAAGAAAAAATAAAAACCAAACACGAGGCAAACATTTTTCCTTCAGACCAAATGAAGAGAGAGAGAGCGGGAGAGACAAGAATAAAAAATTTACAATCGCCACATTTGTTTCGGTAGAGGATTTATTCTTTTTTAGCTCATTGCATTGAGTTTTCTGAATGTAAATCACATGAATCATTTTGATTTGGTCAAGTTTTTAGATGTTCAGCATTTTAAGTCGCTGAAGATACCAATTTTTAAAATTAAGTTCATCCATATCTGTTTTGCATTCCATGGACAAAAGTCAAGAGCACTGAGTGCTTGAGCACTTTAAAAAGCTATGGGTATTTGCCACATGGATCTTTCCAAGTTCTAATGCTTTGATCATGTCTCAGTAAATAGGGATGTCAGTCCGAGTTTTTCTTAAGAGGCAAGTCCCAAGCAAGAAGAAAAGAAGGGTAGAGACTGCATCAATGGAAACATCACAAAGTAAACAGGCAGACAAGTTAGTCTGACAAATAAGTTTAGTGAAAGAAAGGAGGTCTCGTGGAATCAACTTTTTGAAATGAGGATGTTCTGAAGCAGCAAGCAAAAACCAGAAAATCATGTTATCTTTAATGTAGTTGCTTGTGCAAAGTAAGATGAAAACAGTATTTCATAGAAAAAAAAATGAAAGTACTTTATGAAAGTCCATTTTAATTTAGTTTACTAGCTTGTATGTTCTGCTCTTTTTCAAAGAAAATTGTTCATGTCATTTTACATGAAAAAAAAATCAAAACACCAAAACATTCTGTACTTTTTCCCTTCATAGCATTTTCACTTCAGTCTAGCATTTGCTGTTCAAATGAAATAAGAAATTCTGGCTCAGTAGTCTTAATGCAATCACACAATGTGAATCTTACAAAGAAGTACAGCGGGCTCAGTCACGTATCAGAACACATCTTTAGCCTTCCTCCATAAACACAGTAACACAATTCCCAACTTTTAAATTAAGCCATATTTAAAGAAAGGACAATATGGAAATAAGGAAAAGGGGAAAAAAAAAAAAAACCCACTCCTGAGAAGCTGTAAATAACACAGTAAGTTTTTAACTGAGCAGAAGTTTTCAGAAAGCACAAGTGAAACGAAAGACTTGCCAAAGCAATTTCATTCATGCTCTTTATAATAAAGCTTTTGTGCTTTAGTAAAGAGAGATGAGTGGATACCTTACGTACCTAGAAATAGAACCCTGAGTTTTGTACTAATATAGATAAATTTTTAGAAATGTTACTAAAATGCCCTGACACTAAATTGCTGCATTGGTTTTCTCAAAAATTATGTTGGAGAAATTTCAGCACAATGTAGCACGTTAATATGCACACAAGCTGAAATAGGGACAATCTTTCATCTAAGTGGACTGAGCACAGCATATTTCTCCTGTGGCGAAATCCTAGATAGGAGGCAAGCTGGGGTTTGAATTCCAATTCTAAGCATTCCACTAATCTGGAAGTTATCCACACCCAGTATGGAGGACTCAAGTGAATGTGTTCTTTGGAGATATTTTAACTGCAAAGAAGTGATGGCTTGAAGATAGAGTTGCTTCTTTATAGCAACCTGGCATTATGCCTTCCCACAGAGATTTAGCTTATGTCTAAATTGTACTTCAGGTGGCCAAGCCAAGAAGTGTTTTTAAATACTGCCAAGATACTGAGTTTGTCCTCAGTTACAAATGCAACTGCATACAAAATCAGGCTGTTTACAAAAACGATCTGCCCCTGTAGTGTCTTCCATCATAGCCCTTGGAGGAGGAACCCCAAAACAGTCTGAAGCCCTTTGCACAGTATGAGCTGTACAACAGCACCAAGAAATGGGAAATATGAATGCCTGAGGCAGCTGATGAGGGCTTGCCAAGTTCATGCACACTGCAAGTCTCTGTGCTCTGAGGGGCAACCAAAGTCTGAGCTTTCTCCAATAACTTTTTCTGGAGTGCAACTGAAGCCTATCTCTGTGCATGGGTTTGTTTCTTGAGTGATTTTGGACTAAAACACCCTGAAGCTCCACTTCAGATTGGAATAAATTAGCTCTGGGAGCTGCCTGTCTTCCTGATTTCAGAGGGAATCCTTGATTAAACTAAACCCGTAAGTTTTGCATGTCACACACTCTATATCCATTCATTCTAGATTGCTCTGTTATCTATCTTTGGGGGTCTGTCCCCTCATTCAAGTATTCCTTAAGTAATAAACAACAGTTCTCTCATCTAATATTAGCAGCTGGATTAGAGTCTCTTCTTGCTGCAAAGCCCAAAGCACAGTGGATGTGTAAACTATCAGCAAAACATTTGCTAGCGATTTCTACTCAGTAAGACTGCTCAGCAAACATTTACGTTCCTCTGAAAACTGAAGCAGAAAACAGTGGCAAATAATGTTTTCTCTGGAAACTTCTTAAATAGGATTCTTCCTTCCCATATGGCAATATCTGACTTCCTGTTCATAAGCAGCAAGGATCTCCCTTTACCTTTTTCATGGAGAAACTGAAAGCTCGAGACTCCGGTTAGTGAAAGACAATCTCCAACCTAGGTCAGTGGAAAACAGCTGGATCAGAATGATGCCTAGTGTTTTTCTCTATAAGTTCTATCATTGTCTTAAATGGGAGCAAGTTTTGGCTTATTGCAACTGTTAGATTTGGAAACCTTATTATTTCTATAAATTGTGTTTCTGTTAGAAGATTGATACTCTCCATTAAAGAAAAACTACAGAAAAATAAATTAGAATCCGAAATCCGTTTATACTTCTGGAGCTGCCTAATTCTTTGTTGACACAGCTTGTGCAGATAATGGCACAGCAGTAGGAACAATACTTTGCGAACATACCCTGTTTTCATGCTTGTCAACATTACATTGTTCTTTTCAATGTTTGGAATACATAGTAAACATGAGGTCTTATATATCATCCCCTACATCTATTGTAGAGTTAATTATACCTTTTTGGGGGGTATTTTCAGTTTAGAAGGTGCTTATAAAGCAGCTGATTCCATGAGCTGCATGGTGGTGCAGCAGCCACATCAGTTTCTTCTACGCAAGAACACATCCTAGGATGACTCGGTAACAAACCACTCCCTCCCATTACAGAATAGCTTCATTCAGAGGACAAACTCTGATCAGGCTTTTGTAAATAAGTGATAGCAAATGAGGTACAGTTATTTGCATACATTCAAGTGTCATGTCAGCCCTGGAAATTTGTGATCTAAGTCAATGTAAATTCCCAGCAAAGAAAGCTTTTGGTTTGGATTTAGGTACAACTATAGGTAAAGAGAAAGCTATAATCAAAAGCTGATTCAGTTTGGACCATCAGAATAGAGATTTTGCAAGTCTCATCTATTTTCTCACAAAAGAAAAAAAACAACTTGAAGGAAAAACAAAACAAGAAAAGGTCCAGCCAGAAAATATCACCCACATATGCTCTTCCATACTCCATACTAGATAATAAAAAGCATCCTTTTTAGGATGCTATGACATTTTGTAGGATGGTTAAGAGCATTATGATGAAGGACCAAAAGCCTCAATTACAGGGGAAATTACAGGCGCTTGAGCCAGAAGCCCTTTTAATATATCTGCAACAAGTTGTCAGGTGGTTGGAGCAGCACCTAGTTAAAAATAAAGCTCCAGTCTTTATGTGTCTAGTGACAATTCTGACTTGTTATTAGGACTTTAACTTTTATTTCTGGAATTCAGTTTTGGAGCTAGTTTTTCAAATTAGACATAACGGCAGCCACTGGGAAGACTCTCTTTGGATGCAATTACAGCAAGGACATTATCTGTAAAAGGGCACTGAGTCAGCACAGTCTTAGAGAGGAAATGCCAACAATTTCCTGTGCTCTTCTGGGCAGCTCTAAGCCTTTCGGAAGAGTGCAAGTTTTGTGGCTTTTAAACTCTATACAATATACTACATATTATATACTATATGCTATAAACTAAGGTAATAATTATCACTATATTATGCTTTATATATATGTGTGTGCATGTGTATATATTTTTTCTTGCTGAGAACCCTTTCTGTATTTTTACTTCAGCTTACTTGCTTCAATGCAATCTGTTATTTGAGATTATTTCCCATGTCAGCCTACACTGCTTCAAAAAAACTCTGACCAGAGGGAAGAAAAATAGAAAAGACAACTTTCTTTTATACTGAAATGAGGGAGATTTTAATCTTTTAACTGACAGGTAAAACAGCTCAATATTCCATTATGAACATCTGAGATAGCCATCTGCTCCCTGTGAAATATATATTTTAATAGGTTTTCCATGTAAGTAATGGATAGGATTTTTTTCATGCAGGAAATGCCCTTTAAGGACTTTTCTTTTTACACATCATTTTACATCACATACTTTGTATGGATAAATAATTTTCCTTACTATGTTTAATGCAATTTTACCAGTATTACTGGCTGCTAAGAAATCTGGATATTGTAAAAAATATATGTACAGAATCACAGAATGGTTGAGGTTGGAAGGGACTTCTAGAGATCATCTAGTCCAAGCCCCGTGTTCCAGCAGGGACACCCAGAGCACGTGACACAGGGTGGCATCCAGGTGGGTTTGAAAGATTTCCAGAGGAGACTCCACAACCTCTCTGGGCAGCCTGTGCCAGGGCGTATTCAGGGACAAAATCTGGCAAGTTCCATATAAAAACCTTGATAATTCTATACTTCAGGCAGACATAGTGCAGAAAAGAAATAGGCTACGTGTTTATGCACTGTATATGGGAATATTGTTTGTTTTTAGCTTTTTGTTATTGCTGTCAATTTTGGGTTTTATTAGTATTAAAATATTATAGTAATAGTTTTCTTTTCTTCACGGTTTCCTCTTAAATTTTATACACAGCTTTGTTGCATGTTTTTTCTTTGTAAAGGTATCATTTAATTTAACTGTAAAATATTGCCATTCCTGCACTTTTTCTGAATAACTGTGATGACAATTAACAGTGATTTCCGTAGCTTGATCCATGAGCAACTGAACATCTCTATATCTGTTTTTCCTTTCTACTTTCTTCCAATTAAAATACATGGTAACTTCAAAAGTGATTAAAAATGGTTTTCCTATTTACATCCAATGATGTCCCCTGATTCTGTCAAGTCTAAAGAATGCAATTCTTCAAATAATCTCTAATTTTATTATGACTTCATATTCTTATTCTTCAGGAGATCAGGCAAGTTTACATCTGAGACTGAAATATACTAGTTTTAGTATATATAAAAACATAGCACAATTAAAATGCTGTTAAACAGAGTAGAAATCTGTGGATAGATGATTCATAATAACAGTGGAAAAATTAGGAAAGGCCGTATAAACAGGAAGGCTGCAGAAAAGGAGATAGCCTGTGGAAAAGCTTCTGAAACCAAAAGCTCAAAGGAGCCTAAGGATAATAACGAGATAAAGTAATCAAAGTGAGAGGCAGAAAGCTTGAGGTAAGGCTATACAGCCGAACAAAATAAAAGAGGAAAAAAATGACAAAACAATGGGATAACCTAAGGACTTGCTGAGCATTACTCCAAATCTAGCCCATTAGTTCTTAATGGCCTGGTTCATTGCAAAGCCTTTCCAAAATAGATAGAGGATTTATGGATTCACTTATTTAAAAAGCACAAACCTACACAAAAAATAACTTTACTCAGACTACAAGAGTGACTAGTCCAACTAAAGCATCATAAATTTAATTGGTAGGCAGAACACAAAGAGATAAAAAATTAAAAAGAAATAAATGTGTTTACTTCCAGATTGAGTAGCTAAGTGATAGTTAAAATGGTAGTAAAATTCAGTATCTTTATTTAGCATTTATTTTCCGTAAGGAAATGGATGTAGAGTTGGGATATAATAGAAAATTATTAGTCTTCAAGAAAGATCAATATGACAACACTACTATAAAGTAATTTGGAAATGCTATAAATTAAATAAATATTTCTAGGAACCACAGATCCATCATCAAAATAGCATGTCTCATGTAGCTGATTGATTTTATAGTCAGAATTTCACCTGCAAAGCGGGTGAGAGATTACATTTTAAGCAATGCTTGCACTGATTGTACATTAAGGACATTCATTATGCCACCACTATTAAGATTATAATAAAAATTTGTTTTATTGCTCGTATTCATATTTTCCTTTTTTTTTCATTTGTAAAATTTATCACCATATAAAAAAGTCCAAGAAACATGAATAACAAACCATGTGTATGGAAAATGAACCAGCCAAGCTGAGTCGTACAGGCCCAGGCACTAAAAGCTGATGTACACAATGCTTAAAAGTTATGAGTCCATAAAGTGCATAGCACACCTTGCAAAATGAGCAAGTATTATGCCTCTATTAGAATTCATAAAGGCATGAGAAAAAGCAGAAAGCACGTATCAGTGTAAAAAAAATCCAGAAGGTTATATTAAAAATATACGTATTTCCCAAAAGCAGGTGACCAAGGCACACCTAGTAGAAATGTTTCCCAAACTTTAAAGGTGTAGAAATATATGGGCTACTCAAAGTGTTTGAAATTGTGCCTCAGCCTTATATAAGTTATGCAGAAGACTGCTTTAATCTGAAGCAACCTTCTCTTAGCTGTTTCACGAAGGCTAGTGAACATCCATCTACCCTTTGTCTTCTCAAACGTACATTCCCCTGTTATCCTGCACCTGCTGAGGGAATGGCTCATTTTTGAGGTCCAAATACATCACAAAAAGTTCAACTTCTATAAGGAAGGTGTGAGAAGGAGTACAATACAATAAGGAGTGAGAAGTGTCTTTTAGGCATAGAAACCTCCTTGGAGGTTTCGTATATTTATTTGCTCTGTAGAAGAAATAGCAGTGACATTATTACTTCCAGTACTTTTTAACTTGGTAGAAAAAAAAATAGAAGGAAAAAAGGGGGAAAAAAAAAGCCCCTTTCACTTGAGAAAATAAGAATAAAAAAGGGAAAAATCCGTCCAAATTTCGTAATGTCTACTTAACTGGCTAACGAAATCTTGGAGTACAACCAACTATGTTGCTTTCTATTTCTCAATTCTGAAACCAAAGCAAACGAGTAACACGCCTGCACCACTCCAAACAAAACACTGTTAAAATTGTTTTACTCAGCACAAGGTTGAGCTGCAATTTGCAGCTACCCAGCAATGACAGAGCTCCTCAGCAGGACTCATTGTCAACATTTTCGTCTTGCCAGGGTTATCCACTGGCCAAATGAAACTGGTCTAGCAAACACAGTAAAACTGGATTAAGGGATTATAAATAGGAATCCATATGATTTTTGAGTTTGTTGTAACAACTCCTGAAAAGACGCAGAAATGGAAACAGTAAGTGAAATAAATGACAGCTGTTCGTTTAAATGCACATATTCTCTGCCATTTTGTCCAGCTATGTCAACTTTTTAATTTTAATGTACATCCACACAAACCATTAGCAATGGTTGGAAGACCAATCTATTCTGCTTTAAACCCGAAAGGCACCCTCTTTGTCTTTGTTTGGTAGCATGCTGGTACTGATGCCATCTCTACATAAAAATCATTTTTTTAATGACAGTATACAGAATATCTCACTGTAAACTTGTCAAGGACAACCTTTTCCTTAGTCCAAAGCAAGAAGTGCATCAGTGTTAAGTGGGGAAAGAGAAGTTTGGTTTGTTACCAAGCATTTCTACCTAAATATGTAGTCATATATAGAAATACATGTAAGTATGTATAAGTAAAACTGTAACTTTGTTACTAACTTCAGGTAGCCACATTTTGTAACGAAACCTTTCTTAGTACAATGCACCTAACACTGGTGCATCGCAGTCCAGAGGAGTAACTCGTGTTGGGCGATTGGCTTGGCACTTCTACACCAAGGTTCTTTTCCTATACACCAAAACTGAAATTTCCTAACCGACAGCCGACCCCCCTCTCTCACTGTCTGTCCCGGTGCCGATATCGCGGAACCCCCGCAGGAGGCCGCGCCGAGCACAGCTCGGTACCGAGGGGCGCCTCACGCCCTAACGGCCGCCGGCACTACCCGCTCCGCTGCGCGCGCCGGGGCGCATGCGCGGCGGGCAGCGCGGGTGCCCCGGCCAAGCGTTGGCGCCTACTCGGCGCCCGCCTGGGGTGCCCGGGTGCCGCCTGCTCCGCGCGATGGAGCCGCCCGCCGCCGTGAGCGGGCTCGATGGAGACCCCTGATCCCCTGCGCCTCCGTGGCGGTTCCAGCGCCGGCCTCGGAGCCCCGCGGCGGGTCCTCAAGGCGCCGCGCGGCGGCAGAGGGCGAGCAGGCGAACGCCGCAGCCGCTACATCCGGGCTGCGCGGCGGCACCTGCCGCGTCGGGGGCCTCGCGTGACATTGGGCCTTGGCAGCCGAGGGGCGAGGAGGGCGTCGCGCAGCCAGGGACGGAGCGAGAGCGCCGCGTTCGCCCCCCGCCGCCGCCATGTTCCGTGTCATGGTCAGCCACGCCAAGAAGCACCCGAGCGTGAGTAGCGACGCGGCCGCCTCGCGCTGCGACGGCGCCCCGGGGGCCTCCTCTGCCCAACCCAGCCCGGCTCTGGCCGCCATCTGGTACAGGCAGCCGGGGCTGCGCTGCGGTGCTGCGGGAAGCTGCTCCTTGGGGCTCGGAACGTAGCGGGGGCGTCCAGGAGTGCCTGCATCGCACAGCCCGCCGCTCATGTCTGCTGTCCTGAGGGGCCCCAGCCGCTGTCCCGCACACCTGGAGCCTGTGTTCGGGTTTTAGGGGGATGTGTGTGGAGCTCAGTGCTTTGGTTTGTCGTTAGGAAAAATACATGCAGTCTTACACAAAATAGTATTTTTGTGTGTGTTACCACTGTATGCTGCTTAACGTGTCTTTTTTCTGTAGTTGATTCCTCTGTTTTTGATTATTGGATCTGGAGGCGTTGGCGCAGCCCTGTATGTCATGCGCTTGGCAATGTTCAACCCAGAGGTCTGGTATGTATAACAAAATGCACTGCCCTGACTTATTGCAAGACACATTAAAATAAACTGCCCTGTCTTGGTTTTTAAGCTTTTGGAAGACTCAGTATCTTGTTTCGTTATCCTTGACATCGAGTGCCTGGAGATTCCCTTGATTAGAAGATTGGTTTATTTAATAAGTGATATTTGTAGGTGACTAACAAAGGGATTTGTCTTTCACTATAGAAATTTATTTACAAGGATAACTAACTGTTTGTGATCTGATAATCTCAATGTGCATATAAATATATTTCTTTCTATTTGTTTCTTATGGAGTAAGCATGGCGAGTCTCTTAGTATGTTGTCCTGTCTTGTGTTTCTCTCAATAGTTGGGACAAAAAAAATAACCCAGAACCTTGGAACAAGTTGTCTCCCAATGACCAATATAAGGTAAAATGCAAAATACAGATGTTTTTTAGGAAACTAGTAATGTAAAAGATATTGATTTTTGTTGTTTTGTTGAACTAATAAGCAAAATTCAGACTGCATCTCATGTACTTAATATAAAGTTTTTTTTTTAAAACCTTTAATTTATAAGGTTTTTACTAAAACCATATTTTTTTTAATGCTTACATCTATACTTATTTATTTTATTATAAATACAGTTACATTTTTGGTGTTGCTGTTTAGTCTGCTCTTGGTTTAATTTAGTGGATTCCAGGCTAAGAATAGTTTAAGAAGAAGAGCAAACATGGTTTGCCAATTTCTGTTCCCTGCTTAAAAAAACAAACAGTCCCCAAAATAAAATACCCTGCCCAAAACACCCCAGAAGTTCAAGAATTTAATACTTTATTTTCATTACTGTCTCCAAAACATTGCAAACTATTCCTTAAATATCGAAAGGAAGCAAATTCGGAAGAACTCTGCAGCACAGATTCTCTCAAAGCCTGCGTGCCTTCTGTAGCATTCCTGCTGGGTCTTAGCATGCAAAAACAACCTCCAGGGTTACCATATTTGGGGGTATGTGCCATTTCTAAGGCTGTGCCTTTCTGTTTCCCACAGCAGAAGTTCTAAGTCAGGGATGACTGCTTAGTAAAAAGTCCTGATATAACAAGTTGTAGCAATAGGTGAAGTTGTTTTGCTTTTGAAGCAAAACAGTTTCTTTCCTTTCTTGGGAAAGGCTGAAGTCAATATCCCAAAGAAAAGGGTTAAGACTTGATGATTGTGTTGAAGTTACATAAAAAGTTGTAATGAAAATAACAGTGTTTGTGCAATCTTAACATCACTTCCAGTTGTGGGCTGCGGTTTTGTTTATGAAGTAGTTGCAAAATTTTCAAGTTTGACTTTGAATAAAGATAATCAAATTATGGGGAAATTATTTTTTATGAATCAAGAGCTGCCGTTCTGGCTTTGTTTGTAAACAAGATAAGAGCAATCAAAAGCTTTTTTTTTGTTTTGTTTTTAATTAATTGAGTAGTGTCTGTTTGTCACCAGAATTGCATAATTGTAGACATTTTGCTCAAACAATCTGAATCTACAAGGACTGCACTCACCATTCTAGTATCAGTGGAATGGACACTGGTCCGAAGTCTTTCTCAGTTCCACTTTGTGAAAATCCTGATCTTTTGAAAATGGAGTAAAAGCAGAACTATATTATACTATAATAAACACAATACTTGATGATTGAAAAGTCATTTCTTAGTTTTGGCTGTACTTCAATATCAAGTAGTTGAGTTGCTTATTCAGACTTGACCAGAAATTGTTCTTGTGAAAGGCTCATCTGCAGTGTTACATTGATTATTTTAATACATTTAATACCTGTAGCAATTGTTGCTGTTAAGTTGCTGTGTGGTATTTTGTTGTTGTGTGTATTTGTCTTTTCTTTCTCCTTTTTGAGTAAAAACAGTTTCATCAAGTCAGACTAGAATGTCAAAAATAATGTTTTTAATCTGTAAATTCCCTATCCTGAGTGACTACTTGGATAATTATAAGATGTTTGGTGTTCTGCTGGGTCAATATTAGCTGAAGGCATGGAAATTCTTGCCTTCCTTTCCTCTTATCATATGCTGCAGTGATACTGTTCTAGATTCATCTGTTAAGCCAAGCTTAACTTCAGCAGCTCTGCTCTATATGTTTCCCTTGTGGCACTCCCTGTTTGTATTTTCCGTCCGTGTCCCACTTGGCAACCTGGTTGTGCTCTATTGCTTTCCATGCATAGGAGCATGTAGATTTGAAGCAAAAAGTATAATAAAAACCCCTATGTATGAACTTTTAATTCCAGGGATTACAAAAAAGATTCCTTGGGATTTATTAAGCAGTTATGGTGCTCACAACTGGAGAAAGCAAGCAAACACTTGGTTTCAGAGGATTCAGTATGTGGATCTAGACCCACATACACAGTGGAGTTACCGTAAAAAGTTACTGATCTTTAAAGGATTTTCTTGGAAGGGTGGAGAAATTGAAGTATTTATAATGGTCTGGTGCACAGACTCCAAACTGCCATTTGTTTCTGACATGGATTTTAGTGATGCATGTTTTGTTGTTGCTTTTAGGTAAGTGCAATAGAAATTCTGTATTCAAGTTTCTTGTTTTGGTCATTTTTTTCTTCTCTTTATCAGTTCTACTCGGTTAATGTAGATTACAGTAAACTGAAGAAGGACCGCCCTGACTTCTGAACAACATTCTTTTCTCCATAAGCTGCACAGAAAGGTCTTCCGGAAGCCGTCCGCACAATTACCATGCTTAATCATCCAGGAAATTGTTTGCCTCACACTGCACTTGATCATGTGTTTAAAAGTTGAGGTTTAATAAACATGTGAAACTTGAAATGTCTGCAGTTTGCTCTTATTTTGCAAAATGGGAATATATTGACATTAACAGGTTATTGTATGATCAGGCAAAAAGTGAGCAAAGGCTGATTCCTGTTTGCTACACAAGAAAGGAAAGTTGTCCTAACAGGCTTTATGCTCAGTCTGTTGACTCTGGAAAAAAATAATTGTGCGTTGTACCAAATTGCAGGGTGGTGGGTGTTTTTGTTTTTTTTTGGTTTTTTTTTTGTTTGTTTTTTGTTTTTTTAAACCTGAACTTTTTTAAACCTGAACTGCAGAAAAGGAATCCAAGTGGGTTGCTGGCAGTGCCACTGTTTCCATGTCTTCCTGTAATTACAAAAGCAAAGCACTGCTGGACAGGTTTCTGAGCGCTTTGAAAAAATGAAATAAAGGAGCAGGACTTCTGTTAACCTTTTTCCTAATTTAGACTAAATTGTGTCTTCACAATCCTCTTATTTTCAACTACACTAGTAAAGTCTGACACACTGTTTAAGTACCTGCATTCATTTATTCAAAAGACATGTGGCTTCCCATAAATGAGTGAGTGAAAATAAAATGGTGGACAGTAGTAGCTGTCTGATTAATATTAGAGATTTTAATAATAATTTACAATCATTTGTAAAAGAAAACTTTGGTTTTCATAGAATCACAAAGTGGTTGAAGTTGGACTACAGGATCTCTAGAGGTCCCTTTCAACTCCCCTGCTCCAGCAGGGACACCCAGAGCACAGGGCACAGGATGGCATCCAGGTGGATTTGGAGGACCTCCAGTGAAGGAGACTGCACAACCTCCCTGGCTGTTCCACTGCTCTATCACCCTCACAGGAAAGAAATTCCTCCTCATCTGCAGGTCGAACCTCTTGTGTTTTAACTTGTACTCATTACCCTGTCCTGTCACTGGCCACCACTGAGAAGAGTTTGGCTGCTTCCTCCCTACATTCTTCTCTCAAGTATTTGTACATTTTTCTTACGTTTGATCTGAATTTGGATGTAATAATTTGCTACTCAGCTTCTTTAAAGCTGTTGCAATGTAGTTTAGGTTTCTCACAACCTCACACATATTCTCAGATTAGATAATATTTGATAGTAAGAAGAGGGTTCAATCTGTCAAAGATCTGCACAGTCCAATGTGGAGTTGGGTAAACGAGTAAAAGATGACAGTAAGAAAATAAAGCTTTTTCTCTTTGTCCATGGAGAACTAGGTATGTACTTTCAGGTGGGAAACAATGGCTGAAAAGATGTCAAGTCTCTACAAGTGCAAGAACATGAAGTATCATTTAGTATAATTATTAAATAGCAAGTCTTCTTACATTTTTGCAAAATACCAAAGCATTTTCATTTTAGTTTTTTTAATTCAAGCAGCTTGTTTACTAATAAGCAGGAAACCAAATAGGTTTCTTGCTTTTAAAAATACCATACAAATTCAGCAGAACAGGGCATAGGAATAAATAACTTTTTATAAGAATTTAAAAAAAAACAGTAAATTTTCATACTTTTTACTTTAGTGGGACTTCGCATGGAGAGTTATCTTTGCATCTGTGTGACTAATGGCAGATTTTTTTGTGCTTTACTATGAGCATTTGATATTGGCCTCGATCAGGGATGTAATTCTGCATTAGCCTAAGAGAATACTGCTATTGATACTTTACAATTTCTCTTAAACTGGAGTCTATTGAAAGTAAAGGTGACCATAGGAATTGCTATGAAGAGCAAAGGCAAATTAAAAGAAACCAAGCAATAAGCATTCTTAAGAGAAAAAGAAGTAGTGACTCTATGTTCATTGCAAAATATCAGAGGCAGAGAATTTGTATACAGAAAATCTTGCATGTCAGTCTTATTTGTATTATTTGATTGAAATTCCTTTTTATTTCTCTTTTTTTATCAGAATTTTAGAAATTTAGTTTTCATTTACTCCCTTAAGAGATGGTTTCTGAAGAAGAAGTGCTCTAACTGAGGCACCGTTTCAGTGCTAGGCAAACTCTGCCAAGTTTCTTCAGGGACTAAATCTGTAGTTAGGAAGCAAATGCATGGCAGCATATTTTATTCTTCAGTAACATTTTAATACCTTGCCAGCTGTAGTCCTGAATTTTACCAATGTATTGATGCAAATACTTTTAATGTTGTTCCTGAAAACAATACATTTGAATTGCTTTTCTGGAGCCAGCTGAAGACATCCATAAAGGCCAAGATCCAGGCAACAAACCCAGTTTTTAGCCAGGGCAGATGGGGCTGATACCCTCAGTCAGAGCTGAGCAGAGCACAAGCTCGAGGTTCTCTGAACAAAACAACTGAGAAAGAATGGATTGTGTGTCCTTGACAATATTTCAGAGTACATTTAATGGAGATACTTAAGCTATTTAAAGCTCAAAATATGGATTGAGTGGAAAGTAAAAGTCAGTTCCTACAGTGCTACTTCCACTGCTGATGCCAACTATTGCTTGCTGCTGTCAAGTATATCAGTGTGTGTGTGTATATATATATATATACACACAAGTATACAAGTTTTTTAAATTAAAGCCATCATTCTGAAGGTTGTTATTTTGAAGGGGTTCTTTTTTTTTTTTCATTTTGGGGCTATGCTTCTGCTGTACTTTAAATGCTAATAGATGAAAGTTATCATTACCTGCTAAATTTATAACTAATAGACATCAAAAGGATTTTGCTTCTCCCTCAATCTTGTATGCTTGAAATACTCAAAAACTGAAAAACATTATAAATTTTCCAAAAAGAAATTGAGCTAAAGGAAGGATTCTGTAACTGCTGTGCACATTTTTGCATGGGTAAATTCATGACTGAGAAATGAATTGAGTATTAGTTCAGCCAACAGTACATAATTTCACACAAAAACAATGTTATTTTCTTTTGTGACAATGTAGTCAAACAGAACCAAGTATTTTTTTCTCATTATTGAATCTTTGTACCTATAGAGACTTAAGGTTATCCTCTACTTATTGTGAGTATAAAAGAAATTTTTCTCCGGGCAAAAATCAAACAATTGTTTTCATTGTTCTAGTGAACAATATTTACTAGACAAAAAATACAGATTACACTGTTCTTGATACTTTATGAATAACTGTAAAGATGCATGGTAGACATATCTTACTAATTTAATTCTACAATCTGTTAGTGTTACTTCACTAATACTGCTTTCATTATCATACAAATGTGCTAAGTTATTTCCTCTTTTCCTTTTATTTTATTTCATGTAAATTGTTTTTTATTGTTAAAATTCTAATCTTGTAAATTCTTTAATGCTTGCTTACCTTTATTCAAGTTATTTATTTAAGTTCCTTTATTTAAGTTCCTCTTGGAGGAAGGGGAACTATTTACTCCACAGAAAGCTAAGCACATATTTGGTCTTAGCTGACAGCTGCTTGTTGGTGGCTTGTCATTATCCTGTATATGTATATACACACACACATATATATACATATAGTATTTAGCAATTATTAAGAGAGAATCACAGTCTGCTTTTCTGTATTCTCTATATTTTAGGCTTTTAGTTTCTAATGTTCATCTCCAGCTATTAACTTTTACAAAACAGCTAAATTTCATCAATAATCAGAAAATAAAGGTCCCTTTCTAATGCAGCAGCAAGGAATTTGCTTGGAGCAGATGTCAAGCACTATCTTAAGAAAACATGCAGTTAACTGTCTCGTATTTGAACAAGCATTGATACAACGGCTATCTTCTTTTTGAGGTAGATTTCTGAGGCAGAATGATGAGTGTAGACCTGGTCTGCATGTCCTATTAAATGAGTCACATACATACAAAAGATTTGTCTCTTATTCTTAAAGTTCGTAGCAATATGCTTGCCACTATCAGAATTCTTTTAAGAGAATTATGCTGCAACTTCTTATCAGTGAGCCTGAGAAGTAGCAGAGTGATCAAATCTGAAATTAATCCTGCTTAGAATTAAGAATAAAGAACATAACATTTTTCTGTATTTTTTGCACATGAAACATATTTCATAGTGTTCTATAAAGTGTTTCCTTAGCTGTGTTTTTAGCTTTAGAAACGTTTATAATATATTTCCTCATGAGTATGAAATAACCAGTGACCTGTAAGAAATTAAACTGGTGTGCCTGGTATTAATTTTTACATAGGATTTCTTGCCAAATGTCACCTAAGGAAATGCATTTCAGATCTGTTTGAAAGAGCTGCCTCACCTTTAAAGAAATTTTGTTGTATGACTACTGAATGACCTTTAAAACTAAGCAAATGCTGTATTTAATTCTGATTGGACCCAATATTTTCTTAGAGAGAAATGTTGAGAAATTATTACAAGAATTTTAAAAAGATATTTAAAGTAAAACAAACAAAGAAAAAAGAAGCTATGGAAAATTTAGAGATTCTTATAAGTCCACAGGAAGCCCCTGCTTCTACTTCTTGGCCACAAGACAGCCCTTGCTGTTTATTAAAGCAACTGTATAAGCTAGGAAACCCTTTCCCTGGGACAAAAGGGAGGGAAGTATTGCAGATCAATGACAACACACAAAAAAAGGAATTTTCACTTGCATCTTTGTCATAGGTGATAGTTGTCTTATTATTTTGCAGAAGAGGTTACTGCTCACTCATTTAACCTCCATGGTTGATTTCATGCTTTTACCAGAAACATAGTGAACCCACTTTTCCTTTAAAAGTGTTACTTGCATCAGCATTTAGTCACAAGAAGTTTCTCAGATGGCCAGATCATCTAATATCACCCTCTGGTCTCAGAGTTTCCTAAGAGTTTGTGCCCCTGGCTCTATGATGTCATGATTCCCAAACACATGTTGATTCTAGTGCCATCAACCCTAGTCTTTTTTTTTCTTTTTTTTTTCTTAATAACTTCAAAATAGTCTTATCTGTGATTGGTAAGACATAACACTTTCTCAGTAAGAAAGACACTAGTCTATACAGTGAACTAAAATAGACACTTTTTGTCATTCTTGAGAAAAAAAACTTTGTTTTTAGGGGTCTAGAGTAACACTTACCTATTCAGAAACATGATTCCTTGTCATTCTTTTTTTTTCCCCCTTTACCAGCATTAACTACATTGATCGCATGTCTGAAGTAGTTTAGAATGTATTTGTTGATAAATAATAGCATTAGGAAATTAGGAGGTTTTCTTTCTACTCTTCCAGCATAGATCAAAATATTCATTGATCTATGCTTAGGATTTACAAATTAATTTTTCTACTATTGAAGAACAACTTTATTTCTCATAGGAGTTAGAGGGCAGACGAATGTTCTCAAGTATTACTTTCAGGAAAATGCTCATTCAAGAAATCTGAGGCTTTTTAGTCAGATAATATGAGAGGAGAGCTTGAGTTCATGAGTCATGGAAGAAAAAGCTATTCAAATTTTTGATAGTTCACTATATATTCACTATGTTTATGTGACATTCATTTGCTACTGGAACTGACACAACATGGGCATGTTGTGCCCTGGGAGAAATAACAAGTTCTGAAGATGCTCTGAGATGGTCATAGTTTATAATTTATAAACACATAGAAGAATATTAATCATAAAGGAGAAAACACCATTTATAGTTCATCACTATAACGTAAAGGCAAGTTTTTCAGTGGAACTGCACAAGGCATAACCCAGTAGATAAATTTATAGATTTGTTTTTTTTTCATATTGGAAGCAAGCTAACTACGAACATGAAGTGTTTTCTAATTTTAGTTTCCTTACTGCAGGCAAATGAAACAAACTGCTGAGAAGGTAATGAAAATAGATTACTTACTGGTGAAAAATCTGAGTGCCATTCTTTTTCTACCAGTGGTGCCACTGCTGGAATTTAATGGGGTGGCATCATTGTGTCTGAATGAAGACTTTGGACCTAGTAGTTTAAAAATGAGGTTGACTCTAATAGGATTTCTTCAATACTGATGATATATGGGGCTTTTTGCAAGGTTGAGAGCAACAAAATGGCAGAACTCATTATTAACAGGAAGAAAGAGTTTGATTCCAACTTTAAAATTCCTGCTCTATTTTAACACATAAGTCTTATTATATTCTGTGAGATTTTGGTATCGTATTGAGGGAATAACATTCTTCAGACATTGTTCTAATTTTTGAGATGTATCCAAACAGATTTAAGTTCTAATAATTCTGAAAACATGGAAGGAGAAATCTCATCTCCACAATAAAGATGATGTTCTCAGAATCACCATGGATTTACAAAATGGTTCCCTCATGTGCAGATTACAGTTCTCCCTAACTTTTAAAAACCTGTACATGTGAAGGAATAGGAAGACGGATGTGCCCTTTGCTATTTTGAAAATCTAAGAGAAAACAACTCTAGTGTCAGGTGGGCAATTTCAATGTCTGTACCTGTCCTATACCTGTATGTGTCTGTTCCTGCTGTGACAGGTTTTGGCTTTGGCTGAGGTTCAAAGCACCACTTGGAGAAGAGAGACATGAGGGTTGTCTCTGCAATTATACAGGAGGCCTAAGTGGTAGCTTGCTCACCCTCACTAGGCCCCAGTCTGTCTGTGGAGTTATTGTACCTATGAGAGTTCAGAAAATGCTTATTTTCAGATCAGTCTAGATGTTGGTCTGCATCTGAGTGCATGCTTGTGCTAAAGCATATGAATGGTAGGAAATTCTGGTCATCTGTATAGAATCAGTCCCATGCAAACTGAGTCCCCTTGCTGACAGTTTCTGAAATGTTTCCTTGTGCTTTATTCCACAGTACTAGGTTAGGGAAAGTGGAAAATATTTACCTGTCTGTAGCTGGCAGGGCATAGACCATCTGTCTTGCTTTAATTGAAATCCCTGTGTTGATATAGCTAGAAATAATTACTGAAGGTACAGCAAGTTCTTCATTTTAATATAGGAGCTTTCTTTGCTTTTGTCTATTAATTTCTATCTGCATTTGGGAAATGTAAATGCTGTTCCTTACATGTACTATGATACTAGCCAGAGCTGTTGTTCATCAGCTTGGCCTATTAGAATGCAGCAAGAATTAGGTGAGTTAAACAAACAAACAAACAAAACCCTATGAATTTGCAGCTAATATAAAGTATTATTTTAAAATTTTAAAAAGCAGATATAGCAGCAGCAGAATAGCATATTGACTGCTGATCTTGTGAACTGTAATCAGAATTTTGCAGTACTATAGACAATGTTGTAATGCTGTAGAATGTGATAAAAGACAAAAATTTACAATTTTTTGAAAATAGCAAACTTTTGCTATAGAGAGTTTGAAATGCCATACTTCAAAGACTAATATATTTCTAAAATATGCCAATATTCTGTGATATACATGTATATAAGTCATGGGTCAACTGTAAGTATTCTAATTGTTTATGATTTCTTTTAATGATTTCAGTGTTAGTAACATTTAATACAAGCTTAAAATCTTACCTTACATCATTATACCTGGAAGCAATCAGTCTTAAATTTTCAAGCAGGGTAAGATCTCACAGGGTCTTCCATCTTAAATTTAATTTTATTCTTATATGTATGTAAATGAATTGCCTGCATCGTTGGAAGGAGTATGTCAGCCAGTTCTTATTTAGCATCGCAGAAGGGTTCTTGTGCCTTCTGCTGTAACGGAGTGGAACAAAATAACTAGTTGCATGTATCTCACCCCAAAATAGGGAGAGCCCCAATCTCATGGAGCAGTGTTATGCTGATGTCTGTTAAATCAATATATTAAGTAATTCTTCTATGTGGATAAATTTTACTTTGTAGCAGAAACAATCCACTTAACCTGCCCCTAATCAAGAGCTTATGGTAGTTGTCTGCTTTATCAGTCACTGGCAGAGGGAAGAAGGTCAGGAACTGAATAGCAGCCCATATTACCAGAGCTATGTGTGTTTTAGCATGTGTTAGTATGTGATCTACACTTGAATAGTTTTTACATAGTGCCAATAAAAACAATCCTTAACTACTTGCTGTATAAAATCAGATATTCCAAAGCTGGCCTACTAGTGAAAGAACAGATTAGTTGATTTATTTTACATGCAAGGATTAAAATTTAAAATATGAGGTTAAAATGATAATAAATAGGAGAAAGCAGATGGATAAAAAATGCAATTATCAAATTCAGAGTATATTGCAAAATAAATATTTCCATTAAAGGAGTATAACATGCAGTAGGCGAGAAGGTGGATTGGTTTGCTTAACATGGAGCATTGGATTTTGATTCCTCAGTGTAGCTGCTTGGCGACAGGTGGCTGAGGCTCCTGACTGCGTCTACACACTCATCGAGCTCCCAGTGTCACACTCATCGAGCTCCCAGTGTCACATCGGAAGAAAGGGAGCTCTTCCCCTAGAAACTTCATATTCTGTAATGGGCCTGACATGCAAAATAAGATGTCCAATAGCGTATGAAAAATGCTGCTCAAAGGTATTTTACTGCATTTCTTAGTGATTGCAGGTAGCTTGGTAGGAAAGACGAATGAGCTTTTTGAGGTCCCAGAAGAAGAGATTTGTTACAGCCAAAGGAAGGAGAACGAGAAGACAGAAACAAGTGGCCTACTCAGGTTTGGAAAGGCAAAAGATGTAAAATATACAGTGGAAGAGTTATAAAATCCCCCATTACAAATTACTGTCATAGGAAAATATTTTTGTACTTGAATTTCGATGTAGAAAATTGGATGGATTTCTGGTTGTTTGTACATTCTGTTCATTGAAAATGAGAAGGGCTGCTCAGTGACAGCAGTATATAAATGTGTATAGATACGCTACCTAAGGTCTCCATTTTTCTTGTCTTCACTCTTTATTCTCTCATCCTTTCCTCAGCCAGATAGCCTGGGTTTCTGCTTACTAGGCTGAGAAATCCTCTTCACTCATATATCTTCTGTATGTCAGGAGCTTCCCTTCTGCTAGGCTAGGCTATTTCCCAAAATGTTAGCCTCACTGGCTACGCCTGTGTTAAAAAGAAATAGGATCTTTTCCCATCAGCATCTCATTACAGCTGTGAAAGCAGCTTTCGGAGTAAGCAGGAAAGTTAACTTAACTGATCACAGTAAAACTTCGTGGGTTTTGCAGCAGAGAAACTGACTGGATATAAAAGTATTTACCAGCAAATGAGTGAGCATATTTGGAAGCCTGATCTTGCTGAAACAGAAGACACATCATACTCTGGCCACAGCAGCAGGGAAAAAAAGGTATTCACCGTAAGATAAATAGCTAAAGCACAGCAAAGCTAACATCACATACACAAAGCAGATAATACAAATATATTTGACAGAAAGGTGCTTCTGCCAAGATCATCAAGGCATTTGCATTATGTATTGTTTTGTGTTTTCTACTGAGGAACGGTTGATACAGATTAGAGTTAGGATGTTCCCATATGAAGTTGAGTGTCGAACAACACTACTTGCTTCCAGCCAGGTCTCCAGAATCTTATACAAGAACTGCTTGAAAATCTGTTGAAATTACCAACTGCCACAGGTTTTGATTTGAGAACCTGTTGACCAAATTTAGGGTAAGAGAGGAAGGAACATCTGGACTGAAATTCTCATGGCACTGGAATTGAACTAGTTCCATGTAACTACATGGATCTTTGTGACTGCTTGAATGGGACCAATGTTTCTGTTTAGGACTGAGTTTTCAGTTACTTACAAATGGCTCACAAAGGCTGCTCTGCCCATCCAATATGCCTAAGATGACTTTTAGAGCTAGTTTGTATAGCTACTATGTCATATCTGCATATAGACAGATTTAGTTTTACCAAGATTTCATTTTCATTATTCATCTACATTAATTATATACAATTTATACTATTTTGGAATTTATCTGTATTTCCTAAGCCAAGTAAACATAGCTCTGTTGAAGCAATCTTGAACTTATTAATTTTCCTTGAACTTATTAATTTTCCTAGGACTAATTAGTGCATGCAACTTCCAACATAGAAGAAAAATTAACTTCTGATTTCTGGTGAGAGGTGTGCTTGGATGTGCTGACTAGCGCTGCTGGTTAAAGGAACATGCGGTTCCCTTTCAAGTCCACCCTGAGCCTTGGAGATAGCTATTGAACAAAACACTGTGCTCTGCAGCAATGCAAGTCAGGGCAAACCTGCCATTTCTTCACACTGCTAGCAGCTGAGCCATGTTAATGTAGCACACAGCACTGGGCAAGGCTTGCACAATTACGAGCCTCCACATCTCCAGGAGAGCTTGCTCGGAGCTAAGTTATCTCTGTGCAGCACTGCCCTCTGCCTTGTGAATATGTGGGGATGAGAACATGTTTAAAGATTTTAAAAGCCAAGGAGGAAGGATTTAAACTGTTTCTGTGACTTTTCTGTTGGGAAAAAAAAAGGCTGTAGGATTTCTTTCTTTTATTTATATGTTATGAGCAGTATAATCAGGAGCAAGACCTTATTCCTTTATGAATAAGAAATATTTTGGTGTGACTATGGCTGCCAAATACTATTCTCTACTGCAGTGTGCAAGTATATATATTACATATATAAAAAGAGTGAACACTTTTTTTTTTAATATTTGCAAATTGAGTGATATGTTATGTGTGCAGTGATATGCACACAGCCGTAGCAGAGCACTCCTGTGCCATTTTCCTTAGCACTGAATCACCATGTTCTTCTCTCCCGAGGAGTGCAGTGTGTGCTCCTGCAGCAGGATCACAGCTGTGGCGACATCGGCTCTTGAAACAGAGCTACTTGCTGCTTGCAAGAGGCAGGATGGATTTCCAAGGCTGAGCACTGTGCTAGTGAACCTTGCTCCGCAATGCTCCTCCAAGCCTTTCGGCTGTGCTGGCAGCTGCACTGCACTAGAGTCGAGGGGGCCACTGCAGCTAACACCGTAGCTGTTAGTGAGCAGCTCTCTCACCACTTTGCTTCCCAGAAAGGAAAATTTCATCTTCTGAGTTCTTGGATATGGAAGGTGCTCCAGTCATGACCTTATTCATAATACATATCAGGAAGACAATCTGTATTGTAGCATGTTTTAATTTTCCATGTTGATACCTCAGGATGCTTGAAAATCATAATCTGTTTTTTTTCAGGTATTTCTTAATTTTTGCATTAAGTCTATACATTTTCCAAATACAGAAGGACTCTATTGACATGCTGGCAACTTTTATGTTGACAAACATACTTTCAAATATATCATTACTGTTTAGTGGGAAAGTATTTTGTGTTGTGATAAAAGATGCTTCCATGAGAGCTGACCTATATCGCACTAAATTTTGCTGTGTGATGGCATTAAGTTATAAATGTTATAGATCTATTATGAAACCTGTCCTTTTCGCAGATAATACTTACTCTACACACTGAATACATTAATAAACTTCATTTAATCTCTTTGTACATATTGAGAAGGATTTATATAAGGGCAAAAAGTTTTCTGTTTGGCTTAAAAATTAAACAAGTTTAATAAAAATAGGTACATTGTATTCAGACCACTTGTATTACTCAACATCTCATTTGATACCGAAATGGTTTATGCTGTGGCTAGAAAAATGGAGGTAATATCTTGAGCATGCTGAAAGCAATCAGAATTTACAATTGATTTAAATAGTGCCGGGATTTCTTTTGGAGTTATTTAAAAATCGTTAGTGGAAGCTTTTGCAAACTGAACTAGTGTTTGCTTAATCCTTGTGTTTTCAGCAGAGGAACATATTTATGAAACATGCATGAGATGTCTGGTTCTTGGCAGGAAATGTCCTGGCTCCTTTTTGCTGCAAAGTATCTCAGCCTTGGCAAAACAAGAGTAACAAGCTTTAAAGAGATTAATAGTTTATCTGATTCAGAAATCATCTTGCTGCAGGGTAGAGCTAAAACCTTCAGAATCCCCTTCTTGATCCTACTCACAGAGCATTCACTAGGAAGTGAGAAAATTGCAATCATTACAGAAGTGCTATCACTGCAATGAGTATTTTTTGATGTAATTGTGATCTGCTTTTTGGATGTTATTCTAGGGTAGGATATGTAACCCTTTTTTTCTAGTAATGTATGTATGTGTGTACATATATAGCATATATATGAAAATTTGTCTTGTCATGGATCTTAAACATAGTTACAGTAAAATATAACAGGGCATTCTGAAATCCTGCATATATGTTAGCGTTGTCTGTCCTTTTTTAATCTTTTTTTTAATCTTTTATTTTTATTTTTATTTAGGGTTGTTGTTTGTTTAAGAGACAGTAACACATGCAGTCTGGAACAAAATGACCAGTTGTGAAAATCCCTATTTGTACATAAGCTTTTGATCCTGTAAGTATCCTCTGACTACGCTTGTGGTCCTTGAGATCAAAGCATTTTAGGACATGTCTTTTCTGTCAACTGCTATATTCTCCTGAATTCCCTTCTTATGTAGTATATTCTGTTCTATCCAGTTTTAGAAATTCCACACTCCACTAACAGCTACAAATTTTTATCCTTGCATTTATTTTAATCTGATTATTCAGAGGCTCAGTTTTAGACATTTGTACTATGACAAGTCCAGGATTTAATATAGACTCCAAATACTAGTTTGCCCTTTCCCAAAGAATAGGCAGCCTGAATAAATAAGATAGAAAAGAGTGGGAGAAAAGGCATATATATTAGCCTAAGAATACCAAAGTAAAAATAACAATTTTGTACAAGAGTATAAAACCATACTTTTATTGAATGGATTGCTTCACTTTCATTTATTGGGCCTGCCATACGACCACAAGTTTTCTTTACAGTGAGAGATACTATCTGCTTTTCTGTGCCTGTGTCCTAGCCCTTGAGGTTGTTTATCCCTGAAAAAGAAGAAGATCAAACTTGTAATCCACTGCAGCAATAGTCTTCCAGATTCAATCAGATTTCTCGTTAATCTCCTTGACAAGCATGAGTGTAGCTTTCTTTGCTCAAAGACAAGCTTAGAGTTCACTGAATTTCTGCTTCCTGGCATGGTTATAATTCTCACTTTTGAACTCCATGAGCTGAAAATACCAAGTTAGTTCAATTTATTTTTAACACTGGAACTGATAAACATTTGTAAACCCTAAACTCAGCAACCCAGTTACACTGGGGATAAAAAGAGAAGAAAAGATATGTTAGAAATGTCTTTCTTGAATATCCTGAACTACTGAACATTTCCATGCTGACCTGTTTGGTAAAGGGAAAATAATAATAAAAAAAAAACAGGAAAGAATCCACAAGTATTTTACTATTATGCACAAGTATTATGTGTTAGAGAGTTTCAAGATTACCAGACAATAAAAATCAAGCCAACAACACAGATGTTGAGCAAAGTCTCTAGAGCACCAGAAGAATAGATGTTATTTAAGGATCTGGGACTCCACACGGCACTTTCTTAGGAAGGAAAATCCTTTCTAGTGCTAAGTACTGCAGGATGCATAAATGTCACACACCATGTGCCGTACTTACATATCTACATGTTATATGGTTAAATTCTGATGCAAAAAAAGTCCAGATGTCCGATAATCCAGCTATGTCCTGTGCTTCCATACTCATGGTTTTGTCAGGGATAATCAAGCATCTGTCAAGAATAGAAGATATAGATCGCCTAACATGAGGTGAATTTTCGTTAGAGATCAGAGCTTGCATTTAGATCCACAGTGAAACTATGGTTTAAACTCGAGTTTCCAACCCAATTAAGCACAACTACCTTGTCTTCAGTACAAAATAGCCAATGTTTACAGTGTAGATTCGACTTCCCCTAAAAATACTTTGAGTAACCACTTAATGAGGACAAGATGGCCTACTCTGGTTTTAGAAATTATCATAAAAACTAACATTTTATGAATTTATACTGTTACATTATTAGTGAGCTGAATACTTTGAGATTGTTTTAAAAGCTGGTCAGAACAGACTAAATACATAGTGGATGTATCTGTCTAGAAAGAGATGAAAATGAAGTGTGTTTCACAGTTGTTGAACCCATGCTAACATAGAAAATTGTATGTTTTCAGGTTGTCATATTCTGAGGCTCATGCTTCTTCTGTGCTAAAGCACTTTTCTGCATTTGGTATGCAAATTGAACAAAACCAATTTGGTAGTAGTCTTTAACTACAAGGAATGCCAGTAAAAAGCAAAGTAATCTGGGAAATAATTTGATCAATGAGAAACAAAATGAACAAATAGAAATAAATGTCAAAGTGAAACTAACTGAAGAAGAAATACTATAGCACATATAGAAACTCTTTTGTGTGCTTAGTGAAGGCTGTGGAGCAAAGCTGACATTTTTGTAGCTATCCATCTGCACCAATTAGAGCATCCTCTTGCCACAGCTATAGTTACAAATGCGTCAGCACTTTTGTTAGAAGACCTTTCTCGAGGAGCTTTCAGCTCCTTTGTAAAAATTTGTCTCAAGATGAAAAATGACAGAAAATCTCAGTCCAGAAGCAATTGTGTTTATATCATTTCTTTGCTTTCTTTTAAAGCACAAATCCAGAAGAGGGAGAGTTAGCAACTTTAAAATAAGGCAAATTACAGAAACATATACAGAGAGAATCATTGACTATTTTTTTAGTATACGTATATTTTTTCTCTTCTTTTATAATAAAAAGATTATTTTAAAATAATGAAATTGCTGATAGAAATAACTGCTTTGCAATGTGATCCAATGTAATACATGTAATAAAATCTGCTCACCTTTTTGTACACGACGAAACCATCTAACACCAAAATATACAGCTTTACAGAAATGTTTACTTTGGAACACTTTTGAGGGGTCCAACTCACTACTAGCTACCTGTTCCCAGTTACAAATTTATAGTGACTAATTTTTTTAAAAAGCATCTTAATGCAACACACTATGCATTCTCAATTACAAATCAACAACAACCCAAGTATTTCAAGGATTTTGCAGTGAATTACAGGCTCGGGAATGTGCTTGCTGTGCCTCTCTCAGTTATCACAGCTGCTACTTAATCTGAAATTTTCCTTATTGTGGCTTTATTCTCCTATGATATGATTTGCTCTGTTACTACTCTTTTCAAATTTTATTAAAAATTAGTGGTCCTTCTTCATCAGTTCTCTCATTCTCATTCTAAAATGTGTGAGCTCATTAAGACAAGTATTGGCCTATCAGGATGAGTTCAACAATTTTCACTTTCCCTTCATTTTATGAAGGGAAAGTGAAATTTTCTATCCCCTGCAAGCACAAGCTGTGTGTATATGTACCTTCTAGATCTCACTATAACACCACAATGGAAAATACTTGAGCAGTAGCTTATAAGAGCTCTAAAAGACTTGTAATTATCTATAAAAACAGAAAAAAAAAAACCCAAATCCACTTACCCAGTCCTACAACCTATGTGCAATGACAGAGTAAATAGTACTACTGTGGAATTATTTTTCATGAATGATAGGAGACATCAAAAAAAGAAGATTTGAAGGAAGACAGGAAATCCTTGATGAATTATTCTTTATTTTTTGAAAAGCTATCTTAAAACTCTAGTGAGACATTATGCTATTATTAGCTCAACTGCTTAATTTATATGAGTCTAAGCATTGTAGTCATTAATGTTTAACTGTTCCACCAAATTTTTAAAGTTTCTGTACATTAGAGTTTCAGTAATCTTGTTAAAGTCAATGAGGGATATTACTAAATCCAAAGCAACTCTTAGAAATCTTAGCAGTTATACCTTCTAACTCCTCCATTTTTTTTTCTAATCAGAATGATTTTTGCAAGATACACTAGAAGATGGGGTTAGCTTCATAAAATCATGACAAAAAAATCATTGTATTTGGAGAAAGAAAGGAAATAGTCCAGAATTGCAACTATTCCATGTAACTGTTTATGTATACAGATATTCCACATTCATGGATACTGTAACCAGATAAGAAATGGTATAATCCTGTGGAAATCCATCTGATACAGAATGCTGCATATTTTCTTTGTCATCCTCCAGCTATTCCTAGTTTTCTAGGAATTATTTTGCTATTCACTTAGCCCTTAAATAGCATGAATAGCTCACAATAGTAATAATAATAATACCCAAAAAAGCCTGCTACACAAAAGATTTCTCCTTTCTCCATTCCAAATGTTGCATTTCTCCCAGAAGATTTGCATGTCAAACAAGAGGATCAGCAAGATTTTCTCTGTGTTAAAATTGTTACAAGAATCTAGGAAGAAGGAGGTGTGGGAAAGGTTACAGTCAAAAGCTCTGCAGAGAGGCAAGGAAATAGAGAATTAGTTTCTGGAAAAATAGCATTCTCCTTTCTCTAATGTAATTCTCTACCTGCTCTTAGAGATGGCTATTTCTGTGATTCTTAAACTACTCCATTAGAGTCCCCTTATTAAAGGAACAATTTCTGTGTCCTCTATATTAGTAATATTCACATTTAAATAGATTTTGTAGTGCCGAGTACTTGAATAAACACACGAAGGACAAGTTGTTTTCTGAATAATAGAATTATTAAAGCCTCACTGCCTGCAAATTTTGACTTTGCCCTTAACTTAATATGTCCAAGCTGCCTGCCACCTCATAACAACCCCACAAGCATGTGCCGTGGCTGCTTGAGGTGCTCAATGCCTGCTGCTTGGCCAGCTGGCTGACTCCAGCCAGCATCTTTAACATCTCAGTTTATGCCTCCCTTTCCAGAAGAGATGCTCATTTGGGTCTCCTCTTTCCAGCTGCCACTTTTCAGAAAGCTGGTACTAGCCAGCATTGCAGATTGCAGAAACTTACACTATTCTTCTGTTCTGTAAAAAGTGACTCACCAAATTTATATCGTGATAGAGCTGGACAAATAAGAAAGCAAACATTTTTTTTTTATTTTTAATAACTAACCATAATTTCCTTTCAAAAACTTATTACACAAGCAAGCACAGTCAATGGCCAGTTTTTTTTTTTTATTTTGTCAGAGTTTGAGTCTAATCAGTCATGATGCTAATTCTTAAACATAGCAAACTTTTTAAAGTAAATTATAGTGAATAATAAAAATAATAATAATTTCTTAGGAGTGAGGAGAGTTTACTAGATTTGCATTATGGAGTAGGGGTATAATTAAGGGCCTATTGCTGTGTGAAATTGGCTTAAATGAAGGATAAATCAATGTTTCACAAGGTTCTTTGTCCCATTGAACTTTCACATCAAACTGTGGATTTATTCAGCTTTTTGCACTGGTGGTGTGCTATATACTCATAATCTACCAGCTATTTTCCTGTGGAGTTCTGGTTCTAATTGTTGTCGTGTATGCCTAAATGAGATGTCAGAACAATACATTTGGAATAGAGTTTCTTTGTTCATTTTTGTATGAACTTCTCCCTTTTTAGTGCAAAGTTAATAATGTCCACTATATACTTTGTGGAATCTTGTAGGATGAGGAACTGCAAAATCTCATTCTCATGGCATCAAGGAAATTTAATCTTCATAATCTTCTTCTTTCAAGAAATACTGAAATCTTATTGGCAGTATTTTTGATAAAATAAAATAATTGTGACTGTACAGAAGTTTCTAAGTAGGCCTTCAAAGAAGAACACTGGGAAGTTACTGAGTACTCAGAATAAGAAAAAAATCTAGACTCAAAAAGCTTGGAAAAATTAAGTCAGATGACTTGACTGTGCTATAGTCTGAACACATTGACCCAAAGATATTCTCTTTACTTCATTATTATCTGAAGAAATCCTTGTATGGATAGTAAGGACTCCATACAATATTTAAGAAGAAATAGATTGAAAAGGAGAAGCTTTGGTTCACTGAATTGCTCAGATGCAAATGATAAGATTGCCATTTGTCAAGCAAACTAGACAGTGTTTCTTTCTTTTTTTTCTGGAGCAATGGCAGAAGTAAAAGCCTTAAATACTAAACCAGATAAACACTCTGCATCCAACTTTAGAGTCACTATATAGTGGTTTGATAAGCTGCACAATAGTTCTAATAAGCCTGGTTTAGGAGGTTAAAGCTCATGCTATTGTTTTTTCAGAAATTAGCACCAAGTGTCATCTGTACCATGCTGACTTTTAGGTTGTTCTTTAGAAAAGAGGTATTCTGTGAAACTTAGCAGGGTTTAAAGATTATGGCTAAATGCATAAATCAAAGTAAGAATAATTAAGAAATCTAGCAGATAGATAGTTATCAAGTAGTCACATTATAAATTAAAGTCACTTCAGTGATGATCACATGAGTTCTGCAAATGAACCTGCAATTTGAAAACCTTCAATTCCTATGATAATTTCAATGAGAAGTGTCTGGGTGACAGAGGTATGGATGATTGCTCTGGGGTAGGGTATTCAGTAGACCTTACCTCCCAGACAGCTGCCAGACATGTAATCTAGGCTTGTATTCTATTTAACCCTGAATTTTCAATAGGCTAATAGATGTAAATGTCAGTTATGATATTCTCACAGTGTAATTCACACTATTTTTCTATTGATTGCACCTAGGTTTTGTTAAAATTTTTATGGCCATTTAAAATTTTTATCTATCTCTTTTGTCTTCTTGGAAAAGCTTTTGAGAGCTATATTAAGGATTTGTGTTTGTACTGAATCAGAAAAAGAGAAGATGAGCTCGAATAGGGTTCAGAATACACAGGCACAGGTAAAGAAAAGCAATTCTTGAGTATTAACCTTTGGACTGCTAGAAGAGTAATGAATGAACCTTTTTATTAACTTCTGTAAAGTTTTGCAGTGAATTGATTATAGTCAACAGTAAAGTTCATATAGACATTCATAGATAACTCTTATTCACAACTAATAATAAATCACTAGTATTTTTAATCATCAGAGTCTTTTATGGAATTGTAAAACTTAGATTAAGAGAAACAACATAATATATGTAATATAAACATAGCTCAAGGTGGAGCTAATGACCACTTTTCTATGATTCCAGCAAGAGGAGGTTCGAGAAGGAATAACAGCTGGTGAGGCATTTAATGTCTGAAGATGACTTATTTAGCAAAAATTTCTGCTTGTTAAAGTGAGGCTGACCGCTTATCCTCTTGAGAAATATTATTATCAGTATCATCAATAAAAAGCCCATGTTTCTCTATCAATTTTAGTCTATTATGAAGGAAAGGGCTCCATATCACAAACATATATCATGATAAGCAATCAGATTGCCTTTAATTCCCTTAACACACTCATAAATTTATTAAGTGATATTGGATGAAACCCAAAGCCAAATTGAAATCCAAATGGTGTATTTCCTGCCTTCTGCTCTCACACTGCAGGCCAGAACCTCGGATACTAACCATTGCTGAGCTAATTAATCATCATAGTTCTGATTGATAAATTCAGCAGGTGAGGATGCAGGCCTTATATTTTCTGAACATGGAGAGCAGTTCATTTTTATTTTTTCTACTTCATTCTCTAAGGAAGTAAAAATGCTGTAATAATCATTTGAAACTATATTCTTTAATGCTTTTTACCAAATATCGAAACACTATCTTTGAGGTACAGATGTAAAGTGTAGTCAACCTAAATAAATAACTTAGAAACACTTGTTTGTATTGAATTTTTCATGAAGAAATAGTAGGGTTTTTTATTAGCAATAAGCTGGAAATAAAAAGACATATTTTTAAGCAAACTCCAAGTTCAATAACAGCTAAACACACTAATATATTCAAGGCTATCATCTTCCTATGTGCATTTATCAGTGCAAAAACTGGGAACCTACACTGGTAACATTGTGAACATAAGGCCTCCAGAATAACATACGCATCACCACAAAGCCAGCAATCATCAAATCACATTCAAAAAAACCCCCAAAACAACCAGAGACGAGCTCTGCTGTGAAGGGTATGCTCACTGACCTTCCTTATCTTTATCTTTGCACTACTTTTATTCAAAACGTATAGCTACAGCAATTGTTCACCCTTTTCCAGACAGAGAAAGGCTATTGCTCCAGAGAGTTATGATCTGTATAGCTATAGAACAGTTCAGGAATGAGAGAACTCATGTAATGGGGACAGTAATTCACCCTATTTCTTACTTGATTTCTGATGGTTAATGATTATTATCACTGTTGTCTGATACCTGGAGTGTAGGGAGGCTGACAGTTTCTGGTCACCTAGCAGAACAAGGACTTGGTATGGTGACAGGAAAATATTTCACAGATATAGGGAAACACAGTGTATTGGCGAGAAAAAAATGCCTTGGGAAACATCTAAGTGTTAAAGGTAGGAAAATTTCATACAAAATAAAAATAAAGATGAAAGTAAGAAAGCTGAGTTTTATACAAAGATGAGAATTTCACAGATTTCCTAAGTGTTAATTAGTGTGAATAGATGTTTGAATAATTTCCCTTATTCTGAGTTCTTGTCACATATGGCATTACATCTTTGGACTTTAATAAAAAATTATGACTTGAATCAAAATTTGTCATGAGTGACTTTGGGAGGTAACTTTTGGGAGGGGCCGAGGGAGGAATCTTACATCTGGCATGCATTAGGAGCACTTTCAATCCATTTTTACAGTTCTTTCACCAAAAATTGGTACACTATTCAAGCTAGCTTAGGTGATTTTCTTTTGCTAGGCTGTGTGTAGCATCTTTATGACATTTTTAAACCCTCATAGATCCTCTGTACTGCCTCAAAAGAACTCACAGACTTGTGTCAAACACATCAGTGAAGTAATATTAGTGTGTAGTGCAGTTAAAAGTTTATCTTTGTAGAGTGCCTTTTCCTCTTCACCAAGCTTCTTATAATAGGATAAATACTGTAAGAGATAACAGTAAACAAGGTAAATCTCACATGGGCCAGCAAAAGAAAACTTTGACTAAATTGACCTAGACACTTAGCTATAACAATTATTTAATTCAAGTGCAGCTCCTGAAAGCTCCATAGGAGACCACTGACTAAAGCTGTTCTTTTCTAACAAAGTCTTTGAAGTGGGACAACACTGTAACCACTCTCTTAAAGTTTGTGTAAGGAGCAGCAAGACTAAAATTCACATTGAAACTTGAAGTTGGATAGAAACAAACACAGAGACCTCACTGTAACATTATAATTGAGCTTATTCTGCACCACTGAATATCATTACTTTAAGTATGCTTCCAAAGCCCTGTTGATAAGGCAAAACCATGGGGTATTTTCATCTGAAAAGCTCTGAGGAAAAGGAGCATCAGCAGTCAAATAATGAAAAACCCAAATAGATATCTTGTTTATTCCTGTTATAATTGGTTCCCTGTAGTGTGACTAATAAAATAAATGACAGAAGAGCAAGTGAATAAAGGAGCATCCACTCCTTTCTTCACTGCTGCTTTCAGAAGGCCTTAGGCTCAAATGTTGAATTGCTGCTAAGTAGGAGCATAGTTTTACTTTCAGACATCAAGCTTTCCTTTAAGCTTTTATCTGATGCAGAGGCAGAAACATTACATAAAATTCATAAAAGTATAAAACTCAAATAAAGCACTAATATGTTTACAAATCAGCAGAAAATTTGGACAGATATACAGATACTCTACTTATAACATGGAGAGATTTACTTCCCTGTTATATTTCAGGGCTGTTCTGTGACTAGACTTAGTAATTGATACAATGAGTCAAATAGTGTGGAGGCCAATTTCTTTCTAATTAAAAAAATATAATATGTTCTTTGATCAAGACTACTTTATATATCTTAAGCCTTGATTATATATCTATATTTATTTATAAATTTAGATATGTGAATATATATGTGAATATATGGGTGTGTATGTATATAATTTATATATTAAAACAAGATATATAAAATACACATAAAAACACACATATGGAGCTAACAAATAAAGAAATAAATAGAAAAAGAATTGAACAGGGCATAGTGTTTTTACGATATATTCCTAGAAGCAATATAAGAAATATTAGGAATCTTGGGTTAATCCTGAGATTTTAAAAATGTTAATGGTAAGTTTGTTACTCTTTTCAAAAGTTACCAAATCAAGACTTTTCCTTCTTTTCTCTCCCCTCCCCTCCGCTCTCCTATGCTCCCCTCCCCTCTTCTCTTCTCTCCTCCTCTCCCCTTCCCCTCCCCTCCCCTCCCCCCTCCTTTTTTTTCTTTCCTATGTTGAAACCACTGACAAAACAAACAAACAAAACTCAATGAAAAATACATTAACAGAATAGTTTATGCAAAAATGTGAGCATCACAGGACAAGGCATTTTCAATGCGAGTAGGTTTCACCAGTTTAAATCATTTGGTGAATCAGAAGTGCAGAGAATCAAGGCCTCCCCAGGATACTTTTAAAGGCCTATTACTAGATCTGGTTACCCAAATTTTAGCCAGTGTTTTAGCTCAAAATAGTGAGAAGTACTACTGAACTATATTTTTAAATTACTCTTACTGCTGCCTAAAGTTGTTCCCATGAGCTATTTCTCTACAAGTATTAAGATTAGAAAAGTAAAAATTCCTAGTCATTAGCTGAAATATGGAAATCTGCCTTGGCTGGCCTCCAAGCTGATAGGTTACTGAATAGGTTACTAAATACTCAAATATAAACAGGAAAATACGAATTCTTTACTCATTTCATTCTAAATGATAGAACACTTTTTTCATTTTGGTTTTATACAATGTGCCTTGAGAAATGCTTATATGAAAATATTTTGTTGGTTTTCATCTTTAAAATGCACTAGTTTATGATAAAGCAGGTTCATGGAAACATTAGCAGGAGTCAGTAAGCTATTTAAACTATAAATCAGTTTTGATAGCACACTTAATTTCAATATTACTATTTTGACTTAAAATAATTTTTGGTTTTAAAATTAGATATATCCTTTTAACCATGGCAATGAAAATAACATTTATATTTAGATTTAATTCTAGACTACAGAATCATATTCACAACAAAAATAAATCTTATTTTACAGGTGATATATATTGGATTTATCCAAGTAGTTGAGAGATAATATAAAAGCCCACTAATAACGGAAATGAAAATGAATAAATGTCCAGTCTGTGCCCTGAGAGAAGGTTAATAAATCTTGATACAAATATATTGAACTTGGTACAGTTCTATACCTTAGAGACTGTAGTATTGAAAAAGCATATGCAGCTTTTTATAGTGCTTATATTCTAGCATTTCTTCAGTAATACGTTTGAGAAGGCAGTGTTAAAGTCTGATCTGGTAGTTAGATTTTTTTTCTTCTGTTTATTTTGAATTAATTTATCTACATTTTCATATTAGGGCTTCCTGAATATTTTTTCTATGTAACATTTGATTATATACTGTCTGGTTAATCTATTTTTTTGCTTTATACATCTAAGAAAAGAAAATATTCTTCTCACTCTCTCTTTTCATTTTCTGTGATGCCCAATTGTCTGTGTTGCTCTGCAGTATACATACCTCTACATACTATTTGCAATTGGCTTCTTTCTATACAAACAACTCACGATTAATATAAACGAGCTCAGATTGATTCAGATACAATAGGAGCTGCAGACTGATGGCTGATGCAAGCAGGAGGGGTGATTAGTATTGTTTTTGCTGCATGATGAATTACACTACATCATGTATTAAAACAATTGTCCTTCAGGATATCAAAGACATTAGCAAACAAAAAATATATAGTCTTTTAACTAATAAGAAAAGCTTGAAATTGAAGAACAATTTGAAGATTATTTTCTAAATTTCCAGGAGAATGAATGACAGGATATGCCAGTGTCTGTATTATAATTTTTGTCATTTTACTTCCATTCCACTATATCCTGGGTTTAATTCTACATTTCTTCTTCTGACGAAATCCTCACTGTAGTTTTTTGCATTGTTTCAACTTGAAAACTATTGAATCCCCATTTCCGTGGAGAGATTTGTGTAGAAGCAACCTTCTCTGATTCTATTTGATATGTCATTTTGTATAGGCGTGAGGTAAATGGAGAGAAACAATCCTGTGTCTATATCTAAAAGCTATGTTTAATTATTCTGGTGGAGTGTATTTGTTAGTAAGTTTTTTTGACAGCTGTAATGATCATCTACCAGGAAGGACACAGTGGCCTTGGTTCATCCCACCGTCCTAGGATTTCCTTTATAAGTTGGAGGGAGCTCTTCACTCTCTCAAAATTCCTTTGCCATGATAACTACAGACAGAACTATTGATAGTTGGGCTAAGATATCTGTCTCAAGTGCCTGTCACAGTAGTCAGTGCTATCTGCTTTACTACATGCCTATGTGCTTTTCAATGTTCCTCTAGCCCTTGTTTTAGGATCATTACTGATCATTTAATATCCTGCATTGCTGAGTGTCTCAGACATATAGATAAAGCAGCTGAGCTTGAAGGATAGTGACACAATTTTTTGTGTAAGGATTAATGTAATACAGGAGTGATGCATGCAAAGTCTTCATAAGCATTCATAATGTCGACACTCTGGGATGATATACCTTACAGAGATGGAAAGGCTGAAGCAGCAGGATCAATAGGATTGTCAAATGGCTTATGGAGGCTGATTGTATGGGACAGATCAGCTGCTTCATCTTGGAAAGTGGGTACCCAACATAAATATTTTATAATGATTATTCTTTATGCCTCTTTATGAACAGTCTAGTTTTTATCATCAGCACCTTCTTCATATGAAGAAAGATGAAATCAAGTCAAGTCAAACAAGAGTAAAGGCTGAAAAAAGGCATGATGGTCAGGGGGTGAGTTAATAGAAGGAACAGAAATATTTCAGGGCAGTGATCTGCTTCTCAAAGTCAAGCTCTAAGAAGTCTGTATCTCTTCGTATTTATAGTCCTGATGCTGTTGTTCCTCATCCTCAGCTCAGTTTGCTTAAACTGTAAATTGTAATTCAGTGCACACATCACTTCACCCTTACATTAGTTCTTATGGAAGAAATTGCTTTGGTAGTCATTGTATCACTAACTGTTGGTATCATACTGGATAGCAAGACGAAACAGACCTGGAACAGTGCCCTGGCCTCAAGAGACCTGGCCAGGTTTTGAGTTGCATCCCTACAGCTAAACTCCCTGGCCTGAATTAAACCCTGCCTCAAGCCAAAACATGGTCTGGAAGGATGCTGAAAGAAGGCTGCAGCTGGAACCTCACAGGAATGTGTGAGAGGGCATTACCATATGCTGGTCCCTAAGCCCTGGTCTTATTTAGTTTACTGGTACATCTGTTGCCATAGATTCCTTGATAATACAAACACCATGCAAGGATTTTAAAGCTTCAGGCCTGTGGCCAGTGGTGTCCCCCAGGGATCAGTACTGGGACCAGTGCTGTTCAACTTGTTCATCAATGACCTGGACGAGGGCATGGAGTGCACCCTGAGCAAATTTGCAGACGACACCAAGCTGGGTGGAGTGTCTGACACTCTAGAGGGCTGTGCTGCCATCCAGAGGGATCTGGACAGGCAGGTGAGTTGGGCAGAGAGGAACCTCATGAGGTTCAATAAGGACAAGTGCAGGGTCCTGGGCCTAGGGAGGAATAACTCCAGGCATTATTATAGATTAGCGGTTGACCTGCTGGAAAGCATCTCCATGGAGAGGGACCTGGGAGTCCTGGCTGACACCAAGTTAACCATGAGTCAGCAGTGCCCTCGTGGCCAAGAAGGCCAATGGGATCCTGGCCTGCATCAGGAGGAGTGTTGCCAGCAGGTCGAGGGAGTTGATTTTGCCCTTCTACTCAGCTCTGGTGAGGCCGCACCTAGAGTACTGTATGCAGTTATGGGCCCCCCAGTATAAGAGGGATGTGAAGCTTCTAGAGAGGGTCAAGTGGAGAGCTATAAAGATGATTAAGGGACTGGAACACTTCTCGTACAAGGAGAGACTGAGTGTATTGGAATTGATTTCTCTGGAGAAGAGAAGGCTGAGAGCGGATACGATGAAAAAATATAAGTTCATGAAGGGAGAAAGCAGGGAAGAAGAGGACAAGCTCTTCTCATTGGTGGCCAATGATACGACAAGGGGAAACGAGCATAAACTGAAACACAGAAATTTTAATCTCCATGTGAGGAGGAACTTCTGTACTGTAGGGGTGATGGCGCAGTGGAACAGGCTGCCCAGGGAGGTTGTGGAGTCTCCTTCTCTGGAGGTCTTCAAATCTCACTTGGATGACACCCTGTGCCCAGGGTGCTTGAGCAGGAAGGTTGGACTAGATGATCTCTAGAGGTCCCTTCCAACCTTTAATATTCTGTGATTCTGTGGTTCTTTCTCCATTATTTCATCTGAGTAGATAATTTATTTTGGTGCTAGGCTATTTTTTGCCTAATGAAAACCAATCATACTGATCCACTGTAATGACATAAAGTTTGAAAGAGAATTATTTGGCTTGATTTCTTCAGAGCATTAATAACTGTATTTCCCTCCAGGACAGACTACATTAGTTCTTGTTTGCTTGCTTAATTTCAAGGGAAATTTTAAGGAAACAGATACTGCTTCTAGAAGTCAGAAAGCCAATACTTTCTACTTTTGAAACACTTCACTTTTTTCAAATGTCAGGATTTTTGTTGTTTAAGTTAGTAATTTATTTTCATATCATTGTTGTGTCATTAACAATAGCTTTTTGAGGAAAAATAACTTTCATAAATATTTGTAATATCATCAGGTAATGTTTCCAAAGCCTCTAAATTCTCTCTAAAAATCTAACTTCTCACATGTATACCATGAACATAAATAATGACAACAACTACCAAGCTGAATCACAGCAATATTCCAGTACTCTTTCAACAGCTGCCAAATGGTTAATAGACATATGGAACTAATGGATATAGAATAATACCCTGAAAAGAAACTTTAAATTTGGGAAGAATTTATAATTAGTAGATGTCAAAGGGCTTGTAGAAGATTCAGGATACAGGATCCTTAGGCAGATGACCATTTGTACATGGCACTTTTCTCAGGCAGGTGCAAAGCAGATTTTCATTGCCCAAATGAGTTTTGCAATAGCCATTTCCAGTAGAGTTCATTCATTTTTACTCTCCCAGGACTTCAAAGAGCTAGCAGTGTGCCAGTTAAAAGTATTCAGTAGGAATTTTTTTTTGCTGTCACTGTGGGAAAGATTTTTAAACATAATGTTTAGTAATCAAGCCATTGCCTTCATTATGAGGATTCCTTGAAACTGAAGAATACAAGGTTGCTCCTGACTTTCCTTCTTTATTTTGAAGTCATTTTCTTTTTATCTTTCTACCTGAGACAGCTGTTTCATTTTACTGATAGATGTTATGTCATCCTACAGCTATCTTGGGCTTCTTTCACTTTATGAGGGCTGTTTTCTTCTATACATTTTCATTTCAACTCTTGTCTTTTTATATAAATGATGAGGTCTTTAAAAATATACTACTATAATCTATTGGTGCAGATCAAGGAGCCTCTGCAATCCACAAACGAAACTTCTATGTGGATTGTGGTTATCTAAACCCATATACACTCTATTCTATTCTAGACACCAGAGTCATAAACTTATGACATTTCAGAGAGGAAATGAAATGGTCTTATGTTTTATCTGGTATAACTATTCCCCCATTTGTTTCAATTGTCTCAAATCACACTGGCAATATATACTGTTAGTAGCCAGACCTGTTATATCAAATATGATAATAAAAATATGTTTGTTTCAGACTGAACTGAATTTTCAATTTGGTTGCTTTCCAAAACAGAGCAGTAGTAGAGGAAGTATATTAATCTACCCAATTTAAGCTTTAATGGGCTAGGAAACATGCTTTTACATTAATATGATTTAAACCAAAAGTATTGTCGTTCTATTAAAAATAAATCAGCTTCTGCATGCACTTTTGTATAACTGAGGCTTTTATCACTTATATTGCTTCTTCTGGTTTCTAAAAGGAGGAGACATTTTGGAAGGGATTGACATGGGGACTGCAAGCTGCATTGAGTAATGAAAAATTTGCCTAACTGCTGAGGTAGAAAGCAAATAATTTGAGTCTCTTTAACACTCTTCTGCTCTCAAAGAACATGCAGACAAGCCACACTAATTTAGGGGATTTGTGATTGTTTCTGCTCATGACTCTAGTGTTTAATGCTTCATTCAGGCATGCAGGCAGGACCAGTGCACGAGTCAGCACAGGTGAGCCCCAGAAGCACCTGGCAACACTCCTGCCATGCTAAGGTTACCTATACATTTGCTCAGGCAACTCAATGGAGTTGCATTTTAGAAACACTATAAATATACATGATCCTATTTTCTGATAAGGATTTTGTGAAGAATCTAAAGGAGAAATTGCTAGTGTGGGGAGAAGTGCAAAGCAGTAAAAATGATCAATCCAAGGCAAAAAGTAAAAACAGCAAGATCATTTTTGAGAGAAATTCTGACTTCTAGGAATCAAGGTTTGGAAAAAACGAATTGGAAGCTTATCTTAGTTTGGCACATATATCACAGAAACTTGAACTTCACTATAGGAAAAAAATCTTGTGTTATTAACTTCGCTCTGCGGGTGGGTGGATTTGACCCACATATTTTACTGTATGCTGGTGGTGCTATAGCAGTATATTTTTCTTATTTGAGGGTATATACCTATGCTAACATAAAGTAGTTTTATCATATACTCTATATATTAATATGCAGTTAATACCTATAAGTAAAACTATTAACTTTTTAATTAAACAAAACTATATTTTTATTTTGTATACTTCAGAAAAATGCAATTTTATAATATGTTTTGCCTTTACAGAACCCTTAGTTCTTGTCTTGTACTTTTAAAGTGAGATGAATATAGTTTTAGTGTAGCCTGAAGTATACTTCATCACACCCTAAGTGGATTTAGCAAACTCTAAATATTCACTATTTTATAAAATTCTACAGAAAACAAAAATTAAGATAGCAACAGTAAAGCTTCAAAGCCAAATGTAAAGACCTTCTGTGTGTGTTAAAAAAGTTTTTTCTAATGAATATTCCATAATTAAGAGAGACTATCTAATTCTTGAATGTCTTCTTTGGAAGTACTGAATCAGTAGGAGCTCCCTTGCTTAGGACATAGTATTGCTGTAGTAATTGCAAGTATAATTGTACCAATAGATGCCTTAAGCACAAGTTAGGATAGGATTTCTGAGTTACAGTCTACCTTCTTTACAAGTAATTTCAGTCTACTGAGGAAATAAAAGCAGATGTAAATGCCATTGTGGTCCTCCAAGCAATAGGGCTAGTGTTAAGGAAAAATTCTAAGAATTCTAGGAGCTTCACAGGGCTAGGTTACTTTGCAGGAAAGGGTAGGGATGGTCTAAAGTTGTATTGTCCTTTAAATCCTGTTTCTTCATTCCTTGCATAGATAATAGCTTGACCATACTGGAAAAGTTGAGACTTCTTCCTTTACTTACTTTGCAAATAAATTTATTTTGTGCTATTTGTAGGAATTTTGTCCTTGATTTGGAAAAATTTTCATCGTGAAGCCAAGTAAGATTTGGTTAAGTAACCAATTTCCTCATGTTGACTCTGTATGGAAGTACTGAGAATGACTCTCTTAAGTATTACATGTAAATGAATGCAGTGAACTAAGTTAGTAAATAGATCTAGGACTTTTATAGGGGAAAAATCTGTGACTTACTCACAAATACAAACAAACTTTCATTTTATTTTGTAATAATATGAATGATAAAGCTATTTAAAAATGAGATAGTGTTTTCTAATGAAGCCTCATTAGAGGTATATATGAATATATATAGCCATATTTAGGATATAGTCCTACAGTCTAGCAAAGAATAATTGTTTTCTTAGGCACTAATTAATGATTTGTCTGTTTTGTAATGAGGAATTTTTAATACAGTGAGTAGGTATTCAACCTTGGAGAGTAACATAGGTGCCTAAAAGTAATTTGCTTTTAGAGGACATCTACAAAAAGGAATAGCATTTAGCTCGTGTCTCTAAAGTGGTAGTTGTATTTAATAGACTCCCAAATACATACAATGTATCCTACTGACATCAATGAGCTTTGGATTAGGACTGTTCGAATAGCAGCTATTCATTTTATCTGAGTTTGGAGCATGAAATTATGGTTCAACATATTACAACAATTAATTTCTTAATAACTCAGCACAGCCTTAGTATTAGTCTCTTTAATATCTACATGGAAAGATTTTTTTGTTTGTGACAGGATAATTCCCTGAAGCCTAGATTCCTTTGTCTCTTAGAATACACTAATGCTATGTAGCTAATTTTTGTCATTAAACCCTGAAGCCTTTACTAAAAGGGTAAAATTGTAGTTCTCTCTCTTGAACAGGAAAGAGAATTTGCTAACCTAAGATTAGGTAGAAGACATTTGCATGTGCACAAATATTTAATTACATTAGAGATGCAAATATTTTGCAAGATTATGCTTTTGTAAACAAAATGATCTTGTTGTTATAGAGAATTTGAGATTATTGCAATGTGAAAGTGCCTCAGGGGCTATGATAAATGAGGAGCACTGCCATATTCAGTGTCTGAGACAAGGGTGTTCCTTAAAACCCATTGAATACTCAAAACAGCATTAAAAATCTTTGTTTAATTTTGCATGGCAGATTCTGCAAAAAAATCTCTTTTAATTTTGTTCTTGTTCTGTAATATAATAGAACAACAACAATTATTTCTTAGGTAGCTAAACTTCTGGATATTCTAAATCCCTGACAGTTGAAAATGTTTGTGAGTATAGAACCAATTTCACAGTTTCAAGACTAAAACTTGGAATAGGTGTCAGCGAGTTACCCCAAGGAGCAGGGGACTGCTTGTGGGGTGAACAAATAGCCAATTTTACTGACAAAAGATCTTCTCTTTTATCTCATTACACTCGACCAGATCACGCTCCTGACCAATCGTAAATTAACACACTCTCCTTTCGTCTTTATCTTATCATTTGTTGCCAAGCTGCATCAAATCAATGGGCTACTGCATGACCATGAAGCTAGTTGGATAGTTGTGATGTAATCCTTAAAAACTATGTTTCACTTGCTTGAACCGGTTCGGTCTAGCTGCATCAGCAGTTTACTGTTACACTTGTCTGTTAATGGTCCTGACAAATAGGTATTCATACATTTATTTCACAGAATATTATAAAATATATTATGTGGGAAAAATATATTGCAATGAATATGATTCTTAGGAAATAGGGGAATCATTTCAGGTTTACACAGATTTCTTGAACACATCCATGTTTTGCTAACATTTTTGGAAATCTTAGGTGAACAAAGATACTAGATTTGCCTGTAAAATATTCCATTGCTCAAGTACAAACTATTCTTGCTTGATTAGCAAATAATTTAATATGTACATAATTGTTTTCTGATAACCAGTGTAACTTAGGGTAGTTTTGGCATCCTAGTCTTGCAGCTAAAGAAACCTTTCAGTCAGGATGCAGCGAGCAGCAGTTATTTCCTCAGGGACAGGGGATCCAGTTGCTTATGTTGTGGAACATGTATGGCAGAGGGAAAAAAGGAACAACATTATTTAGTCTGCAAAATTATGTTCATGAAAATTAATATGCAGCTAGTGCAAGCCACATTCTGCTTCCCTGTGTTAACAGGTTGTGTGCTGAGAAAGTCAAGCTATTATGCAAAAATAGTGTGCGATCTTTAAATCCATCTTCAGAATTGTACAGAAAGAAGAAAAGTACATATTTGACACATTTCAAAAATGAAACCCTCATTTTGAAAGTTAGCTTACCTTCATTCTTTACAGTAGATCTTGAACTGTTATTTCTTAAAGGAACTTTTAACTATCCCATTTCACAGAACTTAAGCAAGCCCATTTTCCTTCATTTCTCCAGTTTGCTGAGGTTCAGCATTTTAACTACGTGCCAAGAGAAAACTAGTATTTTACTGTATTTTATAAGGAATATGTTAAGATTTCAGAACATTAATAGGTGTTTTTTATTAGCTTAAATTTAATAAAATTAATTGTATCAGTAGGATAACAAGCATCTCCACCCAGGTCTGTGCCTGGTTTCCGTGTTCAGAAACTGTGTGACCTCTGGCAGTTTGTGTTGTTCCCAATACAGTGTATCATGTTGCTGTGGTAAGAAGGAATCAATTCAGAAATTTCGTTCGGGACACTGTCTTAATTTTCCAGGGTAATCCAGCATTTACTAAATCCAGTTGGAAGATCACTGCAGGAGAAGGCATGATTTAAGTGTTTAAGACAACAGGTAAAATTTGAATGAAATTGCAAAAACATTTTATTTTTTTGCACAGTTATTCCTATCTGCTTTACAGTTGTTTTGTCTATTATACCTAAGAAGGTAGAAAATATAAAAAAGGACATGCGAATATTTTATAAAGAAAAATAGAATTGAAATATTGCTCTCAGTCCACGTTCTCTTATGCTGTATTTTGATATACATAAATATACAGACATACACGCACACATACATGCATGCATGCATGTGGTGCGAACTCCTCAGCAGTTATTAATTATACCACTTTAATTAATTCAGGAATGAGTGTCTGGTCTATAAAGTTATGTATAGAGTTACAAGTAAAAATAATAAGAATTAAACAATATTTCCCTACTTTCATATTAAAATCTCTATATAATTACCTATATATACACCTATGCCACAATCTGCATTACATCTATTTGTCTTTCTATCTATCTATCTATCTATCTATCTATCTATCTATCCATCCATCCATCCATTTATCTATCTAACTGCAAACAATTTGTGTAATACCATGATTTTTACTGCTGTGAAACTCATTTCATATTCCATCAGTCCTTTTGAAAATGATGAAGTGAGATCATTTACCCTGCTCCTGTTAATGGGTTGGGCTTTTTATTCTTACTACAACGAAATGAGAGAATAGCTTGGCAAATTCTTATTCATTACCACAACAGATGTACTGCAGTAATACTAGTCAGATCATCTTTAATATTCGTGCTAATAAAGAAAAATATTCCTTCATTTGCTGAAGTTTGAAATGGGAAAACTTTATGTATTCTTTTTCTTTTCTATAAAGACTCATGTTCTGAATGAAAATATATCTGACCTGTAAATGTTATATCTTAGTGAAAGCTCCTGCATAGTTCAAGAATGGTTGTTTGGGTGCATATGACTTTGCTTTGGACGTCTGTAGGTCTGAGGATGTCTACTTTTAATGTGAAGTTGTAATTAATAATAATTTGCAGGCATACGAATGTCTCCAAGCTGTCTGCAAAATTTAATTAGCACTTAGAACTACCTGGAGAGGTAGTCATGGGAGATAAAGGAATTCTTTCACGTGAATTGAACTGCAGCTGTCCTTGCACTGGCAGGTGGCAATTGTTTAACAGGAGGTGGAGGCACAGCTCAAGACTAGAAACACATTATAAACAAGAGGAAATTTTGGTAGTAAAGATATAGTACCCAAGGTTGTTTGAAGGGTGGACCTTGTGGCTAATTCTGTCCTGATTATATTGTGACTCTAGATGGCTGGCTTATGATAGCTCTAGTTTGTTACAGATTGATTAGACATTTTGATCCTGCATTTAGATGGACAGATAACTAAACAATTATTTGTATCAGAGGTAAAAAATTGTATCAGAGGCAGCTTCGGATTTTAGAGGATCCAGTTGTAGAGATGACTAGAGGACTTTGGGCAAGTAAATGTGTACACAAAATGACTTGCCATTGTATTCATATTGGAAGCAGTAAGTTTGTGTTATTGGTGTCATTTATACACAGTTGTAACAATAAATGCTCTTCTGAGTGTACACAGCTAGGCTGAAAATTTTCAAGAAAAAAAGAATTCTTGCTGCAAAAAGTCAAGAAAAATCCACACAGTTTTATTAGGAACAGAGAATCTGACTGTACAATATGAGGGACTACTCCCTTAGCATTTGCAGGGGAATCTCTGTAGCTTTCAAACAGACCTGCTCCCCATACCCTGCATCTTAAAATGACACTGATAAGACTTAAATATCACATAATCACAGAATGTTTAAGTTTGGAAGGGACCTTGGGAGATCATCTAGTTCAAACCCCCTGCAAGAGCAGAGTCAGGGGTATGTTGCACTGTATCACATCTAGATGAGTTTTGAGTCTCCAGAGAAGGAGACTCGACAGCTTCTGATGAATAAATCAAACACGATTGAACCCATTACTGACTCTTGGGGGACACCACTAACTACAAGTCTCCAACTAGGCTGCCACTGAGCACAAGCCACCGAGCTCTGACATTCAGCCAGTTCTTATGCATCTTACTGTCCACTCACCTAACCCACATTTCCTGAGGTTGTTTATGAAGATGTTATGGGAGACCGTGTCAAAAGTCCCGCTGAAGTCAAAGTATGCAATAATAAATATGGAATGTAAATTAATTCATTAGGTAAGTTAAAGGTTTAGAAGCTAATACAGCTTCCCACTTTCTCCTGTTATAGCTCTTGCAATATTAATATATTAAATACAATTCCTTTCAAATTATGTGTGATAAAAGGACCGGCAGTATTCCCTTGTGTTTTTTTTTTTCATTTAGAGACAAGCTTTTACTGCAGAGCAACTGTGGCAATAGCATTTTGACAAACAGCTATAAAACAAGAAAAAGTCCTGCTTTCCAGTATTAATCCATCAGGAAGTTTTCAGGGATTCATCTTGTCTAAAATATTCATAGGCAGCAAAATGTCCTGAATGCCCTACAGAATTTGTGCAGAGTCAGGCAAATGATTGATAGTAAAGTTCTCTTCTGAGTCACTCACAGTATGTAATTCTATTTGTCTTGCCAAACACTAAAGAGCAAGCAACTCATAAAATGTAAAGGTAACAGGCCTCGTGTTTTCCTGCATTTAAAAAAGAGCCCGGTATCTCCACTTCTCTGTACTTCACTGAATGTAACAAATTCCCACTAAATCAAAGGAGAAAGGCACAGTGTTCCTAGAAGAGCACTTAGAAGCTGTATTAGGCAGGTGTCATTTATTGTATCATATATATTTGTGTATATGATTTCCGAAAGCTTCTCCACAATTTTGCAGTATAAGCATCTGAGATAAATCTGTAGCTAGCTCTCTAATTTCATTAATAATGACATCCAAAATACATTCAAGAACCTACTATTCATTCCTGAAGTAAAAAAAAAAAAAAAACAGAAAAGAGAAAAAAACAATCTCAATACTTCATCTAAATAACATTGTGACAGTAACAACTGTAGCAGTTTTCTTCTTAATTTACCTGGTTGTACTCTGACAAAAGATGCAAGAGATATATAAATCAGGTCTGGCTACCTAATTTTATTCTTATTTTGACTTGTATCTTTTCCCCAAGAAAATGCTGATCATATTTGCGTTCCACATGTTAAAACTGACCATCCTTTATCAATTTCTGCTCTGTTACTCTGCAAGCTTCTGGAGGAAAGATACATGGACTAACACAAAAAAAGAAAAAAAAAGTAGAAGCTTAATCTCTACCTTTCTTTCATTTTTATTCTCAAGCCAGGTTATCAAAATCATTGGATATTTTATGTAATATTTATTTTTTATTTCAAATTGTATCCATGTAGACACTCTCTCAGTAGGCTTTAGCTGATAACTTGCAACAATCTTTTTTTTTTCTGTTGAGCTCCACTGCAATTCTGTCAAAACTTGTTTCAACAGAACTCATGCAATGTCCTGGTGGAAGGACACTGCTGGGAATAAACAGCACCCACCTGTAGTGAAACATGATATAAATGCTCTGCAAATTCAAAATTCAACATGGTTAATGCTGAATCAGACTGGGAAGAAAATTCTTCACTCAAAAATATGTCCTGTGTGGTTTTCTTCGCAGTCATCAAAAGCATTATAGCTAATTTGCCTGCTTGACATTTCACCAGTCTGGAAAGTAACTAAGGTTACTTTCCTTATTATCCTTATTATGAAATAAGATATAGGCATGAATAAGGTAGAGACCTTCTCCATATTCCTCAATGAAATTAGGGGAAGAGATGTCTTACTGGTGGCTAGAGTGGGTGTTTTTAGTTTGTGCTATGTGGAAACCAATGTTGCCTGTGTCTCTCTGATCCAAGAAAAGCCTCAGTCTGAGAGTGAGATGGACTCTGTTAATGGGAGCAATGCTATCATTGCATTAAAAGCACGTCATGTGGTCTCCGCAGGGGCTCCAATCCCTGAGGAGGAAGATAGGACCTCACTGTAAACCTCCTTAGTCAATCCTGCTACTTCAGCTCTGCTGAGGACAACAAACTTTGTGAAAGATTGCAGGTTTTCTTAACTTTTTCTGAGGAACTGTTTGGTTTAGTTTATTCTGCTTCACATAAAGGTTGTGCAATTTGAATTAAACCCTATTTATTCCAGAGTGAAAATATCTCTGTACTGGAACAGGGGGGGGCATTTAAAAATATGCTCTGAGTTAGAAAGCGATCATGTTAAATAAACAAACCCAGCTGCAATTGGAAGAAAAGGAAAATGGAGGAAAAAAAAAGAAGAAGAAAAATAAAGCAATAAAAGGTTTATCATTCCATATAGAAGACAGAGAAAGTTGTTGTAGTAGAGGGACAAAGTAAGAAGAGAGAAAAACAGGAAATAAAGAGTGTAGAACAAGACAGACTGATCCTGTGGAAGAATTGTTTCTAACTGAGCAACATCTTTCTATTTCCATGTAATATTTGTGCTTGTGTTTCTTCCTGGATAAGCTCATTTTTTGTCTTGTGTATTGAATAATATACTACTTTTTGAATTAGTATATTATTGGCATTGGCTTTTTTTTTTTTTTACTATCTTCCTATTGTTTTTCTGTTAATCATACCATTGGAGCAGCCTGTAAAGCTTCCTACTTCATTTGAAACAATCTGCTGGTAAAATTAGCCTAGCACAAAACAGCTAAAAGAATTTGCACACAAATTACTGACCAAAACCTCCTCTAGAAAAGAAGTCCTGTAGTTCAGCTGAATCAACAAATGTAACAAAAAACAGAAGTGTCTGCACATGCAGGCCTGTTTTTTTTTTTTACATTCTCAGTACACTAAGCCACATACAAATCAGTAAGCAAACATTCCCCTCAGTAATCAATAAAGATAACTGAAATATTACAAAAAAAGAATAGGCTGAAAAACTAGGGTTAGTATCTATTGGTAAGATAGCAATGGCACTGATTATACTGGCCCTGCCAAGAATCAATGGGTCTAATCCTGTTGCGACAATAAAGTGATGTCATCAGAGCTTTGCTGCTTTAATGTACCAGGTGAAGATCATGCTCTATAGAGCCATATGGGAAAGCCATATTGTATTCTTGGTTCCAGCAACTAATTACCTGGAAGTGCTGGGGGAGAACAGAAAAATATGTTACTTAATAGCTCTCGGTCAGAACAGCCTGTGATTACTACTCAAGTGCACTGTAGATAAATATAAGGATATCTGCAAAAGGTATGGTTGACTAAGAATAAATCAGCTGATACTTTGCTTAAAATGTGAAGACAAAACTCATGCTCACCTTTGCCTAGTTTATGGATGACCTTTTTCAGCCCTACCATTGAGCCCATAGAACTCCTGCTCCGGGAGCAGAAGCAGCTCATGATTGAAATTCTGTTTCATTCTGATGTGGCTCACATCACTGGGCAGTAAGGTCAGCATAAGGACTCAGACTGTGATTTCTGTGCTCTCAGCAGGGTAAAGATGGAATAAATACCTTTTGGAGGAGTTTTTTTGGGCAAAGCCAAATGGTAAAAAGGTTAATTATTTGTGAGTGATGTGTGAGAACAGCCTGTGTTCAGATGTGGAGTCAGACTCCTGCTGAGGATTATGATCAAGATAAAATAAATGCCAAGAGACTGATAAAACAATGCAAATGACAAAACCAGCCTAGCTTTGTAGAGAAGATGGAACAGGATAAAAATATCAATAAAATGAGGTCATTCTATGAGGATATCAATCTATGGAAGCAAGAATATTAACAACAACGAAGCCTGATAAAGGACAAAAGTGGAAATATCACACAAACAGAATACACATTTACACAGAATGCGATTATAGGTAGATGGTGAGATATTTTGATGAGTTCTTTAACAAAGAGCTCAGTAAGGGAAACATCAATTGGTTGAGCTCACTGTGGAAGGACTGAATTTTGACAAATTCCTAGAGGAATCATGAATTTTCAAACAATAATCCCCCAACTATCACCTACTGATTCCATGAAAGTATTTAACACCTAAAGAGAAAAGTCAAACAAACTCTTTGTACTCATTTCATTTGTTTAAAGATTGGAAAAGAAATCAGAAAAATTTTTAAAAAGATATGGTCACATTCTCAATTTTGAAAAAGGGACATAAAATGGAATAAGTGCTAAGACATTATCTCCAATTTATGGTTGATAACAGTTGATCTCTAAGGCCATTTTACACAAACTCAATCAACCTGTAGAGTAGCTATAAATTAAATAATAGTGGAATCAATGTGAATTTTTCAGAAATTTTTCAAATCTCCAATTTAGCTACTGATTGAGAAAAGTCAGAAATAAAACCAGAATAGATTGATATTTTTATGTCATTTTCATAAACAGGTCATGAGATCCCATGTAATGGCTTTTAAGACACAAAAAAACAACTTAGAATCATCTAATAAAGTGATTAAATTGGCTTTAGAAGCAAGAAATGACAACTTTCTTTCATCTGACACCAGGCTGTAAATGGTCACCTTACTCTGGTTACTTTGGAGAAGCATAAAATAGACAGTTTTAACAACAAATTTCAGTAATGAGATCATTCACTCAAGAGTGAACTTTAGCAGGCCTTGGGTATAGTAACTGATTCCATACTATCTCCATGCATGCGACCTGTACAAGGAACTCATGGTCAGGCTGATACAGGAGCTGCACTAATGCCATGACTCACAGGTATCCTCTGCAAAGGCAATTCTTTTGAGACAGTATAAAACATGAATGTAGTGGGAACCATGAAAGAGCTCAAAAATTTAGCCATGACTTAACTTTTGCTAACTGCTAAGTGAAATTGCCATGTTTTGTTTCTCCAGCTGTTGTCTGCATCATTTTTTTTTGCTACTAATTACCTGGCATACATATATGTATCCTTGCACAATATTTCTCTACCTTTGTTCTACTACTATAATCATCATCACCCTTACCTTTGGTTTAGCACTTCTATAGTGGGAGTTTACATATCACATATACACTTCTGTAGGACTTAATACCTTATATTTAACAGGAAAACGTAGTCCCTCTTTTTGAACAGGTGCCTTTCTGCTCTAACAATAGCTGACACAGAACAAAGATTCTCTTCTCACAGTGCTCTTCTTTGCTTACAACGTTATCCGTAGCTTCCCTGTTTTTCACCTTTAGTACTTTAAAAGGTAGAAACGAAACGGTATTTGATGCATTTCATTTCATATGAGAAATAAAAGAAATATAGGATTGAAAGCTTAGAAATGGACAAAGGGTTACTGGAATCTATGATTCCTCTTGCACTTTGTCTCCTATATGACTTTCCTCTTAATATTAAAAGCTGATGATTCAGATACACGATGATACAGAGAATAGCATAGAAAAAATTATTCAAAAGTTTCTCACCATATATTTAATAAATACTCTAACTCCAAGATATGCTATTACATTCTAAAAATACGGGAAGGATCATTTTGACTACTTTGATGTGTACAGTTGAAAAATCAACGCGTATATGTCTCCATATATACGATGGATTAGAGAGTATGCATTCCTGAAGAAGAAATACACATGCAATATACAATGGCTATGACTTTTCCCTCTTACATGTTGCTTTACTACTGCTTTTTTAATCCTGTACAGCTATTTACTTTGAAATGGTAGCAAGCAGAAACAAACCTTTTCCTGATCCTGATAACTTGCACTCTCTGTTTGGTATCTGACAGCTCCCTTTCTGATTTCTTCTTGATGTTTTTCTGCTTCCAAATACAGAGAATGTTACAATTTTGGCCTGACTTACAAGAGTTTAGAAATGCGCTTTTATTTCCTTCCCAGGGGGCATTGTTATCCTCTCGCAACTCTATTGTCTGATCTAGCAGAAGGAAGCTTACTGCCTTGTGCTTTTGATGTGAATCCCATTTAATACAGTGCAGAGTATCAAACTAGAGAGCAAAGCAGCAAAAACAAATAGCATATTTGCAGTGAGCATTTATGATTTCAGCTTCAGGAAAAACATTTACACTCATAGCCAAAGGATAAGAGCAGCAACATTAGATTGTGTCTTTTGATGGGTCAGACAAAAATTAGTGATACAAATGGCAGAAAAATCAAGATATATTATCCTTATTATTAAACAATGATTCATATGGAAAAATACATTATTTCATTTTGAAAAATAATCACATATAAGAGATGTTCTACTTCAGTTTAACTTCAAAGGAGAAAGATGACAAGTTAATGGAAGCTACAATAGCACTTGAGACTTGATTAGTAAGAGTCACCAGACCTTTCATTTTACATATTATTTATCTTTTTTTATTGAAATTGTTTTAGCAAATCACATTTCACAACATGCTGCTGTCTGGCAGCCGAATCCAAATTCTCTGGGATGAAATTATCTCTGGTTGCTCTGGTTTATTCTCATGTGTGGAGGAAAAGTTAAATCACACCCAATTACCGACTATTTTGGCACTATAGTACAAGAAACTCTTTTGTATGAAAGGCCAGAATTAGCATAGGCACCACTGAAGAATGAAATGAATTCTCTCTAGAAGGATATATCTTGCCACATTTATACTCTTCTATATGGCTTGAACTCTGTAGTGAGTAAAGTAAGAAAGTAAAGATTAACTTCTGGGAATATGTATAAGTCAGCCTGGAAAACAGAAAAAGAAGTATTTTCTGTGTATAGTATAGAAAATTGCTTCTGAAGACCTTTGTTGGAAATATGCAGATAGCTATGTGATTCAATGACATACAAAGGATTTTGCGCTGAAACATTTGTCAGTATGATGGATCAGAAATATTTTTTTTTAAAAAAACTTACTTGCTAACACTTCTGGACTCCTTTCTCATATTAGGAAAAGGGTTTCTGAGACAATTCCATGGATGCCTTTGATTGAGAATCAAAGAGAAAAGGACTTGTCCATAAATAACTGATCCTAAATCTCTGAATCTATTCCTCATGCCATGGAGATAGACATTAATTTTCTAAATGAATGTACTTCAGAGCTGAAATAGTGATGTTGTATTCCCTTAGCCATAGGCATTGGAATGAGCTGCTGATGTGACATTTCTGGCTAGGAAATCAACAGTTGAAATGCACATTAGATAGTCATATTCTGTCTTCTGGCTGCTTAACCTCATACCCATCTGTCAGTATGGCATTATGCCTACTAATAGTGCTAAATGTAAGTTTTCTAGATCTTGGGATAAATTGAAAATACGTTTAGCTGGAGCATGAGTATGATGACACTAAGTGTACTCTCTTCTGCAAGAGACACTGCTGGGATGGTGTTAAAAAATGTGGACACCTGGGTCTTCTTTTGATCATACATATTGACATTAGTGCCAACACTGTGATACAGAAGGAGAGGAAAATTAGCAAAAGGTTTATGAATATGTGTAGCTGCCAGAAGGAAAGTTTATATTTTGAAGACAGCGTGAAATGATACGTAAGATTACTAACAAGAAAAGCATAAGCTTTGAGATCCAGGAATACACAGAATATTTTTTTTCAGAAAGCAAATGAAGATGATTTACTTCTATGGATGGATACAATTTCAGCTACAGATATTCCAGATTAACTCTCATTTCATTCTGTGGAGTCATTCTGCCTCATGTAATGGGAGATGTAGAGAAGCATGGTAAAACAGGCTTTCAAAGAGCAGCATAGTTCTTCTTTCCAGGGATTTGTTTTATATTTTTTCTTTTCCATACTGCAGGGCTTCAGTTGAAAGCCTCAGATCTTGTCCTTCCTGATTAAATGGATCCTGTCTTTTTGAGACCATGCTGAAAACCTGTTGGCTATTCAAAAGAATCATCTGGAAGAACAGAATTTATCTTGCATGAATGTGTGTGGACACACAACTCAGTGGAAACAACTATTTTCACATTCTCTGAGCTTGAGATAAAAGTATATGTTCACGCCACACTTCTGAGTGTAAAACAAAACTGTTTTACACCGAACTGAGGAAATATAAGGAGAAAGCACAAGAGGTGCTATTGTAGTTTGAATGGTTCTGCTTCAGAAAGCCAAAGATATAACACTGACAGTGAGCTGTAACAACGGAGGTGCCTATCAATTTTCAAGTTAAAAAAAAAAAAAAACAGAAGAAAAAAATAGACCTATCTTTTAGGAAAATTGCTGCAGTAACATAGTCAATCTGTTGGAGTTACTTTACCTTCCACTCTTGCATGTGTGCATTTGCCATATAGAGTGGAGGAGCTCCTTGCATGTGCACTCTTCAAGGCTGTGTGTAGCTCAGCCATTATCAGTATGGCTGGTTTCTACTGTGCTCATGGGGAAGAATGGCAGAAGAGGCTCTTCTGTGACCATGAGACATGGTAGAGCTGTGCTGTAATAGGGAGTGCCCGTCTGCTTGTCCATCTGTCTACATGTTCCTATATTGCTCCTGTGAACAGTGAGATTGCCTCCTATACTCAGCATCTTAATTCTCATACATTTTTCCTATGCCCTAGTGCAGAAATACTTGTATTCCCCTTTTATAAACAAGAATGCTGTGCTTTATATTGGAAACTGATTTTCTTGCAATACTTGCAGCAAGAAATTTATTTTTCAAACAAAATAAGCTCTGCAGGGAATCCAGCATTTATGATCTAAGCTGAGCTGTAGAGCAGTCCACTCAAATAAGTAGTGATTTCCCAGAAATATTTTTAATGACATGAGTACAGAAAGAAATAGAATTTCTGTCTGAATTGCTCATGATATTGCCACTCAAACTATTATTGAACTGTTCAACTTGAGACTGCCAACAGATTGGACAAGAAATACTCTCCCTGAAATTTATTAGATTTTCATTCTTCCTGCCAGAACGCGAATACTAAATATACAAAAGTAGGCTTCAGCTTGTAGTTTTAAATAACATTCTCAATTATTTT
>JAUBOD010000216.1:627270-641908 GCA_032353885.1 Nothura maculosa | reverse complement strand
TCCTGCCAGAACGCGAATACTAAATATACAAAAGTAGGCTTCAGCTTGTAGTTTTAAATAACATTCTCAATTATTTTTCTTCTATCGCCACCTTTTGATGTCCAAATTTACCTCCTATGATCTAACCATAGGAGGTAAAACTTCTATTGTGTTTTATAGTGGACTTCCTAAAGTAAGTCAGGCCTTCCTGTACTTGACCAACACAAAATCTAAGCAGCATTTGTCTCTCAGTGTTTGAACATATGACATCTAGCAAAATTTTCTATATAAAAATAGCTTAAAGTAAAATAATATTTTAAGATATTGATGATCATAAGGGAGATACAGTTTTAATCATGAGATATAAGTCTGTTACCTTCCTTGTTTTTGCTCTTGTAAGATCATACAGCTCAGTTAAAAAAATCTAAAAAATGATGTAACAATAATTTAACAGTGTGAATGTGTTATTTCTGTTTTAATATGAAGTTGAAGGGAAAATGCTGATTTTTCTTTTACAGCAATGACAATGCTCATCTTTTCATCTTTCTGTTTAGTGCACAGGTTTCTGTTTATGTTTTAGAAGCTGACTTTAAAAAAATCTGTAAATATATAAATGAGAGTGGGTAAGTTTTCAATTGATTTGTACATCAATTGAAAATGAAAAAGTCAAAAACAAACAAACAAAAAAATCAAAATGCCTTTCCAAAGGAACACCAGAGAGCTTTCTGTGGAAGTTGGCAGATACATAAAGGCATTATTTTTCAGATATTATTCTTGATAGGTTTGATATACAGCAAGGTTTGTCTGAGCCAATGGGATATTGTCTTCTTAACAAATCTCATCATGCCAGCAGTGCTGCTTCTAGAGGATGTCTTATCAGCTCCAACCAGAGTCTGCTATACTTGCACTTGCGCTCATAGCCTGAGAGGAAAATAAATTGTACCTAAGCAGTTAATAAGAAAGAATTATTGTGAGTGAGATGCATGACATTATGAGAAAGTATGGTGTTTTACTGACTAAATGGTTCTCTGCAACTGTCTCCGTCTTCGCTCACTTGGCAGAGTCTCTCCTTTCTCCTCAAAAAAGCCCAGGTTCTGTGTAAATGAAATGAGAATTTCATTTCTGCAACAGAGTCTCTTTAAACACTGTTACTGATGTGCTATTCTATTTCAAGAAGTATACTTATGACATTTATCATCTGCATTTTAATATAGACATTGGAAAGGGTTGGAGAAGCATTCCAATACTGTCTGTATTATGACAACATGCATATTTATTTGATCTATCGGTCCACCTATACATGCAAGTATATTACTATAATATGTGATTAGAGAGATCTGAACATAACTCTTCTCTCTCTGTGGCATAGCAGAGCTGGAAAATGAAACATTTATGGTACTCAAGGTATGCAGCTTATGGGCCAGTGATTCTCACCTTACATATATTTATGGACCCATTTAAATAATTATAGTTGCATATGTAAGACGTATGAGTAGTCTTTGGTCTTTCACGAATTTCCTCACATTTATTGTTCTGAGAATCAGAAAGAATTGTTCTTTTAATAGATTCTAGGCACATATGGTGGCTAACAAACACAGAGGCAAATGCAGGCATATTGTCACACCAGTTTACTATCTTTTATAGTGGTCTGTACGTAAAGTCTTGATTAGCATACATTTAGTTTTATGTTCTTGCTCAATTCACAATTTCAAGTCAGAAGGAATGCAAGCTCTTTGTCAAAATGTGACTTCTATTGATAGCAAGCCTGAAGAGGAGAATCAAATATGATATTGTATTTATCTCAAATCAAATATGATAATTGTATTTATAAATTTTGACTTCTTTGCAATTCAGCTACAAGTTTATTTGTCACCCCAATGTTGCCGTGTAGAGTGTCTCAGAAAGAACTTAGACCACATCTGAGGGAATTGTTCAGTATTTTATTGCTTTGAAATGTAAAGTGACTGTGATGATCAAAGGGTAAGAGAAAAACATTGATAAATACTATTACTGTTACAACTTCTTAATGTTCTGGACTTCTGTAGTATCTCTAGTATTTGGTTCTTACCAAATATAAATTAAACCTAGGTAGATAATACTACAAGAAAAAATGATCACTTTTCATCTGTGAGGAGCATTGTATGACACAAATGAGTACCTGAAAAAGTACCTATGCTTCTACATAATCTACTTTCTAAGACCAACAGTCCATTTTAACATATTTTGGAATTTAACTTATATCCTTCTTGCTACTACCTCCTTATTCTTGGCTTTGCCATGGCTCAGATTTAGAACTTGTCAATATCAAAATTCATGAACAAAATTTTGAAGATCACAGATTTAAAATGTGATTTCCTTTTTTGAATGCAAATCTACATTTCTGAGTAGCTGTATTGTGTTTAATACAGTTTTTTTGATGAATATTGAGTTTGTCAAACAGAAATATGCCAAACTGTTTAAGATGTAGTCATTTCACTGCAGTATTTTGTTAACCCACAGGCAAATTTGGAAGTTTCTCTCAAACTCAGCTCAAGTAAAACTTTCACCAGGTCAATATTATAAGAAGACTCTAGATCCATTTATAGGTGAAGCAATTTATTATATATTGTTCACTCTGTGGATGTACATGTATATAAAATGTTGAAGCATTGCACTAAACGTGCATAAATTTATGTGTTTTTCTTGGAGTCTATTTGACTCTTACCTGTTCTCTATACTTAAGAAAAGAAATGATTAGGAGTCTGAGATTTGCAGAAACAGTAATCATACAATGCGTCAAATTTGCATGTGTTGGGGAAAATACAGTCTCAACAAAATGTATTATGCAAAGCAACAAGTTGATCTGATTAATTTCTTTTCAAAATAGGAAAAGCTTTGGAAGATTTATTTCTTTTTATTATTCTGCACCACTAAAGCAAGTAAAAAGAGAAGGGGATAAGGGATGAATTGAATCCAAATCAAGAATGAGACAAGCAACATTCATAAATTCATATCCATGCTGTTCTCCCAAAGCTTCACAACTAATTGCTTTGAATTTTTCTCCTGTTCTTATCTAGGCCATCCTCCATATGGCTCCATATGTCTGTTTTTTTTTCACCTTGAATTTGTTCTTGCTTTCTCCCCACCGAGCTATTCTTAAAATACATATCTTAAAATTTACGCTTCTGAGCATTTATTGCATAAATTGAGCAATTTAAATGCATGCTTAGTCATTTTATGGCTATTTGCACCCCCAAGTCAGTATATGTGATCATATCACTAATGAATTCCATCCCATGCTGATTCTTGAATATTGCCATGTCCATTTTAACATTTAACATTGTCGTTTGTTTGAGACAAAATTCACCAAGTATGTAGAAAAGCAGCAACCTTGTGAGACTATTTTCATGAAGAGAAGCATCTGGTCACAAATTTAAAAACAGATAGAAGTCAATGTATGGTCATTAAGCATGACTTGACAGAGGGACATTAAAAGTGAGTAAAAGCTTAATCCAGGAAGTTTTTGAAGAAGTAGATCAAAATGAAAATTTCCTAAAATGGCTGGCAATAACTGAGAATCAAACAAAGAAGAATTTGCAAGAAGAGCCATTAGGAGAAGACAGTGTTATAATAGAGTTGGCGGCCAATCCATCCAACAAAAAAAGTAAAGAAAAGCTGTGGAGTTGCATTTTCTCTCTCCTTTCATGTGATGCACACATACACTATTCTTGCTGCTATTAAGAAGGGTGAGTATATATATGGGTGTGTATAAGAAAAAATGAAAACATTATTATGATTTTTTTTTAGAATATATCTCAACATTGCAAAAACATGTTCATAACAAAATAAGGTCTTATTGAGGCAGTTGTAATCAATCAAGAAAGACAAAAAGGGTAAAAGGAAAGGGAAAGGGAAAAGGAGAGGGAAAAAGAAAAGGAGGAAAAAAGCAGCAGTGGACTAAATATAGGACATGGAGTTCAAATCTGCATTCAAATACAAATACAGAGATAGAGATTAAAAGAAAACATTGATTAAGATCACTGCATGTTTATGGCTGTTATGATAAAGTTTTAGCCAAGGTGTCTCTCCTGTGCATAGTATCAGTGAGAATTAAGATTAAACATATCAAATATTATTTGGACAAATTAAACTAGGGTCTTAATTACACAGATGCGACTGAGTATATTCCATGGAGTGAATCTGCTTTGCAATGCTGCACAATTTTTCCAATAGGAAGCTAGTAATAGCAGATTGTTTTTAAGTACAAGGAGGCATAAAAGAAGGGATACTATGAGTTCTCAGAAGAGATTCTCTCTTCCTGGAAATCATCAATTCGCATCAGGACATAGTCATGATTTTAGCACCTTCCTACAAAACCACAGGAATGGAATACATGGAATTTGCCTTATCTGCTTTAGTCCAAGTTAGCAAGCTCACTGATGAAGGTTGCTTGGGCTAACCTTGCTTACTGTAGCATGATAGCAGGTTCTGTTCCAATGAAACTCAAATACAACTTTTCAAATATTATCAGAAGGGATCTTCTTGGCAGTCGCTGCTGACATGCATTTTCTCAGTGTAAGCTACTTAATGACACCTAAGTAGGTATTTGTGTAAACTACTACTAATAGTTCTCCTTGTTTATTCTACACCTTTTAATCTCAGAGGACCAGTTGATCTGCTGAGTTTGCCACAAAGTTAAACTGTATTCACTTACATTTTCTTTTTTTCAACTGCCCGGTTTTGATTCCTGCTCAGGTAACTTCCCATCTTATGGGCTAAAGTTCTCTAGAAAAGTGGTTACTTAATGTAAGACTATATATAAAAGCACCTGTTCTGTACTCAATGGAGAAATAAAGTCCCTTACGAGGAATACCATAATTCAGTATAGCTGTCAAGGAAGAATTTATTTAATAGAGAAGTGGGATCTTGCAAAACTAAATAGTAGTTTCCTAAATGATTATTAGGTAGATGATCAGGCATTTCTTGTAATGGTCTGAACAAATTTTAGTCTTTTAGTTTGAAGGTAGAATTTTGTATTCTCTCCTTCTTCTCAATTGCCCACTGTGGATTAGTTTATCCTTTCAAGTTTTCTTTCCAGAAATTTACTTCTGATCAATTGAACTGCCTAACTTAGTTAAATGTATAGTGTAGCTATTCATAAGCTGCAGCAATTAAATTCTTAAGGAAAATTTTTCTCGCTATTTACATCATGCCAGACTCAAAGAGAACCTATGCTGCTTTTGAAATTTAGACACATAATTTTCCTACACACCTGATTTCTGAACGCTTGAATTTGTAATGTCTCTCTTCTGTCACTTGAATGGGCTAATCTACTTCAGCTACTGCATCTAGTGGCTGTCCTTGATAACAATATCTGTTTCCCAAGTGTGTATGTGCACTGTGAGTGATCTGATATCATTGTACCTATGCCAGTTTACTCTAGCTGAGAACCTGGCTTATATTTCCAGTTAGGAATGTACTCATTTATTCACTTTGGCCTGTCTTCTTTGCTCAATAGTACCCCTTGTTCATAATACTAATGTACCCAAAACCTGCTGAAGAATCGAAACACTTGATGACAGCCCTCTCCTATGTATCTAACCTTCTCCACACGATGCTTTACACAATCTTTCAGTACCTGGATAAAATTATTATAAACTTTTCTCCATAGGAAATGACCGTATTCCACATATACTTAGAAACCTCACTTTAAATAGTAGAGAGCATTAAGTTCTCTTACTAATAAATAAGAACAGGAAGCAGAAGAACTAGTGGAGGAGAAAAGTGGAGTAATGGAGCTGGGTCATATGAAAAGCAAAGTGAAAAAAAGCCAAAAAGGGAAGGATTGAAGGAAGAAAACAAAAACAATTGTCCATTATTCCAGTGGGTTTCTTGCACGGAGGAACAATATTTAACACTCAAGGATGAATATATTTTAAAGATTATGAAATTAATGTCAGAATGGAGATTTATGTATTTGGTACAATGTTCCTCTGCCTTGGAATTTGGGAATAAAGAGTGATTATTAGCTAGGTTTCCATTTTTGTTGAAGAGATATCTTTTCTGTTATTACTCTGTTCCACTATATGATCATATTTCTTTGCATAATTTACATCTGATATATGCAAGTGCCTCCATTTTGAACAGACCATATGGAGAGCACCATGAGAGCCCAGGGAACCAGAAGTATGCAATAATTAACCATAGTTTCTGTTATTTGTTGAGCAGATGAAAAGAGCTGTGAATAAAAGGCATTTCTTCATGGTTTCTATGTCCTTGTACTGTCCTTTGTTTGGTTGTGCTGCACTAAGATAAAAAAGGCTAGCTTTAATACAGAAAAGGAAATTGCATAGCCATTCACGGCATCTGAAGTCAGAAACAAAAGAAAAGAAGGCACTGAACTATATAATAGGTTAGTGAAAATAAAAGAAGAAAAGATATAGATATGCATATGTATATTTTTGCTTAAATATACAGAATCTGAATTATGAATGTACAGATAATGGGAGAAAAGAGAGAGACTCAGAAGATATATAAAACAATACTCAGAAACTAGGAACAAAAACCTTCTAAAGTATTGCAAAGAATGCCTCTTATATTCCTAAAACAAGTTTATTAACAAGTGAGTAAACTGAAAGAAACAAAAAACATAGTCACAGTGCCCTTCACATTGGTGATTGCCTACCAATACAACAACTTTATTTATTGTATTGTATTATGTTGTATTTTTTTATTTTAACCAAATGTTTAAGTACTGTTATATTTTGTTACTGGTCTAAAGCATTACACAAAGATTGACCCCTGAATATTTCTGCTGTCTTTAATCTGCTGAAGTTTTTGGTTGCCATCCTTTCTAACTCCTGGCATTGGCTGAAGTGTGAAGAGCACTCAGCTGCCCAGACTAGAATTAGTCTTAGGCAAGTGCCAAAGCAGAACTTGTTCCTCCAGGAACTTTCAAATCTCACTAGCTGCTTAGCAACTTCTATGAACTGTCTGAGCTAGAAAGGCAAGTACTAAACAAAGGGATAAGAAACAGAATTTTGGGACATGCTGTAAGTAGTCAACACTATTTTTAGCACTGAACTCTTGTTTTTAAATCAATCCTTTCACAAGCAATTAAAATTTTATCTAGTGTCTCTGAGAGTTTGGAACCTACAGATTTGATTGTCCAGCTTTAGGTATTTAAGCATGATGACAACAGGAAGAATGGAACAGCAACAAGGAAATGATTTTACTTTTGACAATTATCCTAAATTTATTTGATGTAACTTCTATGGAAATCTATATGATTACTTGTTTTTCTCTATGTGAAAACATTGTGCATTATATTTTAGTAGGCCTGTATATACAGCACTTATCACAAAGATCAGAAAATGCTCTTCTCAGAATCTGATTATAGCTCTTCAGAATTTTAACTGAAACAGGGACACTGAAGACAGAACAGATCTACAAATGTTAACCAAGAAAGGAACCGTGACACAATTCATCTGACATAAACTGTAGCCTAAATCTTCCCTGGCAGCAGAGAAATCTTTATTTCCTCCCTCCGTCCCAAACTTACATTCTTTAACAACAGAGCTACATGAGGAAATTCTAACATTCTGACAACTACTCAACAGTTGGTTCTGAAAATCTTGTTCTGAGAGATTTTGTGATAGCAAGATGTTTAACTATGAATCTACCAGAGAAGTATAACACTGCTTATAACTTGCTCTTTTTTTTTTTTTTAACAGGAAATGTACAGGTAGATTTTTGATGGTTTGTCAAGCCTTTCAAAGTAATCTGTGGAACTAGAATATATTTCCCAGCCAATATCTTTCCAATTATATTAAAATAAAAATAGTGGAAGCATGTCTATCATACCTTTACAGACAAGAATTCTGTGGTATGATTATGTGTTCTTTTCTAACACTGCAAATACTCTAATCAACACCTATTGATATACAGACAGATGGCTGCAAATGATAAGTTTTCTGTAATTTAAGGTGTTACTAGGGTAATGCAGAGTTCTGTATTAACCTGACCGGACCTGAGAAGATCAATCAGTACTACCTGTTTTGGCTGTGTTATCAAAATATGATATTGCACTGTAGGAAGACATACAAAACAGGACTCATTTGTATTTAGACATGCACGTTGTAGTTATGACTTAGCTGCCACAATGCTTCCTCTCTAGTCAAGGGAATAAACCAAAACAAAGAGCAATTACAAAAATCCTTTAAAGGCGAAATTCTGTGCTTTAGATAACGACTTTAGCTTGCACTTAAATATAAAAGCCTACAGTTGGTGAGATAAACCCTAGTTTATCTAACCCTAGTTAAGAGAAATATAGACATATTCTAAAAATAGCTGGTTAGGAGGGAATAAAACATGTGATGATTTCTCCTAAGAACAGATCATTTTCCCTGCCCGAAAGACTGTACTAATATACAGATCAACTATATGTTAAGAAAACTTTTCCTTAGAACCACATTTTAGGAGGGAGTGGTAAGGATTCTGTGAAAGACTGTCTAGAGTCTTTATTTCAAATATTCTACAATTTATTCCAAAAAAAGAGCAATGTTGAAAATATATTAGAAATATCTATTAAGTTGTACTAGTTAGCTTACATTTTGCTTCCTCCCTTGATAATACTTTAAATACTTAATAAAGCATTTTGCAAATATTTTAAATTTTAATACTTTTAAACTTCACCATTTTTCTTCAAATGCTTCATGAAAATGTTTTTGTTTCCAAAGTGTAAAGTCCAGATTCAAGGACTTAGAGAAAGAAAGCACATAAATATGAATTTACTTTCTATAAGGGATGCACTAAGAAGGCACTCAAAAAGTTCCATCAAAGAGTGCTTTAAAAGGCATATTTAAGGAATTTTACTTTTAAATACAAATGTCATGTAATAATTTAATAAAGTCCTAACATTCCTCACAGTTCTAAGGGATTGTGAAACTTTCCAATGAGAGACAAAAGCAATAGTAATTATACTGTATTTTACTGTAATAGATTATAAATTCAGGTATCAAATATGCTGGCTCTGAGACTGTCTCGTAAAAATATTGCTGCATTAACAGATGATATTGGCTAGCAGATTAACCCCATCAAGGCATCCCATCAAGACAACCCCATCAACGAGTCTTGTTTCTTCAATATTCTATCCTCAGAAATACTAAGAATAGGTACTTTTGTTCTCTCTTAACTGATATTTACTTTTTATTTTTCTTGCTATAGCTACATTCCCATTCCTACTTTCACTCACTATTATTCTTCCATGCATTTTATTCATATTTTCTCTACAGGAAAACAATACCATCTACATTGCAGTGAAGAACAAAGAATAAATATAACACAATTTATAGACACAGAAGAATGCCTGCTATGACGTATACCAAATATTGGTATTTGGTATGGTATATTGGTATGATATATACCCAATGTTTGGTATTTGGCAATACCTAACACTATGAGCTTTGCAAAAATGTTATTGAGACAGGTGATGTGTTTCATCCTGCAACATTTTTAAGGGAAGTACAATTATAGTTGCAGATGCCACTAGAATTTCATCTTGAACTGCTTTAAATGAGGGTTGTTTGAGAGGTTAAAGCTGACTATAGTAGGCAGAGAGAAAATCAATTCTGCCATAGTGTAGCATCCCGTAGTCACTAGAACACATGGTCATACTTGGGGGCTTTCTCTCTCAAAGTCCTAAAAAAAAAAAAAAAAAAAAAAAAAAAAAGCATGAAGCTCTTTTCCATTCCTATATCTGAGCATTTGATGTTGTTCCTTTGTACAAATAATACAGCAGATAATGTCTCTGCCTTTGGGAGATAAGATTCTAATAGCCAAAGGGAAATACGTTCTCTCAAATGATTCCGCCTGATATCAGTTCTGGTGTAAATAGATTCAAACTATTGTTTTTAGTGGAGCTGCATCATTTTATACTGGAACTAAATTAGGTGTATTATAGGTCCAATACTATAATATTCAGTCAAAATTCCCACTGTTGCAGTCAAAGCATGTAGGATGCAGCTATAAAAACTCAAAGAGCCACATGTCTCATTTGTGTTTCAAAGGGAAATTGGGAATGATGAGCCTTGGATGACAAGGTCAAAAAATATTTCTGCCACTTGAAAGAACATGAAATACAAATAACAAATTATGAGAAAAATCTGTAACTGGTTTTAGTAAGTACAAATGCAATTGCATCAGCTCTAACTTTAGCCTCCTAGTCTTCCAGTTGAGGGTATATTATTATTGATGACATAATTTGTTTCTCCCCCATATCATCAGTGTGCCAAGAAAACATAAATAAAGCAAAATAATACCAGTCCTGTTACCTTCAGGGTTTGTCTATATCAAATTTCATCCATGTTATTTAAATCCTCAAGTCAACAATATCTATAATCTTTTTGCCAATGGAAGCAATTGAGTTTTGCTGTTCTAAAAGACTGCATTGCCTTTTCAAGTTAAAAAAGGTTCTATGCTAGTGTTGATTTTGTTAATTAATTAGTGTTCCAGTTTATTCTCTTTCACCTGAAAAGTCCAGCTCTTGCAGATGTGTGACATTTTGAAAATCACAACACTTGCATTTTTAAAGTAAATTCCTAGTCTTTTTGGTTGTAATATAAATTGTGAAAACATGGGCTGATTTTGCACCAAAATAAAAGATTGGAGTATATTTTAAAGGAATATTAAAAATACATAGTTTTAAATCCAATTTTAGGTTTCATTGGAGCCTGACCTGAGATTTGTGAAGACTTAGAATTAGTAGAATTCTATCTTCCAGCAGCTGCCAAGTAGAAAAGGCTTTTCTTATCCATTACTGGCAGATACTGTGGAAGCAGAAAATGGGTATACAGTCTCTCAGTTGGCTTTCTGTGAATTAATTATAGACAACCAAAGCATCTGATAAGTCCAGGCAGCTGGAATGTATGTAAGAATTGCAGTGAATAATTTCATTTAGAAAGTTTTTTCTGGGAGATAATCTAATTAATGTAGGTGGAAGATGAGAAATCTCACATTGCGCGTCTGGAAGTCTCTCCTCATGAAATCCTCGGGGCTCACAGTTCCTGTCAAGCAAGGTAACGTGCCAGTAAACCTCCTCTGACAGAAAACATATAACTGCATCAGCAGAAACGAGAAATGACAAAATATCCTCAGTGCAAGAGTAAACACCAAACATCTTCACACCAGGAAAACATACTTATCTAAGAAAAATAAACCTAAATCAGTTGGAAGCCTGTAAAAGGAACTGAAGAAACAACCTTAACCAGGAAGATGTTCCAGTGGCTTTCTTCATAGATATATAAATCCTTTTAATAAATGAGAATTCTGTTTTAGGCACAGTAAGTAACTGCTTTGCATAGAAGACAACACAGAAAAACACTATAGCAGGTAAATTTTCCTCCCTCCTCCATTACAGCTGTCAATCTACAGTGAAAAAGCATATAAATATATGAATTTGCAAATTGATTAAAATCTTAAGTGAAAAGTAATAAACAAACATTCAAAAGTCTTGAGAGAAAAAAACTCTGTTTTTCTCTCCTATTTGCCTATTGAGTTTTCTGCCTTTCAAATCACATTTTAAAGTTTTTGCTTACATTCCAAAAACTAGAGACGTAGAGAAATTTAACTGTAAAGAAGCATTAAAGATTTGAAAGAAAAATCAAAATAGGAATTCTCTGCTTAAGAGCTAATGGCTCACCTTCAAAACCAAACAATTTTGTCCACTTCTAAGCTCTGCTAACATTTGTTAAGTAAATGCTCTGTGCATAGAATTTAGGAAATTACAATTAGAAATAGGGAATTACAGAATGGAAAAGTCACTACCTGATGACCACTTCCTCAGGCTTGTCTCTGATGAAGGTGGAACTTGAAAATTCTGGTTCTTAAAAAGAAATATTTTGTGGCTTGCTATATTATTTTTAATGACAGTAACATTCATGTTCTAGATAGCTAATCCATAAATGTTAAAGAGACATCTTGCTCACTAACTAACTTGATTGTAACCAAGGAGCACTGCTTATGAAAACAAGGAGGAAAGTTCAAGAGAGTTGTGAAGATTGTACAACTGAATCAGTCCTCAATGAATACTAAGAGAGTATTTGATTTCTGTTTTTAAAACAAATCCAGAAATCTTGAATTATTTGCAGACAATGAAAAATAATATTTGCCTTAAATATGAAACATTAAAAGAGTGATCCACTTATCCTCTAAAACTGCATGAAAGATTAATTTACACATTAAATCCACTCATGAGTGTGGTTAATCTTAAATGCATATGGGCTTTGAAATATGAAAATTGATGCGTTTCACAAAGTAATTCTGATGAGCTATACAAAGAAATAAAAAAATGTTTTGTAGCAACCTATAAAAAAGTAAAAAGAAACTGTAAGAAATATCCCTCAGAAGGATGATTATTTCTTTATTAATAATCACTAACAAATAAAATCACTACTGGGAACTGTAAGCATAGCTGCAAATGACTGCCTTTTGTTCTACTCCAAGCATTTCCAATATCTCTAAAACATCACTACCTTTTCCCTTCCAGCAGCAAGAAAAGGACAAAAAATACATATCTCATTTTACTGAATGATTCTTGTTTTTTAACTGATGAAAACAATGGTAAATCATTTATTAAGTAAAATTAAGCCTACAAATCATATAGATATTGCAGTATTATCTTTCAACCTGCTATTTCTAGTAGAGGGACTTGCAGAAATAATTAGCTAATGCAGTTTCCTATATTCTTCAAATGCTATTTTGAATTCCTGTGCAACCTGATGCGAAATCATTCACTGCTCTGCTTATCCAAATCCTTCAAGAGCAATAGGTTTACAAAAAAAAGGGGAGGTCTCATGAAAAAAAAAGCTTTATTTAAAGTGGCTTTTTTATTTTATATTAAATTGTGGAATGTAAGATTTAATCATTTTAGTAATAATAGCAAAGGTCTTTAATAACACTTAACACCTGCATTATGTTTATGCAGTCTGTATTTGTTTCATTTAAACACATTAGGAAGTAATCCTAATTTGTTATAACCAAAAGATGGCAGCACTCCATGCAATATACATTGCCTTCTACTGCTATTTCTATTCACAGATCTCTCTGTATATTCTAGGATATTCAAGTCATCCTAGGCAGGAAACTACTAGTAAGGAAATTTTCAAATAAGAACATGTATTTATTAATTTCAGAGGGCTAGCTGATTTTTAAAAATTTTATACATAGGTACCTCTAAGGTTAGTTCTTTGAATATTGTCCCAGACTAGCCAGTCATTAGTATGAGTCAGAATAGTTCCAAGCGAATAGAAAAGTTCCAACCTCAGTCTGCTTTAGGCAAGTCTACCCTCCTGGGACATATTCTGGTGACTGAAACACCAGAGATTTTCTCTCACATGAGTCTCTTGATATTTTTTCCCCCTCTTTATTTTTTTTCTACATTTCAGATTTGCTATTCTTCTTTTCTTGCTACCTCAGCACTTCTGTCTGATATGTGTCCTTTGATGCAGATGATCACTGCACTACTTATAGTGCTGTTTTTCTTGTTATATGGAATTGTTAGGCCTTAACTAATATCCTTACACTGTTATACCCAGTATAGTCTGAATCCACTTTCCTCGGTGATACTTCAGAGTGAGGCAGCTCTTGCCTAGTGATAACCCCATTTGATGAAGGCAGTTGCTGAACAACTATACAGCCTCAACCATATAATGCAATACAGAAGGGTTAAGGAGAGGGCTGTAGACTTTAAGTGCACCCCTCCCTACCTATTTCGAATTTAGGCAAGAGTAATCACAGGGAGAGACAGAATGATCCCTAGGAAAATTGCATTTTCATTTTTGAATTAAAAGGTGAAATTAAGAATTGAGCAGTTACATAAAACAGATCAAGAGGAGAAAAGGGGATAGAGGGAACGGAAACAAGATTTTACTGTGCATCAGTAAGGAATATGGCAAAAAACGGAGGAAAGAAAGGGAAGGGCTAAGAAATGAATAGCAGGGATTCTGCACAGTCATCATAAGTTCCAGGGATGCTTCATGCAGACTGTGATCCTAAACATGAGAATAAACAATGGTATAGTTTTTCACATAAAGATTTTGGCAGAAAAATAGAATTACTAGGCAAAAGGATGTGAGAGTCTTGACTCACATGTAGATTTTTGAAAACACACAGAAAAAAGAATAAATTATTATGTATGGCCTAACCTATTCCCACACAGACATTTCTAAACAAATGAGAGAAATCCTTCTAAATGGCACAGGCTGTTGTGATATAAAAGGAATAGGTCAAAGCAACTGAGAATCCTAAGTACAGTGCAGAATAAGCCCACTCAAGAGAATCACAGAAGCAAGAAAAAAAACAGTCCAAAACATAATTCATTCTATATACAACTGGATATACATTATATATGTGTTGCATACAACACATAGAAAAAGAGCTTCAGTGAAAAGATTATGAAGAGTAGAGATGCTTCAAAATTCAATATATAAGAGGACCACATGAAATAGTGAGTGTACGGAGCCATGGATGGTTTCATGAACTGTGTTACCTAGCACATTAAGTAAGGAAACTGGGATCTGTCACCTGTCTTTCTCTCTTCTCCATTCTGTGCATGCATATATATATATATATATATATATATATATATGTGTGTGTGTGTGTGTGTGTATGTGTGTATATATAT
>JAUBOD010000216.1:607097-627170 GCA_032353885.1 Nothura maculosa | reverse complement strand
GCACCTAGAATCATATCTCTCTCATATATATATATATATATATATATATATATATGTGTGTGTGTGTGTGTGTGTATGTGTGTATATATATACACATACACACATATGCTGATTCTGATTTTATAATGGATTTGTTAACAGAAGGCTACGGTAAAGAAGAGGATTTCCAGGCCTTTCAACTTTGGAGCCAGTTCTATTTGATAAGTTAACAATTTTTTTGACCATAAAAACCTAAAGCTATATTGCACAACCAACCTGAAATCCAAGGTTTTGGGAAAGAAGAAGTAAAAAGACTACTAGCAATCAGTATTCTGTGAGTTTAAGGTATTTTAATACAATCTATTTTGAGTAGTTTCTTTGCTATCTGGAAATTGCTGTTTCATGGTATAATTTCTAGGGATATAAAGCCTCACAGGAAAGTAATAAAACAAATTAAATATATCTTTTTATATTAAAATAAGTATTAACAGCAAATCAATATTAGTAATAATTTCATTTCCCATTATATTGCTGAAAAAGCAGCAACAAATTAAAGCCGAAAAAGCCACAGAGCATTAATTGTTTTTAATAAATTATTTTTGAAGTAGACATCTGAAAAAAGCTCACAACAAAAATATCCAAACTAAATAAAATTTCTCACTAGTATGAAGTTACTTCACATAACAAGATGGCATGGATGATAACATCTGACAATCCTTTATGAAAATAAGGACAAGGGAAAAATAATTGAGCCATATCCAGATAACGTCATCACATTTCCCAGAGGAGGAGAGTGTAATAAAAAAGATAGCTCTGAAATTAGATTTTACATACATCCTGTGTGAAATTTCAAGGAATTGACTGATCTAGAATGAATAGGATTCTCAAAAAACTGCACATTGTGAATAGGACAGGGAAGAAAAAAAGAATCAGCTAAACTTAAGAATAGTTTATCATCGAGAAGTTCCACTTTTTACCTAGCCCTGGGAGAAAGTGGTCCTAACAGTCGTTATTATTTATGTATGACTTGCTATATCTTGTGCATACCTTTTCAAATAGAAAATTGGAGGACTTTTCAAGTAGTAAATAAAGCTTGGAGTAAATACATGTAAAATTCAACCCTGGAAATCTTCCTATGGTGACTGCATTTCTACTAAGGTATTTTTATACAATATGAATATATTTCTATTGTATGTATCTATGAAATCTATTTAGCATGAAATACTCCCACTGTAGTTTTGTACTACACATGCATAGCAGTTGACTTTCTGACTGCATAGGCAGGGAGTATCAAGAAACCAAATGAAGCAGAAGAATGTTCCACTCATGCTACATATAATAGTGGCCATTAACCCTGGGAGCAATTAGCTTTTATAATACTTAACACATAAATGCTCAGAAAATGTCCAACATTTAAGAATATTGGAATGTGAAAAAAAACTACAGAGTAAACTGATGACAGAAATGGAAAAGTCAGTTCAATTTATGCAGCATTGCTTTACCATTATGTTGAATAAAGTACAATTTAATTTTTAATCAGCTTTGAGGCCATTCTATATTGTAACCCATCACAAGATAAATGAAATAGCTATGATACAGCAAAGTGACCCTTTCTTGAATAGATAACTGTGCTATAAATCCTAAAGTACACACCACATAAGCCAACCTTATTCGTAAATTCAGCCCTTTCTATACTTGCTGCATGCAATACATCTTTTATCAACTTCCCCATAATAATATTATATTTCTAACTAATAGAGCCAATTTCTTGAGAAAATATGTAGACAGAAAAATAATAAAAGAAGGTTTAACAGAAATTCATTAACACAGGGATTTTCAATATCTCTGTGTAATCCCTGCAGGACTGCCTACCTTTTGCAACATTCATTATGGTGTCCATAGGTATAATTTCAAAATAAACCTGTTTGCTTGCCATAGCCTTTATGACTCTGGCAAACTAAACTAAACTAAACTGCAATCACATACTTCATATAAGTAATGTGGAAGTGAAGAGCTCACTGGAATTTTTGATCTCAAGACAATTCTGAGTCTCTGTTAATATGATCATATGAATCCCTTCTCTGCTGTCTGACTGTAACAATGCTGTAACAATGAAGCTTCAGAAAACGAATAGCAAGCCTTTTTTCTTTCTAGTTTGCAGGGAGGGTGCACCAGGACACATCCTTGAAATTGTATAATTAAAAATCCCTCAAGAAATGTTACTAAAGTTTCTCCATAAGTTACCTAAATTTTACCTAAATTTCCCTTGATTAAGGCATGAGGATCAACAGAACAACAGATCAACTTGTTCAGCTGTGATAGCTTACACAATCACAATTTTGCAATTTTTTTTAACATAAAATATTTATCTGCAAGAGCCTTGGGTTCATCTATTAGTTATTCTTGTTTATTTTATTTATGAAGTAACCATTGCCCAAAGGGCTATAATAGTCCTGTGATTAATCTGTATTTTAAGAGGTCCAGATTGAGGTTCAGACTAAGGCTTTCTGTGAAAATATATACAAGTCAGTTGGACTGCCTAGACTTCAGTTTCCTATATGTACCTGTCATAAATTAACTGTAGATTTTTCTGTGTTGGCATACAACACTACTACTAGACTTTAAAAAAAGGAGTATGGGCAAAAATCCTGAAGAAAATTACTTTTTTTTTTTTTTGGCATTTGTGGATAGCTTTTAGAAATGTTATTTTAGACTTTGATTCCCTTAGAAAATACATTCTAGAATCATCACATGACTTCAGGCTATAAATAACACTATCTGTGATTATACTTATAGTGAAATCTTTACAACTGTTGACAATGCCACCTATTCATAACATGCCACACATGATCTGGCCATATCTCTTTTGACACCTTTAGGAATAGCTACCATAGAAAAATCAAAAAATAGTCAAATTATGCATTAAATTCTGCTTTCAACGAATACTGTGCCAAACTGGATGTGGCTAAACTGAGCTATTGAGCTCTCTGTAACTGAATTAGCCTTGTGTACAGTTGTCATTTCGTTATTTTGGCTTAGATAGTGAATATGGAAACTCACTTCAGAAAGAAACTGAACAACTCAATGCTGTTTTGAAATGAAATTTTCTCATGGAAAATAGTATTTCTTGCATAAAAGCAGTATTTTCCACTAGCTGATCAGTTTTTGAAAAACACATTGACTTTATTTCTGCTGTGCCTAACCTCACAACAGCAATATGTACCCTTGTGATCAAAAGGTATGTTTGCTGTAATTCTCTGATAGCTTATGTAGGCTTTTCTTTTCCCTGTAGCTTCCTGGGGCACAGAAATATGCTTGCTTCTTTGTTTGAGCAGCACTGATCCTATGACACCATCCCTGTATTCTCTATGTTGCTGCTCCGTGACTTTAAGCTGGCACTGTTGGCTCTCAATGACCTAAAAAAAAAAGCCTTGTATATAAGGTAGTCTTATTTAAGGTTTCCTTCCTGGATAGCTAAATTTATCTGCTTAGGAATTATGTCATTATCTCTTTAAGTTAAAGCTGTAGGAATTCTTCAGGTGTCTTCATTTTTGATGGAGTCAACATTTTGCCCAGCTGCATCAGACAGGCACACTATTTAAGAGATATGAAGGCAAGTATTACCTTCTAATTTTACTTGTTTAGGCACAGAAGATGAAGCCATAGCATCCCAGCTTCATGGTAAGTTTTGCAGCCCAGAATTGGGACCCTGAATACACCAGAGGTCCAGCCTGGGCCAGTCTCAATCCTAATCATCTAGAGATAAGATTGTAGCTCAGTCACCTGCATTGATTTGTTCTGGAGTCCAAAGTACTGTTGTCAGGTAGCTGAAATTATAGATACTGGAAAAAGAAGAAAATGCACCAGGCAATGGGTGATGCTTTTGAGTAGAAAGAGTGGAACAATGAGAGATGAGCAGAGATAGTGGAGAATTAATCTAGAGGAAAGAGTGACTTTCTTTTAGACTCTGCCACTAATGCAATAGTAGAAAAGGCAACATGTCACTCAAGGCCTGTAATGTAGGTACATAATATGAGATGTCAGCAGAAACTTTGCACAAGTTGATCATTGTAACACACAGCTTTATAGCATGCAGAAATTGTTTTATAGGCAATTCATTTTCACTTGTTAATATCTCTTTAGGCACAATCGCTTCCATCTCTGCTGCTCCAAGGTACATGTATTATATTCTGAGCTTAATGCATTGCTGTATTTATGGAAGCTGATCATAAACACCAAAGGAGAGAATTATGCTTTTGTTCAAATGCATCATTATATTTCCATACCATTAGGAAGGCAGAAAAACTGCTACCCACTGCATGAAGAAATTGGATTTGATTGTATTTTTACAAATGTTAAGCTAAGTAGTAGATAATAATTTTGCACAATGTGAATTTGCACTTGCCAGTATACCATTTATGGCTGAATATATGCCATGATATTATATGTAATTTTATACATAATTATATATAAAATGTATATACAATTATTAATGCTCTATTAATATTTGTCAACTAAATGTTGACACCTGTGTATCAAATAGCTTACATTCATTTTAATTAATTAATTATTGGGAGATGCCTGGACATGCCAACACCTAATCCAACAATCTCTGAAATTATTCTGGAAGTCTGAAATCTCCTTCATGTTAGCCTCACAGACGACAGCCTTAGTAATTGTTAGTGTGTGGGACATCAAGTAATTTAGTTGCCAATCGAATGCACGACTACATGCAAAAAAACAACAATAGTATCATTTATGCCCCTTGGCATCCATTGTTCATGATCTATTTTATTAAATGAAGAGGAAATTTACTATATGTGCTCTCCTAAAAACACAGTATCTTCCACCATGCATAAACCTAACAATAGAATTCAATTGAAAAGTATAAAGGGAATGAAATTAGCATTTTTTTTTCTTTCGCTGACAGAAGCAGTTGATTTGTGCTGATTCAAAGCATAGATGAATTTTCTTTCTCTTACTGGTGGTTATTCTTCTGACCTCTTAAAAGTGTGGATTTAGTCAGTAAGCTAAATTCAGGCTTAACCCTCATGAAAACAACTGAGCTGCAATTTACAGTATTATCTCTTATCCTCATACCAAAATAAGTAGAAATGTGTAAATATCTGAGAATAAAGCACTTATATAAGGCTGGAGGACTAGGTTTTCCAATTTTACAACCTTCTCTATAGCAGTACACACAACAAGCACTCCATGCCCTTTCAGATTTCAGAACAAGTGACCCTGACAGCCTTGAAAGAAAACAAACATGTCATTCTGTCTTAAATCATTGTTTTAATAGATGTTCAGCATATTTTAAAGCAGCTTTTGAACCGTAACTCCAAAAGCTCACGTATCGTAGGTGCTGGCTAGCTGTGCCACTGATCCCACTCTCTCATACATAACTTGACATATTTTTCAAGAATGAAACTGGACTTGCTGCTAGTCTGGTTTTTTAAAATGGACAAGGGGTAAATCAATGGCTGCATGACCAGAGCATCCTAGAAGGAAGAAGAGTGGAGCAGAATAAATAAGAAAAAAGTGAAAAATAAAACAGCTACATAAACTGTTTTGAGGAGAAAAATGTAAGGCAATAGGTATTATGAAGTAAGTATGTATGAAGAACTTGAGTAGTGCAGTCATGCAGTCATGAGAGATTAAAGGGTTTAAAACAGTGCTATTGAGTGTGCAGGCTGACTTAGCATAGGATTTCAGGTTTTAGTGGGGAAATGTGCTATGGTTATAACAAACCAGTTCTGCATACATGTACCAGAATATGTTTTAACCAATATGTTCTTGTGTTTTTGAATACATCAGAAAAAATATATTTGAATAAACAAACCTCAACATCTTGTACCATTACTTAGTGTTGCAATCAGTTTAACATTTATTGCAAAATAATATTACCTCAATTTTTGTTTATTCTTGAATTTTCTCCTTATGACAATTGTAATTATATGCTCTCGAATTCTTTCACTGTCTGTACTTCTGCAAAACACATTCTTTATTAGCCCTTTAAATATCCATCTACTGCTACCAATTAGCTTTCTGTACCTAGCTTAGATTCATTTCACGGTCATGCCACAAATAGCCGTTAATAATTAGTCTCTAGTTAGCCTATATATCTTTTAATTCTTCAGATTCATAAGATTTAGCTTATATATCTTGTCCATAGTCCATGTCCACCCATCTGAGAGTAGACTTGGTGTGAGAATGAGAATGAGAGCCTTGCCCAAATGATGTCTACCTCTCGCTGGAGATTCATCTCAGGGAAGTGGTTGAAAACCACAACTTTTTCCAGGACCATGATGTACTTAAATGACATGAATGGATGGATGTTTGCAAACCAAGTTTTTACTGAAAAAAGCGAGTGGCAAAAATTGGACCTAATGCTTTTATTCTTCATTGATATTATTTGTACTAGAATAAATACAGAATTGTCACAACTGTTCCTCTCAATTTCTCCTCAGACTAAAGGAGCAAAGTCTTCAGCGGGTTGACTTTTGACAGGTAACTTGATTAAAATTTTTCAACATGATCAGGATTATAAATGGTCAATACTTTGTTATACAATGAAATTAAACTAAAATGTAATATCATCAGGTGAACTAGAACACGCAAATAAATGTACTATAGACTGACTGTCCATCTGATGCAAGTTCTTCCAAATTTATGTTGTCGTTTAGTGCTGATAGCTACACTACTTCCTTTCAGCTTCTCCAGCTATATATCTCATAATATATACAGGGGATAGCTTAAAATATCTGAGCGTTTATGCAGTATATAATGGCATTTCATTTCCAGTCCATCTCTTTGTTGTTCAGACTCTTCTCTTCTCACTTGCTATGGATCTCATGTTAGCTTTCCAATTACAGATTTCAGGGAATTTGGGGTTTATCTTTGAATGTGATTTAGCAGTTCATGAATATATAAACTTGTCAGAACAGTTGGAGCGTGTCTCCTACCTGCTCTGTGGGATGTGCTAAAGACTCTGTTCATAAAATAAGTATTTCTAAAATCTTACTCTCATACAATAAAAATATAGAACTGACCTTGGAGGTGGTTTTTTTTCTCTCTGAAATTGCTAATGAGGTTAATGCTTTTTTCTTCTTTTTATTGGAAACCTTTTCCCCAGTGGGTGGGTGTTGCTAATGACAGTTCCTAAGGACTGTCTTAAAGCTGTGACTTAAAACACTCTTACTCACATGATCTCATGAATGAGTTTTTATAAAGAGCAGATATTTTTAGAGCATAGAAAATCTGTTCATTTAAAGACTATGAGATTTTGAATTTTGAGATTGTTCAAAGGACACAAAATCTTTTAACACTTTAACGTTAAAAAAATCAGAAATCCACAGTCAACCTTAACTTCAACTTGAACTTAATTCTTCTCAATTTTGTTATGTTTTATGTCATGCAAAGTTAAGAACAGCTGAATTGAGAACATTTTACAAGGAAATGTTCTGTATATTCATTATATATTTTGATACTATTTGACAGTATTTCTCCCTACCCCAATAAAACTTTTGCAGAATTGACACAGGATGGTTATACTTACCCAGTAGCTTGACAAAAAACTGCCATGACTTAAAGTCAAGCTTAAAGGCTCCACTGCCATTCATACCTGAGCATGTTGGAGTTTGTAGTGCAATTTTTTGTTTGTATAAGAGATTTAATGATGCCACTTGGCAACTATCAGCTAGATTTGTTAAGATATTCTTAGCATTTACTATAACCTAGGTATAAAATGATAACATGGTATTGAATTGTGAATCTCCTTCATTTATATTGTTACGATAATACAAAAATCTCTGTAAGCATGTATGAATGCAAGATTTAACAACAGAAACTCTCTTCTGATGAAAACTGGCCTTTTGCATATTTTTACAGCTTTTCTTTTCCCTCTCATTTGTTTTGTATTAGGTTCTTCGTCTTCTCCATTGAAAAGACAATTAGCTTGTGAAATCATTTGTAATATAGATAGCACTTACAAGAATTCTGCTTTTCTACGGTGTCTAATATATATCTATCTAACATATTGCTAGAGAGATCTGACAGTTTATGAAGAAAGAAATAAGCATGGAAATGAATATCCTGCATATGCAATGGTCTCAGTTTTCTTTCCACATGTAATATTTTCTTGTCACAAGTCAACAATAGATGTGTATGGATTTAATCCATTGATAATGATATTAGAAAAAGCAGGTTTGTTCACATTCACAGCAACAGGGGAAGAGCAGAATAATAGTTCCCATATATGTTTTCTTTCTGTAGCTCTGAATTTCCTTACTCCAAATTCTGGACTGAAGTGACCTTGTGTGCCTACTGAACAAGAGACTTGCACTACCTAGTGCTGCAGCTGACTCTGCTCCTAAAGCAATAAAGTCAAACCTCCTTTTCTCCTCTCTCGGAAAAGAGTTCCATGTGATTCATCTAAATACTATACCCTGAAGGGAAGGCAAGTTGAATCTCAGGGGGAAATTCATAGGAAAAATAGAATCAGACCAAACAGCTGGTGTAAATCCACAGAGTTGTCCTGCTATCCATGCATACAATTATCCAAACGGAATAAAAAGAACAGTTATTCTGTTTTGTCCAGTTGAATATTTGTTGCATAATTTTGTTTCTTAAGGAGGTGAATAGGTATGATATTTCTTGTATTGCTATGCTTGTTTTTTGTGGTGACTTTTAAACAGGTTGAGGTTGAAATATGATAGTAACTCTGCTCTTAAAGCCCTTATGAAAAGTTACCATATGCAGGTATGTAGACCTTATATTAAAATTAGTTAATACATAATAATAACAACAAAATATCCAGGTAGTTTTAATCTCTTTGGGTAGTTAATTTTATAAATTCTTTTCTCCAAATATACAAGGAAGATTAGTGAACCAATACATAAATATCAAGTTGATAACAAATAATAAAATGAATTTATCTACCTTAAAAAAAATATAAACTTACTGAGAAATATTGATATTATTTAAACTGACTGCACTGTTTTCTCCCAACATACCCTATGATCCTATCTTTGGCATTTGATATTTAGATAGTTACAAGCTGAGAATCAATAGTAGTTTCTAAAAGACAAAAGTATATTTTTAATGTCTAGAGAAAGCGATCTATTCCATTATTAATACAAGTTATCCTCTAAATGAAATTGAAACAGGGAGATAATCAGAAGGTAGAACTACAGCTGTGTTTGCTATATTGCTTGTTTGGATTCTTATCTTTTTGTCCTGTAAAGAATTAATCAGAGCGGCTAAAAGTCCAAGCATTTACCTTTTGAATATGGAAATGAAAGAAAACACATAATGGAAAAATCAACATAGTAAAATTACTGCCCCTTTAAAAAAAAAAAAGACACTATATATGTATGTATGTATGTATTTCCTCAACATTGGTTTCAAGGTTAAGAAAAAAGCCTGTCAGTTCTCTTTATCATCTGCTCTTTGTTATCAGATTTATCATGTGTACAAATCTATCTTTCGGTTACACACAACTTCTCTTCTTGGCAAATGTAAGTCTGGAAATTTAAAACTTCTAACAATGAATACCTATGTCCTGCTTTTATACAATGGACATGTGAACAGGTACTGATAAAGCCCATTTGAACTCTCCTGCTAATCTTTCCTGAGGCATTACGCTCTTTATTATTCAAACAGGAACTGTGCAGTCTGCTAGATACAAGGTTTTATTAATGTATACTGGTGTGTACATGCTTGTGTGCATTTGTATATAAATACGTAAGCGAGTCATTGAGTAAACTAAAACTAAATTTTCCAGGCACTAGATGTTCCAAAACACCCTTGCAGTCAGTGCAAGGGTGATTCTGCAGGCCAGAATCAATGAACTTTTTTAAAAATATTTGTCCTAAAAAAGAAACTAAGTATTTACAAATAAATAATTGTACTGACTGCAGAAAACGATCCTGTTATCACCAAAAACTGGGAATAAACCTCTTAACACAAATGTAGTATTAAAAAGCAGGCATTCACTTTACTGCAATGTTGGATGCACTCCAGATAGCTCCACCTATCGTACATGCCCTAAGGTGTGTTTGCTAAAACTTTTATTTCTCTATTATCTACATATTCACTAAATTCTTGGAATGATCAGGTGTATTCCACCTATTTCTTGGAACTAATTACAATATGCCCCACCATTGCTTGCATGCGCCCACTCTGTCCCTTTGGTGGTCTCTGGAGGTCTTTTGAGACCCCTACCGGTTGTCTTTCTGCATCCATTCGATAACCTCTAGTAACTCACTTTTGCATTTTGGCTCAGAAGGGCCTGTTTTGGTCTTACTGCTCAATTTCAGCTGGTTCCTTGATGAAACGGTGGTTCTTATCTTTGTCTTAAACCAATGTTTGATCTTTTGTCCGTATTCTCTCATAATATACCAGCAACAACAGTGAAAAAAATGTCTTTGGGTGCATTCTCTTCTGGGATTTCTCATAACACTATTTCTAAGGGTTGGTAAAAGAATGCATAGAGCTCTGTGAAGCTGATTTTGGGGCAGTGAGACACTAGTGTAATATATCTAAGCTCTATGTAACAATGATATATATAAAACAAAACAGGATGTAAGGTTATATGATAAGAAGAAAATTAGGGCCCTGATGCAGACTAAGAACATTTGATCAAAGGCTGCTCTATAGTTGTCATGCATTTTGTTCTGTAAAGCAGAAAGGCTTTGGTTCTCATCACATAACATCTCATCCCATAAATATCTCAGTTCTTTCTAGTAGGACAAAAGATCAACTCAATGTTTTTCATGAGAAATAATTTACACATACATATTTACACATAATTTACACAACATCTAATGGAATAATGCAAGAATTGTAAGAGGAGAACTCATTCAACTTGAGTTTCTGGCTATAGTATATATGCTCAAGGAACAATTCTTTTGATTATCAAAATTCCCACAGTTTACAAAGACAGTGTAATTTTCAATGTCACAATGATGAGAGAAGATAAGGGACCAGACTATTGCTGAAAGACAAGCAGAGAAAATAAGTAGTGTCATTTTCTACTAGAATTAGAGATTGGATGCAAATGAATGCACAGAAGGTGTCCTCCAAGGAGAAGTTAAATTCAACCCTGACACATGGCCTGGCTTGTTCAAGCCCCTTCTCACCTGGGAGGTTGTGAAGACTGATGAATGGAGCAGAGCATTTATTCTGATAATACTTCAGGAATTGCTGGTAGTATTTGGAACTGTATGTACCTATGAAAAATCATATATTAAACAATTCAGAAGTAGGTCAAAAAAAGAGCCTATAAGTGGTCTTTAAGTCCCAGGCTCCCAGTGCAACTGCATAGAGAGGAACTGGAATAGAAACATAAGGTGCCTTGCTAAAAATAAGACATTTTTAGCAATATAGTATCTGGTACAACACTGAATGAATGCTTTAGAGAGAACACAAAATTGAGGTCTTAATGCAAATGGTTGTGCCCATTCTATCCCCTCTCTTATGTATTGTGGTGCACATGCAGTTTATACACTACTATTACATGTATATCTGCACCTACAGTAGAGCCCTGCAAAGACAAGTTCACAAGACAATTCAGGTACAACAGCAACATAGTCATGATAGGAAAGTTCTTGAATCTTCTTATAAAAAGGACTAATTACACTGATTCTAAAATAAATTGTGTGATCATGGTACCTTTTTCACTGGCAGGACCACATTAATTTAGGGATACTAACTTCCTATCACTTAACCCTCTTTTTATGTCAGAATTGTGTGTGTATATTACATGTAAATATATGTTTATATCTATATATCTGTACATATACACACACACATAATACTGATAATCATAAATGATGCAAATTGCCATTTATCTTGCTGAGCTATTTGAAGAAAAACACGGGGATTTATTTTGCAAGGGATTGAAAATATTCAGCTCTTAGCTAAATCTTCTCAAAAAATCATTCTTCCAATAGTAGACTGTTGTTCAATGAAACTATGTTTTCTGTGTGTGTGTGTAAATGACATGAGGAGGTTCCCAGAGTGCTGATGATAAGTTCTCAGTACTCAAAACAACTTGTGATGGTGACATTACACAATGTACTCAACGTACTGTTCACTCAAATGACAGTAATACAGTAGTTGTTTAGCTTGCACATATTGCCTATTTTTATCTCCTGCAACATATCAAGCTCTTACATGTCAAAGAGGTAATGTGTTTAGTATTAATATTATGCATAAATGGAAACATGTAAAAGGAAGAGAAGCTGAAAAACTTGGAATAGTGTTTTCCATGAGAAAATTCATGAAACAGAGGGTCATGCTTAAAAATTCTTTAGCTGTAATAGCGTGTCCTTCCTTCAGCACCGAGTGCCTCCTCCCATAGTCTGTTTCTGTCTTTGTTCCCAGTGATGCTTCCTTTTTTTTTTTTTGTCTCTATTTCCTCTGAAAACTTCCCTATCACATTTGTCTTCAACTGTCCTCCCATGTCTCTTCTTGCATGTCTCCTATTGATACCTCCTCTTGCATATTTTGTCCCTGGCCCTCCCACACAGGGCTCTTGCAGTCCTGCTCCAGAAACCTGCTGGTTGTGCCCCATATCAACCCTGCTGTTTGTATGGGGAGGTGGTGGTGTCCATCTGGAGTCATCAAGAACCATACTGCTTATGGAAGTGTTTGCTGACAGTCTAAGGTGAATCGCTCTTGGTTCCTATTTGTGTCCTATTTGTGTATGTCATGGAAATATGAGATTTGACTGCTGCTGGTCACTCGAATTATCCTCAATCTGAAGATGTACTATATGTAGACTATATGTAGGCACGTCAAGACTCAGTAGTGGGTTTGAAAATGTGTTTAGGGTATTAGTCTGAAAATTATGTGCCTGAAAAAGGTCTGTGGAACAGGAATCTTAGGAGTGTCACACTGACCTTGCACCTGTACATTTTCATCTTTCTATACATCGAGCTGCTTTAGGAGGCAAATTGGGAATTGCTCCTTCCTTTGTTTCCTGGCAGAAGACTTCACGAACAGATTAAATGTACTACTTTTGCTAGAAGACCTAATAAAACTTCTGTAGCAGGTCAAGAACTACCAAGAGCTCTTACTGAGGGTGGTTCCTGAAACAGCCTAAGCATTTATCACTCCACAGTGCAGTATAAGCTTGCTTTTCAGTTCCCCCATATGAAATTCTAAAAGGCTCAATACAAAATACACTGAGAAACAGCCTATTATGGGTTTTCATGAGTTTTGCAGAAATGCAGAGAACTGCTAAGCACTGCAGACATCATCACCGAGGTAGTGGTCTATTTATCAGAGGTGAAAATGCAAGTTTTCACTACCTTTTCCTCAACTAACAGATTTATAAGAGAAGCAGAGCTTGAAAAATGTGTTAAATATTTTTTTTGCTGTATTATAAAACATCTTAGCGTCCATTTAATTTTATCCATGATTATTTACAATAAAACAATTTTTGTATGCCTATAAATCCTTACCTGATACATTCCTTTTCCAAATTGCTTTATTAATCCTTACTTATTATTAATTAGAAATGGCACAAAGAGCACAATCATTTCCTTAACTCCTGCCAACAGCTGGGCTTTAATAGTCTGCAAAGCATGACTTTGGTTTCTGGAATTTATTTTTCTCCTGTACTAACTATGCCACATAAAAAAAGAAAATATTATTTCTGAATGTCATTTTTAACTGTAGTGAGGCAATGTTTTATTATAACTATACCGGATTAAAAACCATAGTTTGTGCTTAAATAATGCGGACAAAGTCTTTGTATTTCACAATTTTTCCGTTTTTTATTTTTCATAGTTTCTCCATTGGGTATCAGCTTGCTCTGTCACAGTTCAATTATCTGCTGTGTTTGTGAGAACCTCCAATTAGATCATGTGTGACACAAATCATATAATTTTCCTTCAGTGACAACTGATCAGGAAAAATATTCACATGTAAGTGCAAGATCTTGGTAATTATGTAGGTCAGGAAGAGAGGGCTATTTCCCTGGCTTAGTTCATCTGATTCAGGCATTGATAATCATTTTAACTTGAATTTTTTAACAACCTTGCAGAAGTCCATGATATAAAAGACATGTGAATAACTTGTGAGTATCAGGGACAGATAAGTTTTTGTCTTCTTTGTCTAAATGGTAAATGGAAGAGTGAGAAAGTGCCAATAATGCTTTCTGAAAATGTACTTGAAATCCTCACATTTTGCACAGATGACTGAATGATTTTTTTCTTTGTAACCACAATTACTTTTTATGATTTGGCCTGTGTAATCAGTTAGCTCATATGGTGAATTTGATTTCCCAGCTCATATTTACTCTACTCACATATATACCATAGATCCTGCTACAAAACACAAAAAAATAAAAGAATTCCAATCAGAGAGTTCTCTAGAAATCTCAGAATGCTCTTATTTCTGAAGTAGAGAGATATTTTTACTTGAAACTTGAGTTTTGCTAAAATAGTCATGACAAAGGATATTGAGTTGTACAAAATGGAATGCCTCTCCTAAAGCTGTCAACACAGCCCATTCTGTGAAAGAATAAATACATGTATTGATAAAATTTGATAGTTAATTTTTGTAGTATTCTTTTCACTCTGATCATCTGTGCCTTTCAATTCTGGAAAAGAAAGCATAAAACTGCCAGTTCTTCTGTATTTTCTACAAATCCTTTAATCAGTGGTACAGCTGGAGTATCCAAACATTTCATCTTCCCAGTGCATTTCAATCAATTTTGTATGTTTTGAACTACAACTTTGTATGTTCTGAGATATCTTCTGCAGCCTGCTGGGTCTTGGCATCCTTGCTCTCTGTTCCAAATGCATTGTGAGGAGGTAGCCTTCAAACATGGCCCGGTAGCCCAGGCACTGAAGACTAGTTACTTCTTAATATCTTACTTCATAGAAATATAAAGATGTGTATTCTATTTGACTCCATTTTCTGCTCTCCAGAATAGATCTAAAAAGTTTCATTTACATCTTGAATGGAGGTCGTGAGATTGAATTAAGAATGGTTTTTGTGGCTGTAAAACGAGTTATAAGAGGAAGAGAGAATCAGAGGAGACTACAGCTACAAATAAAATGTCTTTTCGGTATATGCAACATTCTGCAAAGTATGAATGAGCTTGGCACTTTCAACCAATTATTGTTGAGAAAAGAATTGTGAAAGGATTTTTCCTAGCTTTGCTAAATCAATGCGAACTATATAGAAAAAAAGAATCTTCTTTCTACATACAGCATTACACTGCACACTGTAAACTGTCAGAAACACTTAACTTCATGCTGAAAATTTTTTATATCTATTGTGTCTCTCCCTTGAAATTTGCTATTGTTAAGAAGAAAAGACAAGCAAGGCTGTTGAAAGTTGCTCTTATACAACACAGAAAAAAAAAGAAAAGAAAAAGGAAATCTTTTCAATTATAAATAGTGAATTCTATGAAACAGCTGCAACACTTTTATGAATTCTTTGTTTCTGACTGCTTTCCCTTCATGCCTTGGGCAACCAAAAGGATTAATTTTGGGCAGTTATTTAAATATAGTTACTTGCTATAAATCCTCTGCCAAGATCAGAGAAAAGGGATTAGGATTAAATTGTTCTAATCATTTTTTTTTCTTATAGAGATTATTTTTCTTCAAGAAACAAGTATTAACACTGTGAATACTGCAGCTTTGTGCTGTATATATTTCTCAGTACAGATAACTTCTTGCGAAATTTAAAGGAAATATCTGTCACCTTTGTCTCTAGATGTCCAGTGAATGATTAAGAATAATATTAATATGTTCTTCAATGTCATCTATATTTCAATTTTTCCCAGTTTGTAGACTGGTTTGTGTTGTATGACCAATGCACCGCCTCTCTCAGAAAGTGTATGACTCTCACTTCAGTTGGTGTGACTATGATTGTAATAATAGCAACCAAAATATGTTATCATATTTGCTTCTTTTCTCTACAAGATGATATAGAGTAAAATAATGTATATAAAAGATGAGGACATGAAAGTATTTTCTTAAGGTCCCACTGTTCCTTTGACTCCTCATTGTCACTGTTTTCTTGCTTTTATTTGTTTTTGGCAAATGATTACTAGTGGATCTTTACTGACACAAGGATGCACTTAAATTGCAGCTGGACTTTTGCAAAAGCAAATGTACACATGGGTGTGAAAATATATTTTTGATGAGACATATTGGATTTTTAAATGAAGGATAGTATGAATATATTTTTCCGAGCCATAATTGAGAAGGCTATTACACAGCAAGTTGTAGGGATCACAGTAGTTTGATAGCTTATCAGCTGATTTATTTATTTGAACTGGTTTTAAGCATCTCACATTCCTCCGCACCATGGATATCAGGAACAAACCAGTACTTCCGGGACACACATCATTTATTGCATGGTCGCTAAAAGGCCATCTTCATCTAGCACTTTTCACTTAGTGTTGCTCTGTGTTGAGTTGCATCCATGTTGTTAAGGGTTAAGGGGTTTCCTCTTGTCCATTTGTAATCCCTAACATGAGGTGCTCAAAGGGAAAAAGGACATTGTCCTGATTTGGGGACATGAAGTGTTCTCACCTTTGCTCATGAAATGAGGAAGATCCTGACTGATTTGACCTTAGAATGGAGTCACTCCCATTTAGGAGAGAAGTGATTTTTCAATGGAAGTAGATTGGATGAGAGGGTAGGATTGACGGAATTTATGTTGAGCACTATCACTGTGAATAAAATAAACTATCCCAGATATATCTCTGCTTTGTTCCTCAATTTAATGTGTGTGACTGTAAGCCTGAGTGAGTCTGCTATTAAGTACATTCTTCCCTTTAGATACTGACTGTAATCTCATTGAGTATAAATAAGAAATACTTTGAATCAGATTACTAAAATTTCTGATAGTACATGACCCTGAGACTGCTGATGTGGGAACATTGCTTGTTGGGATATTTGCTGATGAGGAAATGGATTATAAATGAAATTTGGAAAGCATTTTTACAGTCTCAGTCAGGTTCAGTTAGAATGAACCTTCAGTAGATTGGAAATAATTTAGGTGCTAATCTCTTGGGAACAGAAACTGTCTTTTTCACCACCTATCTTCACCATACACAGCACTAATGAATCAGAATTGTGACTGGCTAGTATTAAGAATAATACAATAAGCAACAATAATGCTACTGTTCAGCTACTCTCTCATCCTGTGATGGTTTACTAACGTTCAGGAACTTATGACAGTTCATTTCTGTTAGAAGAATAAATGAATGATGAGGCTTTTGAGTCAGGCTTGTTTACTTACATAAAGATGTACAAGTTTTGTTTTTCTGAAAATGGAAAAATTCTAATAGGAATCTGTCTTTGCTTTTTGATCCAAAGTTTGACACTAGTGATTCCTTTGTTTCCTTGGCTCCCATTTTGCTGCCTTTCCTTTTTCCTAGCCTTTTTGTTGTTTCTGTCACAGAGATGTGCGAGCATAACCCTAACCTATGATGCTGGAGGGAATTTACTGCATCCATGAGTTGTCTCATTATTGACTGTTATATTTTTTCAGGAGAAGTTAGTGTTGGTAGAAAGATTCCCTTTCTAAAAATTGGCACACAGATTTTATATTGCTCTTTTCTTAAGCTTGACAGAAAACAGTCTCCTGTTTCTGTTTTTCATAAATATCCCCTTGGATTTTGTTCTGTCAGAGCCTGAACAGATTGTTTCATTCGTATGCAATTAACTCTATGGAGATAGTGCACTTTCAGTTTTAATAATTTCACACTGATTTCCTTACTTTAACACCATACAGACTTATCAGTGAAACAAAATAAAGATTTATGTAACTATATCAAAGGCACAAATCTGGGAGTTCAAGTTGTACAAGCCAGGCATGTGTTTGCTGCGTTTTGCTTTAGCTGCATTAAAGGCCTCTTATGATTATCAGAATTGAAGCATAGTATGCAATTATACCACTACAACCAACACCATTTATGTATATAAAAACTTTATAACTAAATCAGACAGGGAAGTCTCAAAAGCTTTTATCTCATGGCTTTCTAGCCTAGGTGGTGGACATAGCAAAGATCAGTTTCTGTTGAGCTTTATCTTCCTCTTATGTCTTGCCTTTTCCTCCTTTGACAGAATGGGAAAAAAATCCAGTGTTGCTCTAAAGAAATAAAGTTACTTTCATTTCTGGAATATTTGGGATGGTGCTAAATATTTAATTTTTTTTTTCTGAGGAATACTTACAATATGGTTTTAGATTTTCTTTGGCAAAGTAGCTTGAGCTAATATTGCATAGAAGATGATCTCCGAAACTTGCTTTTGAAGGAGGAAGAAGATCTGGGAAAGTCCTTTCTTCTAGTCCAGCTGTTTGACTTTGGTATGCCTTATTAGTTGGAACTTAGATAAACCAATTTTGATCTTTGGCTTATGGGTACAGTTTCACTGATTTATTTAGAAGTTAACATCTATTTTAATGCTTGACATATCCTGGGTATTAACAAATGCTTTGTTTCATTTTTAGATATATAGATGTTTGGATCTCAGTGCCTTTTTGCTTGGAGTCAGATGGAGTACAGCCAAGATGCCACTAGTCCTGTGGAGCCTTGGCACCTCTCATGTTGTCAGAAATAACAGTAGCTCGAGGGTCTCTGAGAATGCACACTGATGGCTTTTCTGACTTCTTCTTGTTGGTCTGTCCTCTTCTTGTGGTTTATGCCTGACAAATATGTTGGTTTTCCTTCTATAGAGATGGAAAAATGTAGATTCTACCAGTAGCACTAGTGCAGTTTTCTAGTATTTAACTGAGCGATCAGTTGTTGGACTCTCATAAATTGGTAATGATGGGAAAATTTCCTATGGAATAGCATTCCCAGTTACTGAACAAGTTCAGCAAATCTTTAACTCAGTAAGCTGATTGGGAGCAGCCTCACTTCATGAAAAGAGGTATCAGTCTAGCAGAAGCCTTCATTTTTGATTTTCTTCTCTTTTAGCCATGGCAGACATGCATGGGAAGCGATGAGTTCTCAAGACTGTGGTGTGCTCATCTCACTGAAACTGAAGAAATGATTTTCAGCTTTGATGACTTCCTAGGAAATTCATGAACATTTTACATGAAAATACAATTTATATAGAGATATGCCTAGGTGATAGAGGCAAACAATGGGATCTGTAGTCTTTGTTTTTCATTACTTATTTCCTTGTTTATTTGAAGTTGTATTTTGCCTTTCAAGTGTTTTGGATTTGATGGCTACATCCAGTGATCTTCTCCCACATTGGAAGGAGAGGATTGTATGTGGGTTGTATGCGGGTTGTATGCAAGATGATTATAGAAAATGTGATGTGGGTGTTTGCTCTTGGACTTTTAGAAATTGTTAATGTATGTGTTAATATAATGTTAAGGTGGGGATGAGCCTAGTTGGAGGCCTGTGGTCCATGGTGTCCCCCAGGGGTCAGTACTGGGACCAGCACTGTCAATTCATTCATCAATTACTTGCACGAGGGCACATGAGGATGCAGACTGCACCTTGAGTAAGTTTGCAGATGATACCAAGCTGGAGTGTTGAACATTCCAGAGGGCTGTGTTGCCGTTCAGAGGGCCCTGGCCAGGTTGGAGAGTTGGAACCTCATGATGTTCAATAAGGACAATTGCAGGGTCCTATACCTGGGGAGGGATAATCCCAGGCAGCAGTACAGATTAGGGGATGACCTGCTAGAGCGCAGCTCCGTGAAGAGTGATCTGGGAGTCCTGGGTCACAAGAAGTTACCCATGAGGCAGCAGTGTGATCTCATGGCCAAGAAGGCCAATGGGATCCTGGCTTGAATCAGGAGGAGCGTTGCCAGCACGTCAAAGGAAGTGATCCTGTCCTCCTACTCAGCTCTGGTGAGTCCACACCTAGAATATTATGTGCAGTTCTGGGATCCCCGGTACAAGAGGGATGTGGAGCTTCTGGAGAGAGTCCAGCGTAGAGCAATTAGGATTATTAAGGGACTGGAGCATCTCTCATATTAGGAAACACTAAGCGAGCTGGGCCTCTTTAGCCTGGAGAACAGGCTGAGAGGAGATCTGATTACTATGTATTCACCTGAAGGATGAATACAGGGAGATGAGGCCAAACTCTTCTTTCTGGGGGGC
>JAUBOD010000216.1:590570-606997 GCA_032353885.1 Nothura maculosa | reverse complement strand
GAGGAGATCTGATTACTATGTATTCACCTGAAGGATGAATACAGGGAGATGAGGCCAAACTCTTCTTTCTGGGGGGCTAGTGATAGGACAAGGAGCAATGGGTATAAGTTGAAACACAGGAAGTTGCATCTCCACCTGAGGAAGAACTTCTTTACTGCAAGGACGACCAAGTCTGTGAACAGGCTGCCCAGGAAGGTTGTGGAGTCTCCTTCTTTGGAGAACTTCCATACCTGCCTGCATGCCATCTTGTGCTACATGCTCTAGCTGCTTGAGTAGGAGAATTGGACCAGCTGATCTCTAGAGGAAATCTGTATTTCATAGATTTTAACTGTTCAGCATGAAATGCCCATTGAAGGTTAAAAAGAACTTAATACCCTGTAACTGCTATCTAGCTTTCAATTCTGTTTGCTGTATTTTTGCTTGAATTTCTTCAGTAAAGAACTTTTTTTAAATTAAATCAATTGATAGGAAATATCCGAACTATATTTTAACAGTGTCATTTTTGAAGAACTGCTCAGCTTCTGCATCAGAACAGATCACTGCTTGGCTCATCTTTGAACCTGTGTGTTGCAGGGTAACTGCTGCAGAATCTAGTAAGAGAGCAGCAAAACTTTCTGGTTTAGCAAAATACTGACTCAGTAAACTGAGGACTTATGCAACATATTGTTCTGCTCTAACTCAAGGGCAAAATGGTTGGCTGTTAACCACTAATATTCATGGAAGAAGTATATCTTCAGATGTGCAAATATTTAAGCTTCAGGAAAATTTTTAACTAATATATTTATAGTTTAATAAAATATGGTTTTACCTAACAAATATAGTTGATGCTGGAACAATATCCACCTTCTCCATTGACCTTAAAACACGTGACTGGTGAAATGTTAAGCCCAGTTCTGATTGGTGTTTTACACCTCCACATGAGTACCAATGATGCCATCTGAAAAGCAGAGTAAGCATGCCCAGTTTGGGAGCATGTTCAAAGGATTAAATGAAGAAAGAGGAGCTCAGACATGTAGCTGCTACTTTCAGTCCAATCATAGAATCATGGAATCATTATGATTGGAGAAGACCTTCAAGATCATCGAGTCCAGCTTCAAGCCCCTCAATACCGTGCCTATAAAATCGTAGAAGAATTTCCCAGTCTTTTTCTTTCTTTCTTTCTTTCTTTTTTTTCTGTGAATAATTGGATCATAGACTTATCTTGAAGTATTGTTCATGCCTTGAGATAGTCCTTAGTAGCTTGGAGAAACTGTCTGATTGACTTTTATTTCCCTGTAGAAATGTGCAGTAGTTTTGCCAACTTCTTTGGATAGCCAGTGGGAGTCTCTTTTACTCCTGTTTTGGACTGCTCCCTGACGTATTGTGTTTCCAGGCCTGTTGCCCTTCTCACATGAACAAGCCATCACAGCTGCTTTCTTTTTCTTACAAATGCTTGCACTGGCTCATGGGACCCAATTATTTCAGTAATATCCACTCTATTTAATAGAGTTGTTAGTCCTATGAACAGTGTAAGTATTTCTTAGATTTATTTGGAGAAATCTGAATATAAAGACCTGACTTTGTCATTCTTTTCATGCTGCTAAAACCCATGTTTCAATTTATACAGATGGAGTACATACTTCAAAGAAATTTTATCTTGGATGCACTTGAAATATTCTTGTCTTTTCAGGTTCTGCTGAGTTTTACAAGCACTGCTGTGACAAAAGCAGTTCTACTTTATATTGATTTCTGTTTCATATTTTCTCCTTTTTGTGTTAGTATTGTTGAGATACTTCAATGAATCTACTCATCCATGTTTCTCAACTTTGATGTAAATTCCTTGTTGCATATGACAATTTCCTGTCTGTCTCTTTTTCTTTTAATCCTATTTCATCCATCATTTCACAGGTAGTGGCTTTTCTCATTGACCTGCTGGGTGTGGTACTTTTTTTCCCGATCAAATTGATACTTGATTACAAAGTAGAAATTATAGATCTTTTACCTCTAACTGATAACTGTCCTATAAAATTTTTCAAGCACTTTGGGCTTACTTTGTTCAAGGAAAATGGAAACAGATGTGACACGAGGAAGAATTTGTATCTCTAAACCAAATCTTTTACAAGAATGTGTGTTCTGTGAAGATTATAACTTTCAGATTGTTTCTAGAGCTTTTAATTCTGGTTCTAGTGCAACTGATTGCATAGTTTTAGAAGGGAGGCTTATCCTATTTGCCTGTAAGATTGAAGTAATGGTTTTTCCACCTCTTCTGCTGGAAAGTAATGGACATATAGCTCTACCTAGAAGCACAGTGCATATAAAGTTTGTAAGCATGATACCTTGTGGAGTTTAGGCTGAGCTGATGCATGGTATGATTTAGAGATATTTGGGTTCTCAAAGTGGAATATTTCCTTTAGTACAGGACTTCACCCAAACCAGTAAGCTTTGACTGCCAGCCTTGTGATGTGTACTTTTACATTGCATACTAAGGCAACTTAGAACCTGTGCCTGCTTTTCCTCAAACTGTTATACTTTTGAGTCAGAACTTGAGTGCTCAGATCCTAATGTTTGCTGGGGCCTCTAAAGCCTGTGCAACAAGGCAAGGTCTGTCCTGGTTTTGGAGATAGAATAAATATATTTGAATTGATTAGTCTGATACTAGTCCACTTCAAACACACTCATTCTCAGCTAATGATTTTGTGCAGCTGCTGTTTATGTTAAATTTTGGACAACAGGCTTTCTCAGTATCACTCATGCTTAGTTCCTACTTCACAGGTTGTCATATGCCTGATTATGCAGTGAAAAAACACAGCATTTTTAGTGATTTATTACTAGTGGATAGCTGAGAATTCACCTACTTGTGGCTTTCAAAAAGAAAAAAGGAACAGAGAATTAACGCTTTATTAACCTGTCAACACTGAGCAAGTTTTTAGTAATGATTAAAAAGATCAGTGTACTGCAGTTCAGCATAATCCCTGAAATCTCACTTCAAATATTCACCTAAGTTCTCCTCCTCTAAACTTTATGCATTACCTCTATGTCTTACAGTCTTCTTAATAGTCATTGAGTTCCTGCGATTAGTCAGTGATGTGACCTGCTAGTTGAAGTACATGGACCAGAGAATCTGAATCCAGAGCAGAACTGGGTGGGACTCATCAAGGGTAGTGTTTATGCTCTATTCATAGTCAATGGAGATCTAGCCAACATAGTGAATACAGGCTAAAGTGTGATTCATCTAATCCTAAAACAGCTGTCTAAAAGCTGAATGGATGAAACCATAAAAGTGCCCATTACTCTCCACTGACTTGAAAGGGAGCTTTGGAGTACTAAATTCCATATAGACAAACAGATATAGGCATATATGCCTATCCTTGGAACCCAGGCTAGTAATATTTGTTAGAACCAGTTTATTCCAGTAGGCTTCATACTACATATGCAATGTAAACTGCTTAATTTGGGGCATCCAATGACATTCCTTTCTATTCTACATCCAGATGGCCGTTACTAGTTTAAGGAGAAATAGTAAAGAAGAGGGCAGGGGAGAAGAGGATTTCTTTGTCTGATTAAACATATCCAGATCTGCTGTAGCTATGAAATTTCAGTAATACGTGATCTTTGCTAACTTATTTATCTAAGGTTGCTTAGTGTTATGGCTACTATGAAGCCTATTCTTGGGCATCTAGTGTTTTCTTATGCACAAAGGGATTTCATATTATGAAATTATGATTTTCTCTTTGTGACTGGATTCCTAAAAGTTGGACATTACAGTACTGAACCTTGTGAATCTACTTCACATGGAAAATATTTTTTCACTTCATTTGTAGAAAAGGAAGGAAAAAAAGAAAGGTTAATGTAGAAATGTATTTTATGTTAAACTCTTTGCTAGTTGTGGTGGTCTCTTGTAATCTGAAATTTGCATACTTTTCCTTTTTATATTAGTGAAGAGAGAAGGAAAAAAAAAACCAAACTCCTTGATTTTATGAAATAAAGAAATAATGACAGGAAACGGGGATTTTTATTTGTTCTCTGGTGTGAATTGGCACAGGCAGTATGATGAAGTTAAAACGCAGAGGTTAATTGAAAAATGCGATAAACAAAGCCCCTTGAAGGTCTTTTTGCTTGGCAGCACTGACAGCCAACTACAATCAGGCACTAAACCTACTCCAAACTGCTGGAGATAAAAAGAAAAAAAAAAAAGAAAAAAGTAAGAAAGAAAACCTCTAAAGTTAATTGTCTTTCTGTTCCTTCCACCTCATTTCAGCCCAATTATAACTGGGAAAAGTCATTCTGTCTAATTTGCATTAATGCACCTCTATGGAAAAGTAGCTTAGACTGTGAATTTGATCTTTTCTCAGTTTATTACAGACATATTTAAAATAAACTCAGCAGAGCAAATTGCTATAGAAAACTCATGGATAAGTGTCTCAATATTTCTTCTTTTTCTGTGCTATAGAGAAATTTCTAGTATTTAATGTTAGACTAGGGCTTTTCTTCAGTAGTTACTCTTTAATCACAGGACAGAAAAATCTGAAATACCTACTGAACTCCACTTCATCAGCTCTGGCTGATGGCCATTGGTCTTAATAAGGAATAAGAATATGTGTTGTGAATTGCAACAGCCATACCTTTTCTTTCTAGGTGTTTTTAATAACAATCTTCATGAAATTTACATAAATCTTCACCTATGCTCTATTTTGAAAATAAGTTCAATGAGTGATATTGTGTGGATAATTTAATGTGTAAAAGAGTGGCCCTCATATTCATATGCAGTACAATGTTTCCACTCTGTATTTCAATTCACTTTTTAATAAATACATTTGAGGGCTCACTTGTTGGACCCATGTTACATCTAATTTCTTATTGAGAGGGTAAAGAAAAATAATATATTTTGCTCTAAATTGACAGTCACTATACGAGCTCAGTCTGCCTGTTCTCAGTGCCATTTATATAAATAGGTATGATTATCCATGCAGGCCTTATTTTCAATGTACTTTGTTTATAGCCCCCATTTGTACATCTTGCTGGAGCTGACGTGTTCATAATGATGTGGAACAGCTGGCCACAAACTGTTGTTTCTCATTAAAAAGACATGTTTCTTGAGCTTTGGGGGATTCTTTATACTAAACAATACATACTATTGATATTTTGCCCTTTTAATTTTCCTTTTCTTATTGAAATGAGGAATCTAGGGCTCCGAGCTCTAACATAAGACTCTGATTTTTTTTTTGTATTTTGCAAATATGTATTTTCCTACATAAAATGATACAATAATACATACTGATTACAACTTAATCATGGGAGTATGTATTTCTTATACTGTCATCTGAATGCTCTTTCAACAGTAAGCTTTGATCTTGTGCATTGACTAATTTTAAATTTGTAAGTCTCTCTGACATTGTTAGAATTACTTCTGGTCTCATGAAGTATGCAGATCTGCACTTAAAAATTACTATAAGGTGGCTGAATCTTAATAGGCAAAAAATCTGGGAAATAAGGCATTGATATCCAGCAAGAGTATGTCATAAATATATATACCTGAAGAGTCTGCAGAGCACGGCCTGTACATGTTCATTTTAGTTTCTTGACTCATGAATAGGTGTTTATTTCTTCCATAATGGTCTATGTCAGAAAGATTTGAATTCTTGCTGGAGTATTGAGCAATGTCAAATGTTTCTGTTGCTCAAGGTGATTTTGGAAAATTGGTTGAGGTTGTTTATAGCAGGGGATTGAACTGAACAGAAGGCAGTTAGAATTCCATGCCTGGCAATCTACTAAACGACAACACTATGAAAGTGGTGGGGCCAAGACAATTTCTATCCCCTTGCACCAGCATGACAGACTGTCTGGCTATTTTGGCTTTTAAAACCTCAGGAATATTTTCCCATTCAGGTCATTGCCCTCAGAAAACTACTGGAAAAGACATGTTCAACAAGGATTTTGTCAATTGCATAAGAAATTTTGGATTATTTTATGAATTTCCAGTTATCTTACAAGCAGATAAATTAAACAAACAAAAAAACCCACCAACAACAAAACCTGAGGAAGGTTAATCCTTAGTTTTTACATATGGGGGTACTTTCTGTAATTTGATATCTACTCTAACTCTTTAGACTTGTATTAATTTCAAACTCCTGTAATCGTCTTTTTTTAACAGTATACTGTTTGTGATGATTCTAATTTGCTTGCACAGTCACTTGAGGTCTCAGTTATTCTTAAAACAAATACATTAAATGACTGGCAGATGAGCCATTATTGTCATCAGGTTATGAAGGAGATGTGACGTTCATGATGACATTAAAGTAAGAAGAAGAGATATGATAATCTGAACCACAACTGTATAAACAATTCATATTGTATAAACTGTATTTAGGAAACAATACAGATTCAATGCAATCAAAATGCACACTCATGCAAATAATAATAATAAAAAGATTACTTCAACAAAAACAGAAGATGAATACTGCTGAAGAAGAGATGTATAAAGAGAAAGGTCCTAGTGCCCTATTCAGTAAATATTAGTATTTTACTTCAGAAGATTTCTCTGAAATAATTGTAGATATTTCATGTAATAACTGTGTGGACGAACTTCTTTGCAACTTTCCATGCTACAGAGAATTTGACAATTTTAAGCGGATAGTGTGTAAATGAAAAGTGGCCCCAGGAGACTTTTATGTTTTAATTTTGCATGCTATCAGTTTGCTCTTTTGTAAGAAAATTATGACACAACTCAATGTAGAGCATTAAGGTACTGAGATTTTAAGTGGTGAAGGCTCTTAGCTCCTATAGTTTTTTTTGGGCTTCAATGTTCTCAGATGCGTGGGCCTGAGGCTGTCTAGTAAAATATACTGCATTGGGAAATGTAGGTCTTTGGAATATTGATGGAAATATTAACTATAAATTGGCATTGTTGGACAGTTATCCTCTCTCCAACTCTCTTCACACAAATGTAAAGCATTGACATGGAGCCAGAAATTAATGAATCATGATTCATGAATTGACTTGCTATTTACTCTAATGTGGCCATGATTTCATATACCAGAGGAAAACAAGAGGAACTGAGAATTACACTGGTATTAAACAGTTTAAAAGTTAGAACTGTCCAGGATTTTTCTGATATAATTTCCCTTATGGGAAATGACAATTTGTTGAAAGTGATTTTTTTCTCCCTTGGTATTAATTTAAGAGTTTCAGTGCAACTTTCTCTCATCAAGTGTCCGAACATATAACCATATGGTTATATGTGAAAAGTGTAAACTGCTATTCTCTTTTGGTTTTATTTGAAATAGATATGATTTATAACTGCATCTCTCACAGAATGAGTGAACGAGTGGGAGATTGCAATGATATTGTCTTTCACAGAATGAGTCATTTGCATACAGAATGTATTTTTTTCTGTTGGAATTTTTTGTTTTTGTGTACATAATAAGAAATAACCTTCAGGTTTCCTTTTAACTTAATATAGTAACGCTTAGTTTAAAATTTTCTCTTTGCAATTGTTTAATAAAGTATATCAAGTAAAGAAGTGACAGAAGGTTAGATGCTCTACAGATTACTTAGGTGGTTAGGCAATCGGATTTGCCTTCCTCTAATGCACAGAAAAAAAAATACCCCAAGTGGATGTCTTCTTAAAAATTATTAAGGCACTTTTGTCTTGTTTTCTGAAGTAGTTCATGATTTGTGATTCATCTGGCTATCATTAGTTACCCAAATACCTCAGGCACTGAGCAAGACAATAAGCCCAAATGATAAAATCATCACATTTACCACTTTTTTGTTTTGTAAATTCCCCTTGAAACAGTACCTTTTTTTTAACCAGAAGTATTTTTTCCAGACTGCTGAATCCTTTTTAAAACTTTTCCATTCAGATCTTTTTTCAAGTGACAATCTGCAAGAAAAATATCTTAAAGTGTCTCACCATCAAAAAAATGGTTGCATATCTTACTGAGTGGCTTAAATAATACAGGTGTTCAGTGTAAGCATTCCTGAGCTATTATTAGATTATTTTTCTCTTCTACTGGTAGAAGTTAAATCTCAGCAGGCCCATTCAAGTTAATTTACCTGATTTACAGGTGACCTACCTTTTAGCAGCACACCTGTACAGGTGAAATTTCTGCTACTGCAATTAATAATATCATTGCAATCTGCCAATGTAGATGTTCTGTGCAGATGCCATGTGGGACTGCAGGTTGGAAAGAATATCCTTGGGAAGTGATGACTTAAGAATGGAAAAGCAATCATTTGTGAATCCTTAATGCTCATTCTGGTGGCCCAGATATAGGTGACAGAAGAAATTTTCTGAGAACAGGCCTTTCCCTGAAGTTAAAGGTAAAATGTTATAAAGTAATGATTTTGTGGTAAGGAATAGAAGTGTAATTTTTTTCACATAGAAATATATTGCTTTTTTTTATTAATAACATCTAAATATTAGGTCCACACCATTTTGAACTTAAGCCATTTGAAGTATTGAACCATTTGTCATTTGAAGTAGATTGATTGATCTAACTAAAACAAGCACACTTTTCCGACAAAGTGTTAATAAAGCCCTTCAGGCAGTCCTTGAGTGCCCCTTTCAAGATTTTACTGTTTGTTTCTGAAGTGATGAAATTTATAGAGAACTGCTATAAAGTTCTAATTGAATTTCACAGAAGTAGCCCTGATGTGACCCTAAATGGGAGAAAAAACTCTCAAAGCTTGTCTCTGTGAAACCAGTGATTAAAAATGCTAAATGGGAAATAGAGGTTTATGTAAGAAATAAACATGGGAATTATTGAAGATTTTTGAGATAAGCTTAGGTTGATAATGTCTGTAAGATGTAAGGAGGATGAAAAGATCCAGAACAGAAAAGAAATTTTTATTAAAACCCCTTTTAAGAAACCCTAGGAAATAATAAAAGCTGCATTTAAAGGTTCCTATTAAAATAAAGCCTGAATGGATTAGATAATTTTCCCACCTGCAGTCTTAACAGAACTTTTTGCTTAGCTTTTATTTCAAAATTTGTTAATTTTGGATAACTTTAACAGTCATTTTCATAAGGATTTTATGAAACATGACTAGAGAGCTACATAAAATCAGTTTTCAATAACTTTAGTGCAGTCTGATTTCAAGGAACAAATTCTCCTGGTTCCATCAGAATAATGTATAAATCTCAAACTGGTTTGCTGGTTAAGACAGATAAAAGGTGTGGAAGTTAACTTTGACTTTTCTTATACTACATGTAGACTATTACTAGGTCATAGATATTTGTCATTTCTCGCCCATGCCATGGACCTTGCTATAGTGTCAATCCAGCTGATATGTAGCTGTGTGCTGCTGGGTATGCCTAAAAAAGTCCTTGCTTATTGGTTATCTTGCTATACTTTGAAGGTCTAAGACAAATATATTAAGCAGTTATCAGTATAACTTTCTATCACCCTCTGATGAAGTGTACATTTTAGATGCATTTTTTTTCCAACTTTTATTCAGTCCTTGACCTAAGGATGGTAAGTATGGTAAGTGCCTTACTCTGTTCCTGAATTTGCCTTTAAATTGCCTGGTCATAAACACTGATGTAGAGGGCGTGGCTGATTTCTTATCTAAAAAGGAGAAACATATACCTTTTATATCTGCACTTTTTTCTATTGCTTTCTGAAAGAAGGTTGAGGAAATTATTTTTCATCTGTAACATCTTCTCATTCCTTGGGCCACTAAATAGTGCTTTCTGTTTTGAAAACTCTGAGTTTGGATTTTGTTTTGGGAACTGGCAAAGGAAGTAGTGTACGTGTGTTGACCTTTATAATAGCCTTTGAAGCCTTTGTGCTTGAGTTGATATCTGAGAAACAATAAAGTGAAGAGGTTGTGCAGGAATAGATTTTCACTCTGGAAGAATAGTTTTGTGTGTGAGGAAAAGGAAATATATGTTTGTGAGCAGAGCTTTCTTTTTGAGCTTCTGCTGGGCTGCAAACTAGTTATTTTGTCATCGGGGTATCTAGGCCCTTGGAGCTTCTTAACTGATATGCTGAAAAATACAAAAAAAAAAAAACCCTACAATTTTGTTAATATTTTTTTACAAAATAATACTCTCTCAAGCTTTGTATTGTTTCAAAAGCTTTCTACTTCAGCAAATGCAGACTATCATGTTTTATCACATGAATTTACATCATCTTGTTGAAGCCAGGAGATTGGGGGAGGCTGGAAAAAAAAGTTTACTGCATTTTCAGCATCCCTTACCTTCCTTTGAATACTTTACATCACACTCCTGTGCAGCATCATTGAAGATAAACCTCTAACTGGACAGATGGTACTTGTGATTGTTCTAAAAGTTTACTCACTATTTCATAAATGCACAGAAGCCTTACAATTTTTGAAATGAACTGTGAGGTGCTATTTTTTTTATTTGCTTGTTTGTTTTTGTTTTAGGAGACAGTAATATAAATCAGAATTTAGTGATGCTGGGTTGTGATGCATACATAATGTGAGTATAACTATGTTTCTGTTCCTTACACTGTAAAGCTATAATGAGCTTTAGCCATTTCGTTACTGTATAAATAAACCAAGCAAGTAAATCTGTTCTGAATTAAATAATGAAAAATTAAATTAATTTAAATACTTTCTGACATTGAGTATGCTAATTGATAACTAGCCTTCTCTATATATCTTGTTTCACGTCAGTAGATATTCACATTTCATTGGCAATAATATATTAATTTTACATATTTTGTCGATCCAATATTGAGGATGTTGTGATAGCAACTGGATTTTCTTATGAATGGATTAAATTATATCATAAAAAGGGTCCTTATAGCGGACAATTGATTTTTACTGTACAATGAATGCCTTTTAACTGAAGTGCAAATTAAATACTTATTTGCAACACATAATACAAGGCATTAAGTATAAAAACAGTTGCATTATAGAATCACAATGTGGAATTGAAAATAGGCAGTTTCAGAGCATGTTAAATATCTTTGGCAACCTGCTAAAATATAACACGTGAAGCAGTTTGCACTTTAGCAATTATCTGATAAGAACCAGTGCTCACAGTGAGCCTATTGCAGCATGTGTACGCAGATAGGTTATATATATGTATATTTGCACGTGTACAGCCTGACAGAAAAGCATAGTATACAGCTGTTTCTATACGTACATAATAAAACAAATATTCATAAGATTTATAAACACACACCAGGCACATTAAAAAAGACAAGGCAGGTGATAGAGGATTTTAAGATAGAATGTGTTACTTCACTTTTACAATGACATGTATTTCCAATAAAATTGAGGAAAATATACTAACTGCTTCTTGGATTAATATAGTAGTGAATAGAGCCATTAGTGTGCATTGGAATTTATTGCTTCCCTCTAACATAAATAAAGCTGTTATAAAAGAAAGATGTTTTTATTCCAGCATCATTTAGTCAGTTTGTTTAGTCTCTTTTCAGACACGAAGAATGTTTTCTGTTCCTTTTGCACATGAGAAGAAGTGGAAAAGGTCTTCTTTGGAGATGAGCTGAAAAAGAAGTGAAAAGTGTGTCTGCAGTAATTATTTGTCAAGTAGTAAGAGACTATACAGATGAGGCAGTTGAGTGAAAGCTCTTCTAAGTCCAAAGCAACTGACATCTTTGATTATTTGCCCTTTTGAGCCAGGCCAAGTTTTCAGCTAGCATAAATCAGCATAGTCCTTTGAAACACAGTGCTTTTTGTCAGCTGCAGATCTAGCCCTTGTGAAATCTGTAGATGTATGCTGTGTATTTATTTTGTATTTCATCAAGCTATTAAATTAGGAAAAACACATCTTTGGTTGCCCTGTTCCTCTGTCTAATTCTTTGCCTTTGTCTCCAAATAAATGAAAAAATAGGATGTTGTAATGAAAAGTAGGTAGTCATAACTACAGGTAATGCTACCCACTTTATTGCCGTAATATTTAATATACATTATTGAAAAGGTGGAAATGATAGTCACAAATTATGTGTTAAATAATCAGTGGAATGTGAGGATATGCATAGGAGAAGAAAACAGTCTTTTATAAAAAATTAGAGCAGCTATTAGGTGATCTGATTATGCTAGCTGCCAAAAGCCCACAGGGAAGTCCTTTCACTCCATCTGTGCAGCTAGAAAGATGAGAAATGGCATGGGAGCTGTTGCTCTGGCTCAGCATTACTTTATACTGAGACAAACCTCTTGTGATTACTCATGAAGGTTTGAGAGTGAGCTGGATGGGAAATAGTTTTCTCTTTCCAGTGATAATTTAAAGATATAGAAAATGTTTTCACATTGAGATGGGAATTTTTAAATCTGGAAATGTCAAAATTGTATCTGCTGTAAGACTGTATCTGCTAACTCTGCTAAAGAGTATTGTACTTTGTATTCTGAAGTTTCTAGACATCTGAAGTTAATTAAGGGCTAACATAATAAAGAAAAACTGGTAGTACGGTGGCTATTAAAACATAATATACTGTGAATAGTAATTCTTTCATTTTCCAGGAGGAAAAGGAAGATTAACCAGAAAATACCACTTTAAGACATCAAGCTGTTTGCTTGTTGTTTTAATGCACTATGTTTGTTTGAAATGCAGTAGTCCAGATTCTATCTTTGCAAATTTTGATGAGTGTGCTTCATCATCAGCCACAAAGAAATAGACTTTTGTAGCCAGAATATGATCTTGTAGGATGCATATGCCCTGCTTGCATCTGGCCTAAATAATATTGCTTTTCTTTTTTTCTAGAAGTGTTTTCTTTAAAAAAGTTACATTTACTCCCTGTATTTCAGGCTTAGGCGTTAGTTTCAAGCTTTGAATTCTCTTGTTCTAGGTGATACTGCAGAAATTACATCTTTATTTGCCTTTAGGTAAACATCCTTTAATCTTGTGGGAAAGTTATCTGGAAGGAAGTGAGCATGACAATGTGTTTCCCTTGCCATTTCTTGTTCAGAAAACAGGACATAAAAAGAAAGTGCAATCTGAATATTGGTGGCAGGTTTAACAGTAGCTCATCTCACCCATGAGGTTATCAAATACCAGGTGATTCTATTTAAATCACCTTTGATACTGCAACAGGCTTTATTAACTATATACTGTGTCTAGCTTTTCCAGAGAGAATGAATATTATTATCCACAGCTATTGAGTTCATGCTAAAATAATATAGGTCTGTTCAGGCAAGTGTATTTTCTTCTTTCAGAGAAAGGTTTATGTTTCAAAAATACAAACATCTAAGGCCAGGAACATGTTAATTTCTAAAGGCTAAATGCTGCAATCATTGGTCACAGCAGTAATCCATACTTGGATGCTTCAACAGTTTTGCTCTGAGTACCATTACCTGAGTTAAAACAGAATTAGTCCTTCAGATGTTAGTAAGAAACTGAAACATATTCAATCGATAAAGGCTTTAAGGTATGAAGTACATTTTGGAAAATTTCAAATTTGAAGGAAAAAAAAACAAGAGATTTAAAAACTATTTGCTGAGTTTGTATCTATTTGCATGTAGAACCATGACCCATTAACAAGATTTATACAGCTAGTTTAAACTAGTTATGGTGCAACGTGTACTGATCGTGTGTAACATAACAAATGCAACAGTGCATTGTGTCTAATCTCATTTTTCCCTAGAACTATGATAGTAAGTAAGCAGATCCTGCTCCCTTGCATCTGGGGTCACTGACTGGATAAAAGGAATTCTGCAGGAAAAATGGCCCCAAAAAAGCACTGCAAGCATGTATTTCGCCCCTGCTGCAATGAAAACCTGGGGCAAGCATTTGCTCCTTAATAAAGCTTAGTTACAGTTACAGTAGTTTCAAAATAAATAATTCACTCTTTATACTTTATGTATTTACTACCCGTTTGTTGGTAAAATATTATATTTACAGGTTTAATGGAAAAGATTGTATCACAGTAGCATGCTATCTTCGAAAGGTAGATGAAAGCTGTTGCTCTGGCTTCACGTTATTTGGAAAAAATTCCAAAATAATCCTAAGTGGTGAGATTTAATTATTTTTTCTTAAGATAGGCTTTCCAGAAATATATAATTTCAAAAACAAATCATACATATTATCTTTGTTTTGAAATTTTATTTTTAGGATTCAATTCCATATCCTTAAATAATCCGTAAAATACATTCATTTGCAAAAATAAAAAAAACGTTTTGAAATAAAATCAAGCTATTATAATCTCAGAATGCCGATGATGTCAAAAAGTTTTATTCCAACCATTTTGAAATTAAAAAGTTCTTTGAATTGTAACTTCTCATGAATGTTTTCATTTCATTAACATCTTCTCCTGCAAAAACTATATACGAGATTTTGACCTGTCCTGCTTGAGTTATATATGAATTTATTCTAAACTGAAGGAAAAAGGAGAAGTGCTTTAGATCAGCTTCCTCCAGATATTCAAGACTTCCAATCATCATTTTGATAGGAACAGATCAGTAAATCATAGTATCTATCTATCTATCAGTAAATCAAACTATCTATCTTAATGATAATGAAGTTTGAATCATTGGGACTGCAAACTGCTATAGGCAGATTCTGACACTGCTACTGTCCTGTTGGGCAAAGATGAAAAGCTACCTGATTCGGTTACTGGAAATGAAAACCAATATGACCTTGCCCACTCTTTTGAATATGACTTCATTGAATCATCTTGATTCATCTAGTTAAGTCTTGTTTCACCAGGAGAGATGATGGATAATTTTTCAGCTCCTGTATTTCTGGAACATTTGCTTGTCTGACAACTATAGAAAATGAATGTATTGCCTAAAAATCCCTATGCTCAGAAGCAGTCACATCTCATTTCACTCTTCTTTTCTCTTTTTTATTTATATATGTAGACAAATATTTCTTTTATTAGTTCAGGATGCTTACTTTCCAGTTTTAGGAATTTAGGGAGTCTGTATTACCTTATGCTAGGAAAATGTTCTGTTTTTTCTATAGGGAAGAAGGGACAAAAATGACAAGAAAAAAATTCATATAGGAACAGCTAATTAATAATGTTAAGGTTGCCAGACTTGGTAGACAATAGTTTAGAAATGCTAGTTTGAAGATTACTTTTATAGGTACAGTTTTCCTTTATAGATTTTAGTAGCATAATTTTATATGTTTTGTCTCTTAAGTTCCCTGATTCATTTAATACATACAGTAACTCTCACTTGAAATCTAGACAGGAAGCATTATTACCCCTAAAAGACTCTTTAGATCTAAAATCAGTTCCTATAGATAGTTACTGTTTAGAAGAAAATCTCTACTTGTATTAGCCTATCCCACTGCTCAAAAAGTCTTTTCCACATAGGCAACTGCCATATATCGTTCTGAAGTGAAAAACTAGGTCTTGGGAATCCCTGTAATACAGCAAATTTAAGGCCTCTAAAACCTGCTCAGAGAAACCTTGCAATGACATTAAAAGGAAGAAGGGAAATGAGTGAAAGTACTACTATTTGCAAAGCAGGAATTTGTTATATGAAATTACGTTGATGTTGCTTGGATATGGATGCAATTGCAGGAAAAGTTGCCCCTCTCCAGCATCACTTGCTGAAAGTTCATTTCTGAGGCAAGAAATAATTGCTGTTTTTACGCTGAATTTATGAACAAGACATACCTACCAGGACTTCTCTTCACAGGACGCCCTGCTTCTTTCAGTAAGGATAAGAAATGAGACTTATTGAGGGAGTAGCTTTTTTTTTTTTCTTTTGCATTGTAAGTAACCGGGTTGAGATTTCTAGCCTTATTTATTACACACCAGGCCAGCACTGAATCCAGAATTGATTTCTTCATGAGCATCTTTATGATGTTCACTATTATAAGCCTTGATTGCTACACAAACAAACAATGGATTTATTTCCATTATCCCACTCAAGAAAAGGAAGTGCCATTGTTATTTGTATATTACAGATGGGGAATTGAATTACAGCAAGAGTAAAGCCAAATTTGTCAGAAGTGCTAAATAAATTTTGATGTCAAAATTGAGAGGGCTAGGTCTATTTTCTTTTCCAAAAGTCATACAAATAATGGATCTGCAGCAGGTCTTGTGATGTTGGGGCAGGAATGGTGGGAAGAGATAAGCTTAATAAGGATGTGACACTAAAAACAGACATCTCAGTGAGAAGTGTCACCACAGTGTTGTGGTACCTCTTTTTACCTTGCAGTCTTTTTTGGATGCTCATGATATATGTTGAATACATTTACATTTGCAATGCTTAGTGCCTCCATCTGTCTTCATCTTCCACAGCGCATATGACAAAATCTTTGGTTGAAGAGTAAGGAAGGTACCATTTAGCTTCTTTTTGGAAAGGAAATGTGTTTTGTTTGATTAATATCTAGGCTGGTTAATGTTCAAAGGCAGTATTCATTTAGTAAATACTGTAATATTGTAACAATAATAACTAAGAGATTATGAATGCTTATGTAAAAATGAATCATAGAATCATAGAATGCTTAAGGTTGGAAGGGACCTTAGAGGTCATCTAGTCCAACCCCCCTGTACATGCAG
>JAUBOD010000216.1:578004-590470 GCA_032353885.1 Nothura maculosa | reverse complement strand
ATGTGTCTGGAGACAGCAGCCAGGATGAGCTGCTCCATCACTTTTCCGGGGATGGAGGTGAGGCTCACCGGCCTGTAATTACTTGGGTCCTCCTTCTTGCTTTTTTTGAAGACTGGAGTGACGTTGGCTTTCTTCCAGTCCTCCAGCACCTCCCCCGTTCTCTAGGACCTTTCAGAGATGATGGCGAGTGACTTGACTATGACATCCGCCATTTCCCTCAACACTCTGGGGTGCATCCCATCGGAGCCCATGGATTTGTGGGTGTCAAGTTTCCCTAAATGCTCTCTGACCCACTCTACCAAGGGCCAGCTGGGTAGAGGAACTGAGAGAATGCAGGAAGGAAATTCAGAATCTATTATATTAACTTAAAATGTGGTATAATTGAATTATTTGAGGGTCCTATTTTAAGTGTCTTTCTTTTAATAACTGATTAAAGACAAATACCATCTGGGGCACTCAGTCATTTAGTCTAAATGTAACAATTGACTAATTGCCTTCCTTTCTTAAGCACTGAAACTGAGGAAATTCCTTTGTTGAGGTTCTCCTGCTGCTTAAAAAATAGAAGCGTGGAAGACTAGAAAAATGCTCTGACTCCTCTTAAAATATATATGCACATATGTATGCATGTACAGCTATATACATTTGGACATTATGTTATGGTCTTCAGTAGATTTGTGCACAATCACAATAAAAAACAAGAATGGACTAATTATAAAGCTATACTCCTATCTTTTCTAGTGAACTATTATACCTACAGCTTAGTGTAAAGTGAGAACTGCCATTCAATTTTAGTGTTCCTAAATGAGAATTAAATTAAAGAAAATTCATGCCAGGGTTATGCACAATGTATAACTCTTATCTAAGATGTCAGCCTCATCTAGTTTAATATGTAGGTTGTTATAGAGAGCAGACACTATTCATTGATAGTGTTTTCCTTCCTTCCTTAATTCTTATAATTTACTTTGGACTATTTTTTGATTTGGGTACTGCCCTCTAGGAGTCTAAGAACTATGGTGTATAAGTAAAACATTCAACTCAAGAAGAAAGAAATCCAGAAAACTCAAAAAATGTGGTTAAAGTGTTGAAAATATACTCTTTGTTCCCTGACTCATCAGACTTTCTAAGTATTGTGATACAATACAAGCAAAAAGTGCTTTAAAATGCATAATGATTTGGTAGAAAAAAATATAAATGGTAGTAGTAGTGTTGAATTTTAGTGTGTTCTTAGTAGTTTGAACTGAAGTAACCTTCATTTAATGAGTGTTGATGTTTGTTTCTCTCATAAAAAATGAAAAGTTATTGCCTTATGGAGAATTCTCACCCATTTGTGTTCAACATATAAATTCACTGCAATTTGAATTACTTTTAATTGAAGGCAGTGATAAATTACTGTACAATTATCATGTTTAAATTGGCAAGCTGAAGTAATGACAAGTCTATTTAGATTTTTCTTTCTACTTCTCCTCATAAGTGAACATACAACAGATCAAAAATACTGATTCATTTGGTATTGGTCAAAGATCTATTTGTAGCTCTGCTCTCTTCTCAGTTTCTAAATAGACTCTTCATTCCTTTTGCCCAGAACTGTAACTTTACATTTCTTTCATGCCTGATCTTTGACTCTATAGGAAGCTTAGGAAAACTGATCTAAGTTATTTTGACCACATTAAACCATTCTGTGTATTTATTTGGAGCCTTAACACTATTTAGATTGTTGAACAAAACCACATCAAATTTTGGTCTTTAGTTACTAAAGCTATTCTTGATTTCCTCAAGTTTACAAGCTCAGCCTTTAGCTGAACTATAAAGTATTTTACCAAACAGAATAGATATACTGGTCAAACTGCCTGGCCCAGAATCCAAGTGCAGTTGTGTACAAAAGAAATTCAGACTAAAAGAAACTTGACTATGCCAAACTTTCAGCTTCCACATGTTCTAATCCTTATCTCTTCTAAAAAAAAAGTCTAGATTTGAAAAAGTCCAAATTTGGCCTATTGCATATGTAGGCTGATTTATTATGTGTGAATAGAATAGAAAATACTTAAAGACTCTGCAGTATGCAGAGGCTATCTATTTTAAACTATATCAGTTAGTTGAGACATGGTGGATGTGATTCATACTTGCCCTGCCCCTTAAACGCTTCCTCAGAAATTAGGAGACAAAGTCTCCAAGACCCAGTGTCTTAAAATGCAGCACCCTATCAGGAGAACAGGCCTACTCTGCAGTGAGTTTTACTAAAGTCCTCATCCTTCTTACTGAAATAATGCACATCATTATTGTTGCAGACTATCATGATTGTGTAGTTCGGGGACTCAGTTGTGAAGAAGAACCCAAGATGTGGTTGCAGGATTTTTCTTCTACACTATTCAAAAACTATTTAGTAGAAAATACATAAATAGACCGAGCCTTTTGAATAACAAGACTAGACAAAAAATGGTTTTATTTAAAGATACAGCATTCCTTGTTGGCAACTCAGATTTAATTTCTTCAGATTTACCCTTAGTTTTTTTTCCTGAACACTTGCCAACTGGTCCTGGGAGTGTTACTTTAAAATGGGCACAGCTCTTTCAACTTCTTGTGTTTGAGGACACCTTTTCTTGTTTTTTTTCCTTACCAGCTCTCAGATGTGTTGCCATGATTTGTCCTAAATATCTTGTATTTTATCATATGAATAAATGTGCAGTATTTAACACAGATTTATAATTCCGGTGTAAAACTAATGTGATTCTCTAAAACACAAACCAAAGTGAAAATTGTGCTAATGACTCACCGACCTTAATGGGAACTCTTGGTCTTGCAGTTGTTAAGTGCTTTTTCAAACTCTAAATACTTCCAAAGAGAGAAGCTGTGAAGTCACAGGAGATAATCCCATTAATGGACAATCAACTTTTGTTGCAGATCTTAAAACTCCATTGGTGGGACAAAATGTATATACTTGGGAAGTGCCTAGCACTTCTAGAATTAAGCCTGTGGTGAACCAGTAGGACAAGAAATAAACTAGCAAAGTCAAGTCTATATGCTATTGGGAGAACAGTTATCCCTCTAACTTCACTTTTGTTTTTGCAGTTCAGACTCCCATAGAGAATGCAAAACACCTGCTCAGGCTGCTAATCTAAGCATAAATAAGAAAAGATTGGTGCCTATGGGAGATGGGATAAACTTTCCTGAACAGTTTCCTTCTCCCATAGGAAGTGTCATAAATTCTCTAATATAGTCTAAAGAAATCACCAACCTCCTAGTTTCATATTCAAAGTTATGCCTCATTTGCTCAACAATGTGGAAGACTGTCAAATTATTTTTATGCTGATTGCATTTGCTCTGTATTGTAAGCATTTTATATTAAGAAACCCTTATTTAAATGCTTAGAACTGAACTGGTCTTAAAATATATACACATATTTTTAATAGAAGAATTCATGTAATTTGTGCAAGAATTTCAAGACATGCAGGATGCTTCTTTATAAAGCTTGCATTTAATACTGAGGGGCCTGCCATTTGTATCAATTAACAGCTCTGTGAAACAGTTGATTAACTGACTTTTTTCATTTGTATAAGAGAAAATTATATTATATTATATTATATATCTGAATTGCTTGTTAGCAAGTAACTGCTGGAACTTTTTGAATCATACTAAGATTCTATTTAATAAGGTAATTTAATTTTAAAGTTTAGAATATACAGATAAATATTTTAAACATCATCAAACATTTTCTGTCTAGCTTAAGCCTATTATTGTTTTTACTAACATATTTGCTATGCCTGGAAAGATTTTACTGAAGTCAATGGAGTTCCACCAGTATAAAATCAGTGTGAGAAGAATGTTAGGCTTCTTTAGATAAGAATTATTTTAAAATCAATTCAAATACTGTTGTGCAATCCATGATTTTCTGAATATTTAGCATAAATTACAAGGACTTCATAATGCATAGAATTCTGAAAAAATAATGTATTTTATTTAATCAGTGACTAAACAGAGAAAGATTGAAAACTAATGTTTCAAGTGAGCTCAGTAGTAAAAGGGAAAACTTAAGAAAGAATAGCAGCTGGATCAAATACAGTAATATGATAATGCGATCTGTCTGTTACCACTGAAACATCTGTTCTGGAAGGTGAAATGTAGAGTGGCTACCTTGAACTTCTTATAGCTGCTAAACTCTATGATATTTTGAATGAGAAAATGAATTAAAATTTAAGGAAGTGTATGGGATGAAAGCTCTAAAAACAAATAAAAAGGAATTATATGAGGAATACTGACAGATGAGTTCAGGTATTTTATGTATCTGAAAACAGCATGACAGATTAACTGTGGAAACTGAACCCCACCAGTGCAGAAAGTAGGATATATCTCTTCTAAATTATATGTCTGAAAGTCAGAAGTCTACACTGAACTGCTTGCCCTAGGTTCCCTTTATAGTCAACGGAGAAATCTAGGCATCTCCAGAGGGTGATTCATCTCACCCTAAAATAGGCATCTGAGACGGGTCAAATGAATTGCCCTCTAGAGGTGTCTACTTCTTTCCAGTTCAGACTTAGATGTCTAACTTTTAAATATCTAAAGCTAGGTAAGATGAATCTCACTTCAAATCATACTGATCTTTAATTGTTCCTCTGTAGAACAGTTAAAAAAGCATTAGTAACAAAAAGCCCAAAGGCATGTCAAAGCCCTTTGCTGAAGAATAATGCATTTAATTGATTCCCAATTGAAATGTTTTTAGCCAGCATTTTTTAGCCTGGAACATCACCAAGGCTTTGTGACTTCTGAAACCTTTTGTAGCACTCATGGGAAGACATCTGTAGGAAAGATGCCCTTCTTGATGCCCATTAGTAATGAGCTAAGTGGGTTAGTGGTAAATAGGTTGGTCTCATCCTGCCTGATATAGTAATTAAAAGAGAAGAAATTAGTTCAATTTTCCTTTTTGGAGTATTTCTAATTCTTCATTTTGTTTAAAAACAGGTTGTAGAAATTATTCTTCTAGTCTGTTCTTTTACAGTCTTTACATTCTGCCCCGCTGTTACCCAAGTGGAAAGCTGTCTCTGTTAGCTAAAGTATTAGGTTGCAACTAAAATGAAAATTTAATCTTCTTTTTCATTGTAATATGAAGATGAGACCTTCAATTTGTTCTCTCTTTCTTCTGGCTTTATCTGTTCAGAAAGTTCTTTAGTGCAGTCTCTCCACATCCCATCGAGGAATACCCCCTTTTCCTTCATTGCTCTATACCATAGAACCAAAGCTCTCATGAGACTAGGTTGCCCTTTGGTTGTTTGGGGACTTCAGAGAATGAACATAGAGATTGTTTTCCATTGGTTTTCCAGAGTTCTGATGATTCTGTTGGTAGGGAATGCAATATGCCTTATTTTAACCTAACGTCAAAACCAAAAGAAGGTTTTAAAAGTTGTTATCTTCTGCAATTATTCTTAGTAATGAAAATGTCTGCATTTAGGTCTTCTGGGAAAAACAGTATAATTGGTGAAATGACAGCTTTAATTAAGAAGAATTGTTGGTAGAATACTGCCATCAGAGAAAAAATATATCCTTAAAATTCTTTAGTAAACTATTTGGAATTTTGTTTGGAGATGGGCAAGCATACTATATCTTCAATATGCACACCAAATTAAATATCATTAAATTGTATAAATAAATTAATTAAATAGTTGGGAAATTGAATTCAGCAATGGATCACTGGCTGTACACAACAAAATTCTACCTTGGGCTAAATTAAAAAGTAACCACTTGGTGTTTTGACATCTTATTAGCAAAACTGCTTTTCTTACACACTAGTGTATTTAAATGGTGAAAAAAGTGCTAAAATCTGTGTGAAGGATTTGCCAGAAAGTATGCCACAAATACCAGATCTGAAAGTAATTTGGTACCAGAAATCATGGCTATATTTCTAATTATTGGAGAGAAAAATAAAGGAAAGCCTGAATTTTCATTTTCCTTCTGGAATATACGGATGTTTATTCAGAGAATGAATATACCATAGACACTTTGGGAAAAAAAAAAAAAAAAAGAGAAGAATAGCTAGATTTTTTTAATCAGTTTGCTTATTTTGCGTGCCATTAGACAGAAAAGAGTTAAAAGAAATAAAAAATGAAACCTGTTGTTATTATTTCCTGGCTTAGTGTTAGAGAAAGGGCCAAGCAAATGCAGATTCAGCCCATTTTACAGGAGATGTTCAAGAGGCACAGAAAGAGAGAGTTTAAAATGAATTGCTAATGTGAAATAAAAAAGTAAGTGCATAAGAATAGTACAGTAAAGATCTTCTAGAAAAGATGAAGGTACTTTTTTTCAATATCACTTCCTACATTTTGATTCCTTTGTATGTAAGATTTTCTTCAATCCTGGAGCCCCTATAATTTGATTTCTGTCTTGTAAGAGGGTTGTATGTGTATGTTGCAAAGTTTGGCCACCTGTACTATATCTTTTCCCTCAGTGACTACTCATATTATTGATTTTCCTTTTTGAATTTGTTAAAAATGACATGCCAAACATGTAAATGAATAGTACCATTAATTTGCTTTCTCAACAAATGGTAAGCTACTTTGTTGTTTAAAATTCTAGACTAAATTGTTCTTCAGCACAGTTGGACTCATTTGCTGAAATTAATACTAGCATCAGTCATACTGTGCCATATATCCATGACATCATCATGGCCTGTCGCATTTAAATCTCACAGTAAGAAGAGAAAAAAAAGTAATATGATTCTTGCATACTCCACTCATGAAGCCCTATAATCAATTGTGATTGGTTAAATTTTCAAAATACTTACTGAAATTCTTTCGGTTGGGAGTCAGCATGGTGGGAATCGATCATTCTAAGGGGTTTTAGTCTTGGCTAAGTCAATCTTTTCTTGACTAACAGGAAAAATAAGTAGCACTTTAGTTATTAAAGCATAACGAACTAGAAAGATATGATATTTGGGGTATGATTCAGCATGTCTCATTTCAGTTGTCTATGATCTAAATTTGTAATTAAGTTCTTAGAGAATTTTTCTCAGTGGATGAAAAGAAAAGGAATCATAACTTGAACTGACCATATGATACATGTCTCAAAGACACTGCCACAGGCACAAATCACTGAAGATTACTGTTTATTTCCACTGACTACCACATAAGTCTATATGTATATAGGATTTTCTTCATAAAGAAAATTCAAATAAATTATTGATCGACATGAATGTTTATATACATCCATCCTTTAAACTTTAAAAGATCTAGAAATCTGAAAATATAAACACTTAGCTACTGTATTGTATATATATATATACGGTATATAATCACCTAAGTGTCCTATAAAAATGATTTATCCTGTATACCGTTTATACAAGTAAGAATTTTTTTGAGTAACTCTTGGCACTCATATTTCACTGTTGGCTCTTTCAGATATGCATGATGAGCCTGTTACTGCATTCTGCTCTATGGTAATACAATAGCAATATTTGCACTTTAGCTTCAGCTTTGACATCTGTAGCATCTTGCTTTCTGATTTTTTTTTATTCTGTAATACAACAAAGACAAGTTAAGGCATTTGTTGAACTAGTATCCTTGTGAGAATCTGGCAAAGAAGAAATATCACTCTGGAGATTATATTCCTGCAGTTGAGCTGTTTCTTATTTGCACTGACGGAAAGATACATATACTTATGAAATATACAGACAAGCCTATAAAACTTCCATGAGAAAGAATACTTTATTCAGAAATGAAAGCAATTTATACTCTGCTTTAAAATATTATGAATTGTGGCATTAATAGTAAAATTACAAAATTGTTCTTCAAATTAGGAAGTCTGTTATGCTTTGCTTTGCATTAAAATTCAGACATCTTTGATCATTTTTATTTTTTCTCTCTATTAGTAGTTTATGCGACATTTTACTTATGCTTGATTTTTACTAGATTTTATTTTCATATCTGCTTTCATGTAAAGGATTGACTTTTAAACATAAGCTTTTTTTATTATTGCCTTAAAATACATCTTAAAATATGCTATATTTAATTCTATATATAACCGTCACCTTTCTGTTTTTCATATACTCTTTATCTCTTCTATAAAAGCTCTACTAGGCAAGAATTGTACTTTCCTACTTAAATAGATGGTAACTAGTACATTGGTAATACTTTTGCAATGATAAAAATTAAATAGTAATAAAAGCAAAAATAGAAATCATGGTCATGATTACAATAATGAATAGGAAAATCTTTTAATAGAGAATGGTTATTTTGGCATTTATGTATAATCTTACTATTGCTTTGCATGCAATAATTAGCATCAAGTAAGTGGCAGCTACTCATTAGCCTGACAGTAACATAAAATTATACTGACAGAATGCAAGAATAAAAGGTATCTTGGGGCAAAATGAATCTGTATGGGAAGAGGGAGGGGGTAGGTAAATTAGCCTGTGTTTCATCGATTATAAATGGCCTTTGGTTGTTAAAACATTTCAAAATTTAGAGCATGAATGAAGGTTCATTGCCATGATATTTTCTCATTCATATCAGAATATTCATAATTATGTGTGTAAGATATATGGATCCTTTTAGAAAACTCACTGCATTTCAAGGGCCTAATGAAAACAGAATGTCAGCAGAGCATGTATTTAAAAGATTTTGGTGATTAACATACTGCTGGATATCAAAAAAGTTAATGTGCTTCAACTACAGATAGGATTAATTTAGTCTATGTTTAACCATCTTAAATTTAGTAATCTTGTGATAGTCAGTGAAGACCTAAAAATTATTAGTTACCTTTCTGTGGTCCTGCCTTAGTCATCAAGTTTAGGTTGTGTGAATGGCTCTGCCACTCTAGAAACGGAAGAGGAATAAGATGAATACCACCCAAAATTACTACAGTATACATTTTCCCAAATCGTGGGAACTTTCCCACGTAATTGTTAGGATCAGGACCACATTCTGGTGGTAAGTTTTGACTACTAGGCACTATCCTTTAACACAAATAGTGGAAATTTTGTTGTCCATGAAACATCTTCTGATTTCAAATCACTTTATAAATTATGGAAGAACAAAATTTCATGTGAGTTCAACTTTCATGCTTTCCTATAGCGATTTTTAGCTGGGCAAAGGGACGTACTGTGAACTCATTAAGTGCTGTGAGATAAAATGAAAGGCATTCTTCAATTAAGTAGGTTGCAAAATGCTAAAGAACACTTCTCATACTTCATATCAAGCCTGAAGCTTTTAAGGTGAATTTGGAAACATTTGTTAATTAGATTTTTCACTCGTTAACTGGTGAAGCTGGTGAAATCTAAGGTAAACTTTTAATTGTGCTGAGTAAGAGCAATTAATAGTGGTATATCAAGGAAAATTCTAAATCAGTAGTAATTGAAATGACAGGCAGGACTTTGCTCCAGCACTTCATTAAACTTCTATTTTTATGGGGATTTCTTCATTTCCACTGGAATGAGCAAGCCAGTACGCATGATTTATTCTCCAATGAACTTTGATGAATTTTTGTAAGTACATTAAAATGAGCTGCATCTTCTGTTAATCCAAAGATCCCTGCTTTCCCATACATCTGGTGATAAACTTTCTGATGCACATGCAGGAAGACAGGATAATGGGCATGAAGGACATTCATATATGTATGTATATAAATATATATTTTTGCTTGTCAGTAATAACTCTGAACTGCCTACAGCATTCACAGTGCCTCTTAAAAGTCAGGTATTGTATTGAATTTAAAATTCTCTTATGTTGAGCAGGGAAGGAAAAAAATCAAACACTTTCTGAATTGGGCCCAAATATCCAAGGTTAATTTTCTGAGAAAGCTGCAGCAGCTAGATAAGGCCATCCCCTGCAAATTAGTTTTGCCTGCCTGGATTACAGCTAAATTTATGCAGCTTGCCTTATCCTTTCAGAAGCGCCTCTGAAGTGTCGTAATTAACTGGCACACATAAAGTGAGCAAATTTTCTGCTTGGTGGCAGCCATTCCTCATTTCATCTCAGTTCTAACCCAAATGGAAAGGTAGTTTCTTATTTTTGCTGTCAACCCCCACACCACAACCCTCCAATATTTTACAAGAAGTCTTTGAAAACAAACATTAAACAGCTTCAGAACATACCTTGGTTTTTAAAGAGCACAAATACTGCTGAGGGAGAAAGGTGATGATTTTGCATAATATTAACTAAAAAAAGAAGAAAATGTATATACATATATATATATAAATATACAGACACATTAAGCCTCCAAAATAGTGCTGTTCATTGGAGAATTTCATTTCTTTGCATTCAGCAAGTCCTGCAATCTATAGGCTAAGAAGGAGTAGATGAGATGCATGAGTGTTTCTATTTTAACATAACAGCAGATATATTCTGGTTGTCTTTGAATCATGCCTAATTCCCGTGTCTTTTGTTGATAAATGTCAATACCTAATTTTTCATCTTACTGCTCAAAATATTTTAACGTTGAAAAATAAAAAGAAGCATAGTATTAAAACTCTCTATTGTCTCTATTGCTAAAAAAATAGTGTAGACTGGAGAAAACTTAGCCCTAGCTTGTCCTAGTTTATTTTCATTCCTGAATAGATTATCGATTTTCACTTTCTACTATTTGGGATATCATCAGGACTTTGTGCTCTTCCAATAATATTTCATACCATTCTGCTCTACTTTTTAAGTATGTTTCCCATTTGTCCTCTTTTTTTTACCCTATTCATTGTCAAATAAATTTCTCATGTGGTTGTCAAATAATTTGACAACTTTCAACCCATTTTGTGATAAAATATGAGTTAAGTACTTTTTTCCCTTCACTTCCCAAGTGCTTATGTAATGAAAGCTTGTGGAGTCATTGAGAATGACAATTGAGAATCCTGATGATAAATCACAAATTCTTTGCTTTTGTGTAGTATCCAGCACTGTCTACTCTTTTTTTTTAATACACTTTATTTCCCCCTCTGTTTTCCCCTTTAGCAGAAGTAAGTTTTAGATTTGCTTACAAATCTTCATGTTATCCATTTAGAGTGTTGTAGGCAGAGTATTCAGTGTATTATATGCTATTGTGCAGTATCCACTAAACTACCCTCTTTTCAACTAGTCTAGTCTGGTGAAAAGCTGTATTTTTGCTTCCTGAAAATTGATATTAGAGCTCAGCTGGGAATTTTTTACAATCTATTTTTACTCAGAACTTTCAGCTATGTCAAATATAAACCTCTTTCTCTGCTGGTAAGCAGCTCAACAAGTATCCTGCAGTGCATTAGGTGTGCAGAGCATACCTTATATAGTAAATCTCCCTACAATTGAGTAATGGCAGCAGGAATCAAAGGGCCAAATTCTGCTTTCACCTGTACTGGATTAAATCCAGGGAAAATCTACTGACTTCAATGAATTTATTTGGGATTTAAGTTAGTGTAACACTTTAGCAAAATATATCCCTTCCTACTTAAACTGTAACTCAAATAGCTACTTATAGCTCAGATTCTGGGCAGTGAAATGATTGTCAGTGGGCTTGCAGATGAAGAACACAGCACAATATGAGCCCATGGAATTTTAATTTACTTAATATCAAAGTGATAAAATTGAGCATTTTAACTGTCTTGACCACACTAAAATATCCGGCTTATGTAGAAGTCTGGCATGTGAAAACAAGGGAAGCTAAAATAATCCTAAAATAATGCAGTTGGAAATCTCTTTAAAAGCTGAGTCTGATAAACAACTGAGTTTGAGCAGTATCTGAGACCTCATCAGTAAAAGCCTAATTATTTTATTATTTGTAAGAATTTTACAGAGATTAGTTAGTCTTTAACCAGGATGTCCACCAGAAAACAATGAGAATTAATTTCTGTGTACTTCAGGATTAGAAACAATTAACTAAAGGACAAGTTAGAAGAAACTAGGAAAAAGAATGAAGGAAAATCTGAGGTTTACCAGTGCTGACATTTATACTACATCCTTCATAGCCAATAAATTCAGTATGTAAATATCTAAAGATCACTTATATGCTATTACTGGTATGGAAAAGTGCTTTTACTTAAATTGCACTTGCTGGAATCAATTAAACATACTCATTTGGATTACAGTAGTACTTACTGTTCTAAATGAATTATGTCAAAGTTTAGATTATTATTTAGATATTTAGATTATTAGTGATCCATAATGTTGTCAAACAAGCTTATTCCTAATTCATGGTAGATACATTAGTGAATCTCGACAACAAAATATTTTAAAAAGCAAAAACAAGTAAGTATGTATTTCTCTTAAATAAAAACAACTGTTACTTAAATATGGTAAAGCATACATCTAGCATATATGCTGATTGCAGTAGGGTTACCTAAAGGTGAACTGAACAGATTGAACAGTCTTCAATATAAGTTGAAGCGCATTTGGAAACTATGGAAGTAAGGGATAAAAGTAGGAACTAATTAAACTAACTAAAGCTTGTTTTTTTTTCAATATTCTTATTGTTGTTATGCATCAAATATTATCAATGAGTTCAGAAGATCTTTTCAAAACTTACT
>JAUBOD010000216.1:566119-577904 GCA_032353885.1 Nothura maculosa | reverse complement strand
TTTTTTTTTCAATATTCTTATTGTTGTTATGCATCAAATATTATCAATGAGTTCAGAAGATCTTTTCAAAACTTACTTTCCAGTCAAAATTTGGTAATAAATATTTAATTCTTCTTACATGCTTCTGTTCAATAACTGCTTAACTAAGAATGTTTATAAGGTAGAACAAATTTTGTATTAATGTGTAGTTGTTCACAGTGTGTGTCATATCATTTCCTAGTGTTGTTAGGATTCTAGATTCAAAGTTTAACTTAAGACAAAGATACTAAACAATATTTCAGTGAGTTCAGTTTAGGAACAATATAACCACTTGAAACACATAGTCTTTAGTTTTTAACCTTTTTTTTCTGTGATTTTCTTCATTCTCTCTAGTTTTATTTACATTTTCTTATAAAATTTTATTTATATTTTACTTGTTTTTATTCTTATTTTTATATTTTATTTATATTTTATTTTGTTTAAAATCATTTATATTTTCTTATTTTCTTATCTTTTGTTCTTTACATTTGTTTTATCACTCTTCTTGTCACTTTAAATATTCATCTTATTTGCTGCATGTGCACTTTTCCTTTTCCTTTTCCTTTCCCTTTTCCTTTTTTTCTTTTTCTTTCATATATCTCTCCATATTTTGCAACTACCAACATCGACATCAACTCTTCTTTGAAGCTTGTTTTCATCACACGGGTTTTTATGGTACACTGGAATCAGTGTCTTCAGCTAAAACATTCACTCCTACCCAGATTTATTGGAAAGGGAATGTTCCTTTGTAGTATTTCATTTCAAAAAAATGATGCATGTGAATGGTTGGATAATTTATGTCGTTGATAATCCATTATAGCAACACATCTTTCCTGCTAATGCACTTGCTACATTAGCAAAAAAGCATATAGAGGAGTACAACCAGAGCATCTCTGATTACAGCCAAGTTCTTCCTAAAAAAAATAGGAGAATATTTAAATATATAGAAGCAAGTGTGTTACCTATGGTTTCATAGTTCCTTTTATTTTCCATTGTCACTAGTTATAAATAGAGTGAAGACAAACCTGAGACATGTTATAAAGTAGTCTTAAGGTAGTGTTGCATTATTTATGGTTCTCAAGGGAATTTGGAGGCTCAGCTCACTGTTCAATATCTGATATCCTTAATAATAACTCTACCGGCAGAAATGAACTGATGATTTATGAATGATCATTTATTCACAGCCATAATTATTCTGTGTAGCATTAAATAGTGTGTTACACACTATAGATAGTGTGTAAGACCTTTATTCTTTTTAATGCTGCAAAGCTCAAATATAAAAATGCACTGAGTGCTCACTAATAAATATATGTTAGCTTATAAATATATACTGCATATTAGGTAATTTTGTATGTATTAAAATATGTGATAACCTAATAATAAGCATCTTCAAAAAGACCAGGTGAATAAACTGCCGTCTGTTGTCAGCGCTGTCACCTTCATTCACTTTCAGCATTGTCATAGTTTTTCACTTTTTTTTTAACAAATCTCAGTCATTCATTTGCTTATATTCCATTCAAATTAAACCTTAAGTGAATAACAGATACATGCATAAAGCTAATGAATAAAAATCGTGTTTACCAATTAGTTAAATCCAATTAGAGCTTAAGCTGATAATTGTATAAACTTCTGGTATGAAAAAGAAAAAAATGTGCTCAGATGTGCCTACTGTATGTGTTGAAAGATTCATTTATTGGGAACTTGTTGCCAAGTCATTGAATAAAACACTAGTTTAACTCTACTAAATTGGCAATACTGAAAATTGGATTAGCAGTTGCCTATGACTTGCTGTGTTTTCTGACAAAAGAATATCCACAAGATGTTGTGTTCAGACATCAGCACAGGAACATCACTTGCAGGTGTCATGTTAGTGAGTGAGCTATCTCCAACAAATGCAATTCTAAACTAGTTATCCAGAAGACATCTCTCCAGAAAGGTGGATCAGATCAAATTGGCTGATGTGTTAGAAGAGTAGAAAATCCGTGTTTCCTGAGCTGTGATTTGAGCATTTCTTACTTGTAGAATTTGCTTTGACAAAACGAACATTCTCTTTCCTTTTGTCACAATGCAGATTCCAAGCAGGTAGCAGGTTTTTCATGAAGCAAGGTTTGCAAGTGGTAGTTTAGAGGTGCTCCATATAACTCTTTAGTTCCTGAATTTTGGACTGGTTTTGAAGGCTTATCTGATAAAGTCTCAAAGGTTTATTATTGTTCTGTTGCTCCATTATGTTACTGAGAGTTATTGTTATTCATCCGCAGTAGAGTTCACACAGTCATGGCTTCGTTAGTGAAGTGGAATGATCTCACTTCATTCAATGCGTAATATTAATACTGATAAAAAGATAACCTGGGTGAATGAATAGGACCCTACAGTGGCTGGTTCAGATGCAGATATTTGTCTGCTAAATGCCACAATTGAGAGATGAGACACAGCTTGATGCAAGCAAAATGTCGTCTTTATTGTTCCTACACACACTTTTATATAAACTATATAAACCAGAAGATAGCGTGTCTCACGCGGATTGGTCACTTCAAAACATCAGGCGCTCCCAGGCGCTCCTTGATTGGTCAATACAGAAACAGCTACAAACAGGCAATGGAAAAATAACGGCAGCAATCAAAGCCCATCTCAAAACAATATTTCCCTCAAGATGACTCAGCCTCACTTTGTTATCACCAGAGGCTGTTGCACCACACCTGAGGCCCTGTCAAGGCTAGTCGAGTCCTGGCCCACATCCCACAACTAAATGCCTAAGCTAGGTGAGATGAATCTTGAAAAAGATAAAGCACCTTAATGCAATAGGAGATAGTCTTAAGTTTTGACAAGCTCTTCTAGTGTCATCTCTAGCAGCCATATTACCACATCAGTAGACATGAGTACTAGTTTTGGGTATCACAATCCACTGGGTCTTCCTCACATTTTCAAAGGTCGTTGTAAATGGAACCAATAGCCAAAATTCCTGTATATGTAGGAATGTATAAACATGAATGTTTATACAGGTACCTTTTCCAAACAAGAACAGAAAATGACTAGAACTGCATGGTATAGCCACAGAATAATTCTTTTTTTTGATCTCTTGGATTTTTTTTCTCTAAACATGTAATTGAAGAAGGAAATGGTGCCTTACTTTCTGCAAATTAACAGTGGTTAAGTTCAGAATGAATGTCCCCAGTGACATAATGAATACATGTATTCCCTTTATGACAAATATTTGGGCAAAGGCAAGATGAAGCACTACACATAATTAAACAAACTGAATTTATGTACTCTTCCTTTACTGTACAGAAGGCAAGTGACCTTCCCAGCCAAAGATCTGGACTTTTATGAGAGCTAAAAAGAGCTTTCTTGTTATAATTAAGATACAGTGTCATGAAGGTCAAAGATACATTTGTGTACCTGCTATAAAGCCAAAAGGTAATTAGAGGAGTATAAACCATCAAAAAAGGAGGAAATGCTTGCATTATAATTAGAAACATTACTTTTCCACTTTCCTATCTGAATATACTTGATCTAGTCAAACAAAGGAATTGCACATTTCATGGCAACCTAGTATGGAAAGATAGTATACAACCATGTATTATTTTGTTTTGTTTGCTTTCTTAAAAAAAAGTCTCTGTCTCATATTTTCCCCTTATCTATGATATTTCTTTTCTACAGCAGCCATCAAAAGAGAGTCTGAGTTCCAGCTAGCTTAAATGGGACAATAGAATTTTTCAGCAATTCTGTATGTCCAGGGATGTAACAGCTCTTTTACATTTCCCTGATCTACATTTTTATCTCACACTGGGAAAGATGTATTAGGAGAGGTTTTCAAAGTAGTGAATGAATAGGAATTAGGAGTTATATACCTCACTGTCCTTTGTGCTTTGGAAAATATCTCCCCTAGTGTGTTTTAGGCTTGATCTTGCTTCCACAGAGATCAGTGAGAGTCTCATATTGATTTTAGGGAGTGTTGGATCAGGTCCCCATAACATTAACTAAATCCTGACTAGACCGATACGTGTACAAACTGACATTTATCACCTGAAGATGAAATGCTAGCCTGAAAAAACACAACATTATATATTCCATGAAAAACAAAAAGGAAAAGAAAATGTGTGCATTTATAGAGGAGAGGCGTGGTGCTGCTGGCAGTTCTGAACCTGTTCAATTAGATCATTCGACCAGTCAGGCAAAGATACAGAATCATAGTTAGTGTGTTTCTGCACATAATGAGATAAGTAGAAGTTTTACTTAGCCATTCAGAGCAGACATTCCTACTGACCTGCTATAGGAAATAGATTTTGATGTAATCTCGTATTGATTGAACTGCTGCATGTTAACTGATGGCCAGCCTTTGAAGGATTTTTTAATTTTTAACTGTTTTAAGAAGCCTTGTTATGCTGCTTCACAATTCTTTGTTATACACTTAGATCTAAAATATCATTAGAGAAAAAAATGCTACTTTCATATTAGAGAAAAAAGATGCTACTTTCATATTAGGACCAAAATGAATAGAGTAGTATCAAAATGCTAAAGTGGGCTTTGGTTTTTGAACTGAGAGGGCACTGACTATGTATTAGGACAAGGAGACATTTATTGCAGATTGATCTATATCTAATCTGTGCTGTTTGTGGTGAGGCATGGCCAGATGCCAGTTCTTATCTCTGTCTATTAACATTTTACATCTTAAGGATCAAGCAAAGCTCTAAAATGGAGCTAGAACAGCTCGGTATCAAAAGCAAAAGACATGATAGAGAAGATTCTCTACAGGATTTGAAAAAAAAAAGAAATATATAGTTTGATGGCAAAATATGATGCCGAAGTATACATGCCTAAACTTCTACTAGTATTAATGAAAATACTTTAGTGGATTTTTTTATGAATCTTGCCTGGAAACTATATATACAAATATATCAGAGTCTCTATTGCTTCTTAGAATGAGAGTGCACAGTTTTTAATTGAACTGGCACAAGATTACAATGCAGAGATATTAAGTATTATTTTTCAAAGGCAATCTTTTATAACCTGGAAGTAAGTGGAATATTGCCAGAGGAAGAATTCATAAGAAAAAAATATAATCTAATTCTACTGTGATTTAATTAAGAGTTTTGCAGGAATTCTCAAAATTTGTTTAAATTTCTTAAACAAATTTTTATTTATTCAAAGGGTTTAATTTCTGAGACATGAAAGACCTAGTCTATGCGAAAATCTAAGTATAATGACCATGATAGAGAATGAAAGAGAATGAAAGCAGAACACAAGCCTTGTCCTTAAACAGAGATAGACCCATTATAATCATTTAAAATCGGTCAAATACTAAAAGGAAAACCCATAGCTACAGTGTTTCATAAACCCATACAGTGTTTCATAAAAGAATGCTTCTTCTTCTAAAGAGAGAGTAACAGTCCTTTAGACAAATGAAATCTAGAAACTACTGCATTTGAAAATTGAGGGCTGTAAAAAAATGATGCACTCATTGGAACAATATATTAAACAGTTTGGAGCCAATTTCTAAACAAGAGTCCTAATCCTACAGCCTCTTCAGTACAGGTAGATACTATGCCTGTATGAAACAGCTTGAAGTATCAGGGAAAATTTGTAAGACATATAATACAGTAAACAGTTTGCACAGGCAGCTGTAATTTGGGTATAGGCCAGAATGAGCAGCAAACCATGGTATTGTTTTTTGCAAAGTGTTTTGTAAAATTACAAAATAACATGTTTTGAACTGATTAAATAGCTTAAAAATGAGGACACGCAGAAACGTATTAACAGTTCAGAAACATAAAGAATGGACACTTTGACTCATCGTAGTGTATGCAGTTTCAGTGTGCTTATGTACGGGTTTGCATTTTGTATTAGTTTTCCATTCAATATTCTGCCAGGCATCCTGTTGTGATTGTGAACCATTTGTCAAGATCATCATGGTTACATTTGCTTGCAAGACAGGGAAAACAAATTTCTAGCAGTTTCTAGCTTATTCCTAGCTTGTTCTTTTTCAGACTTGAGCTTTCATGTAAGCATGTGATTTTTGATGAGTATCCTTCTTGATAAGACTCCAGTCAGGAATTCTGTCTGCTTTGCGTTTTGTGGAGCGTGGTGCATGTGTGAATCACAGATGACTGTTGAAGTTCAAGACAGGACAGCAGACACCTAATCACTAAGTGTGACTTCATTGTTGTATAGTCTATCCAACATCTTTACATAACACATTGCAGCAGTGGAGGAGGTTGTCACAAAAGAGAATAGCATCTGTTAAGTGTCTTTTGATTTGTGAAATAATTTAGATTTAGAATGAAGATGAGTATGTGACTCAGATGATAAGGGGTCTTGTGGAGCTTGTTGCTGTTACTACCAGCCAGTGCTCATGTTAATTTTCATGGGAAATTTATTAATTATTCATCATTTCATTTAAGTTTCATTCTCTGAAGACAGTCTCAGACAGTTCCATAAAATATACCCATGGACTAAATCTAAAAGCTATCCAGTGCCCTCTGTGGCATGCAAATTCCATAGCCATTTACTTCCTACTATGCAAGCATAGGAAATACAACAGCCATCTGGATGCTGAATCTCTTAAGAAAAGATGAGTAATGGAAGTAAAAAAGAGAAAAGAACTCCCCAACCTCCTACAATGTGAAATAAGAATTTTAGTATCAACTTTCTTCCTAGCGGAAAACAAAGTGACAGCTGAAAGGCATGAAATAGATTAACAGATTCAGTAGAAGACAACCCGTTGGCATTGTCATATTCCTCATCTGCTGTGAAAGTAACACTCGGTATTAACTTCATTTCATAACAGTTAAATGGCATTTGTCACTGTTAGATGTGACAATCATCTGTTCTGCTCCTCTGCCTTTTTGAACTGTGAGTTCATTTACTAGTATATGTCAGTGAATCAATTATTTTATGACTCCATTTTATATTTCCTTTTTATATTACATTACAAGCAGTGAGAAGGGAAAAGGAAAGCTGCTCCATTAATCAGCTTGGCTAACGGACAGCTAGAGTGCTACAGAATACCTGCAGTGATCATATCCTTGAACCAGAGGCAGAAGAGAAATGTGCTGTGAATTAAAAATAAATAAACCAAGATGAAAAGAACTACCCAGAAATAGTGGAATTTATTCAGAGATGTAGTAAGCAGTGCTACATCAGTGCTTACAATGCTACAAGCTCTTAAGTTACTGACCCATGTAGTGGATAAAGCCTGCTCAACCTCTTACCCCTTCAGGCTGAATATGATGCACAGAGCTTCTTAATGCACCATATTTTCACAAAATGTCATCAAGTATTTCTCTCTCTCTCTCTCTCTTTCTTTCTTTCCATAATGATAAACAGAACAGCAGGATCATTAGAATCTCTATACTTTCTCCTCAACATTTTAGAAACAGCAGAATTGTCTGGCGGAAAAATAGTTAGTTTCAGGCAAGACACTCTTAGGGCTAATTGAAATGAGCAAGATACTTCTGCTAACCTGTTCTTTTCTTCAGTGTGGTGAAAAGTGCTGGGCAATGCTAAGTGAGTCACTGTAGCAGGTATCACAAAAGACCTTGAGAGCAGAAAAAAGGTGTTATCTACAATGTAGAATTCTTAAGGGGAAACCCAACAGATTGTCAATATAAGCATAAGCCATGGCTGATGGAATCCATTCAGTTTCATTGCTGCTAAGTTTATGAATCTGTTTCCACACTTTCGTTTGGAGCAGTCTTATACAGGAATATTGCCTAGGGAGAGAAAAGTACACTGCCACTATAAAAAAAATTGACTTCCAAAGGGTAAGGATGAGAATCATTCTTCCATTATTTTAAAGATGTAAATTTGAAACAAATAAAAATGTCAGTTGAAGTACTTCAGACCTATACCAGTACAATAAAAGACTATGCTCAAATGAAGGTATATAAAATATACAAAATACCCAGCAGAACAAAAGTAATTTTTAAAAAATTAAGTATTGATCTCAACTTTCATTTCCATAGAGATGCACTGGCATACCATATTTCTGTTGCATATTTTTTGGAAATATATCTATAGATATGGATACATTAACAGAACACACTGTGATGAAGACTTTCATGTCCCCTGAATGAGGAAAACAAAGCTGTTAGGAGGAATGGAGAAGATATCTTTGAGAAACAAAAAGATAATTAAACTGCCATATTCACTTAATGGACTTAAAATATGGGAATTAATAAATATTATTTTTAATTTGAGAAAATGTAACTGTGTTGTTTCTCAGTAGGTTTAAAGAGTGCTGTGCCATTTAGCTCTTGTTTAACTCTCTAAATGGTTTCAGAAACTGAATCTACTAACCACCTGCACTGTGTATTGCTGATCTCTAAGAGCTGTGATAAGGTACTGTACTGTGCTATGCACACATTCTGTCTGCTCTCTGTGTTCCTGTAACTTCTTTCTCAAAATATGAACCTGTTTGCTAGTGTGCTAGTATTCTACATAATTCTACCACTAGCTATTCAAAGTAGAAGCTTTACTCATTAAAGGTCTTCTTTTTTGGAAGCATGTGCATAAAGTATGAAGAAATATGTTTGTATATAACAGCAACATAAGACAACAACAATAGTGCTTTCAAGTAACAGGAAACCGGAACTAAATCTTTAACTTTTTTTTTTTTTTTTTGAGGCATTAATGAAGTAAAATGACCACAGAGACTTCATGATTATTACTTTCTTAGGTAAGAGTACTTCAAAATGAAGTTCTCCTTGACTTCTGCTTTCTTTTGCACAACAGCTTTAGTCCACATTCTGTTGTTTCTTCATGAAGCTAAAAAAACACCAGGTCACTTGATTCAATACCCTAATGTGCTTCGGCCCTCCCACAATCTCACTGACTCTCCATTGACTCTTTCCTCTTTGTATATATTGCACTTCCATTGAGGAGGCCCAAAACCAGAGACAACACTCCAGATATCATCTTGCAAGGGATGGATAGAGGCAAGTAATCACTTCCTTCAACCTGCAACAACTGTCTTACTAATTAATGCAGCCCAATATGCAGCTAGCCTTCACTGTGGCAAGGGTATGCTGCTGACTTGTGACTTTGTGAAAATGTCCAGAACAAAGTGGATGAATACTGGGCATATATGGCATATGTGAAGCAGAAGTGAGGCATTGTGATTACTGCATTTTGGCTAAAAGAACCAGAGCAGAAGAACCAAAGGAGAAGTCTAACATGAAAGATGGTACCTTTAGTCATACTTTAGTAATTAAGAAGAATTTGAAAATGAGCTAATTTGGAAGTATTGAGGAGCAAGACGTGAGCTCATTTGTAATGAGAGCCCTTTCATAGTGAAGGAAGTGGTAGAAGCCATTTTAAAGAGAACCTATTTAAAAGGCTGAAGGCTGAAATACTAAATTCTGATGCTTGAGAACATCAGATCATACTGATATCTTACATGGAAGTGAGGCATTAGAAGAAACATGCAGGAGGAACTGCAGTGTTAATAACCTATTCTCAGATTACAGTGCAAAACCAATGACACACTCTGAATTCCTCTTTATTATTTATAAAATTCAATTAACTTGTTCTCTTCTGGTCAGGAGCAATATATTTTTAGAAAACAGAAAATCAGCAAAATATTCACAGCTATGGAGCTGTTTTTCACTTGTAATGTAAAAGAGGAGGTTGTTCTAGGATGTTAAAAGTAGCTCTTGGTGACACTTTACTATTGAGATTGGCGACTCAGGAACATGCTGATTTTATGATAGTGTGCATTTCGTGACAGAAGACAGAAGACTCCAACAGACTCCAACGGACTCCAAAAGAATGCTAAGATTTCAGGTGCGTCACAGAAATCATTATTTTGTATTTTGTAGATACAACACATAAAAATATGTGCTAACCTAGGTAATTGTCATGTATAAAACACCAGAGAAAGAGGTTTAAAATATATTTAGATGTAAAAATTTTATTTCTAAAATATATTTGTCTGTAGTGCATGTATCTGGAGGTTGGTGGATTGTGCTGTTAGTCCTGTAAGGTGCTTAATATCCATGACTTCTGGGGTGAATTGAAGCTGGTTTTTTCAGTATAGAAATGACCAGCTCTTCAGGGTTGTACTCCCACATTACCAGCTAAAAAAAAGGATAGTTTTTTTCCTGCTTCTAATTCAGGAAATAAATCAAGCTCATTAAGAGCAGAATAAAGGCCTTGTATTCTCCTCGCAATCTGTTTTATTCAGATCCTAAAAATGAAACCTAAACATACAATCAAACTGCAAACTGCATTTCACCCATGTCATTTTCGTGATTCTTCCATTCTAGTTTTAGCCAAATAGACTTAGAGATTTAGACAGTATATGGACACACCAAAGTAAACAAACATAATACTGGTAATAAATGCTCCTGGCTTGCAGTGTCTATCAGGCAATCGAATGAGGTATTTACCTGTACCTCATAAAGAGGTTCTTACTTGTTCTTTTGTTATACAGGCATATTATGTTATACAGGCATATGTTGTTTACAGAATACTGCACACTCCTTCATGGAGAGTTGTCTCCCACCATACAAGGAAGAACCTACCCTCATATAAATCATGAATATCGATGATGTGCCAGTCTCAGAAGGCAGAGGAGAAAATGAATCCAGCATAAGTAGAATTGTTTGAAGAAAACATGGTTTTTAAAAAAACCCACATATAATACCATTTCACTTATGTCTTTAACTGATGTCATTTTCAATTCTCTCTAGTCTGTAAATCCATGTACTTTGCAGTCTGCTACAAAGGGTTGTGATATTGCTATTGACCATGGTACCAGCTATCACAGCTCTTAGAACTTGACAAAAAAAAATTGCCAAGAAACTTCGGCAGATGGAGATATGGCACTCCATTTTGCAAGGAGTCAGAGGGTTGTGAACATTCAAAGATATGAAATTTGCTAGCGCAGCTGCAAAACAATATGTGGTGAAGGTGTTCACCATTATAAAAACGCATCAAGACCTACATCTACCCTCATTAGCTGTCTCTAGATCTTTTAAAGAACCTGAATGGCATGAACACAAATAATTTACATAAGAAATATCCAAGCCATGAATCGGAAATAAGATTAAAAGAAGAAACAGCTGTGTGTAATTGTCCATCCCCTGTGGAGATTAATATCATGCATTACACAAAAAATAAGATTTGGAAATGAGGTTAACAAAAGAATTAACCAGAAGAGGAGTGAGCAATACCTCCTACACAGCTCCTTTACAAAGACATCTTTTTACTGCTTTCCAGAGGCTATCCTCTCTGGAAAGATCATCCTCCAGAGGACTGCAGGATTTGTTAGTTTCCTGCATTTAACATATGTACTAAAAGTAACAAATTGATTTTTATTTATCTGGTAGAGCAAACTACCAGATAAATAAATGGTCCTCCTCTCCTAATATTTAATCCTCCTCAGCAATGTAAATAATGAGAAAGACACTTGCAGATTTGATTAACCTGCAAGTTCTGTTTTAAGCAACAAGCAATCAATACCAGAACTAACTCCATTTAACAACCCTTATCACTTTTTGAGTCTCTGGATGTCAGCATATGGTTGTTTATTTTTGTTATGATGATGAGTCTAACTTGAAAAAATAAAAAAGAGAAAAAAAAAAAAGAAATACCAACACAGAATCTGCAGTCTTGATTAGTCAAAACATACATTACATGAGAAGTTTCCCCACCCAAAAACCTACATGACTGGTTTTGCTGTTGCTATTACGCTCACAATATAACTTACATTTTAGAAGTATATTTACCAAACATGGTATTCTTAACTGTTCCTTATCTCAATCTACTG
>JAUBOD010000216.1:546748-560486 GCA_032353885.1 Nothura maculosa | reverse complement strand
GCCTGCTTGAGCAGGAAGGTTGGACTAGATGATCTCTAGAGGTCCCTTCCAACCTTGAAGATTCTGTGATTCTGTGAAATTATTCTCTTTCATTCCATAATAAATTATTACTAGTCTCTAAAAATTATTTTTGTTACCATTATTTTATTTTTATAATTGTATTATAACAAAATTATGTTTATTATGAAGTCTACATTCATATCATCTTCTCAGATTTTGTATAATAGCTTATAATCAAGTCTGGGCAGAAGATGGAAGAAGCCATTAGCTTTTGTCTGCACTGAAGAGAAAGGAACATGATAACGTCATTCTATGTGATTGGCGCTTCAAAATGAATCCTTCTTGTCCAACAATTTGGCATTAAAGAGCAAGACAAGAAACAAAAACAACAACAACAACAAAAAGTATGCAGACTCCAGCTCATTAATTCAAGGATTACTTAAGGTATTAATGGTCTTTTTGAAGTTTAAACTATTAATGCATCTCAGCCTTGTTTCATATTATGGCTTTATAATATCACTCACATTGCTTTGCCAATGAAGGTGAAATCTGCAAAGCAAAAACCAACAGCTTCTATTTATGATAGGAAACAACAACAACAAAATATGCAGTCTTTACTCTTTTGCCTAATAGCTTCCTTCAGCTTCTTGCCATATGCTAAGGTTCATTCTCTGATAAGCCTTTGAGCTGTCAGTCTGTCTTTCTAGCTTCGCTCTTATTTTTCCCCCACTATAAAGGACTATTTGCTGGAAATTGTTTAATAGCTTGCCTGGTCATTTGACTGCAAGGCATAGCTACTTACCGTATCTTCTATTATAGGGACGGTGGACACAGCAGGGATGTGAGGCCAATTAAGTGGCCACTACCACTGACATAAACCTTTTAAAAAGTGTGAACATCACGTCTTAAAACATGCTTGTTACTAAATCAGCATCTCATTGATGGAAAAGTCCAAATGAAACACTTTTTTTTTAACTTCTTTGACTCTGTGTAAGGATGAAACCAGATCTTGTTTTGAACTAAACAATCATCTGCCTGTGGATCAATCACCCCTTTATATCAAAAGTACAGGAGAGCTAAGAAAGCTCCTAACTTGACTGCCATCATTACAAAGTGTACTATCTATTCTAGTTTCCTTCTCAGAAACCCAATGAAGCTTTATAATGATATTAATTTCCTAAATATGTGGGGCTTAGGGATAAAATCCCCCAATTTTGTATACATATTGAATATCCAGTCTTTTCCTCTGTTAATTTATTTCTCAATAGTCCTGCTTTAGGGATAATATGTGCATTTTTCATGTTCTACTGTTTTCATATGTTGCTTGTTTTGCAGAAAAAGCAATGCAAGTTAGTATTCCTATTTATATATATATAACCCCAGATGGGGCCCTGTATTGTCTTGTTCCATTCTTATTACTTTGTTATCTGATTTTATGCATGGAAATTGAGCAACCTCTCTGGTGAGGTATCTCATTGGTACCTCACTGCTCCTGTGGCCTATAAATTTATGTTCATCCCTAGGGGTCTAGTATGAAATACTGGAAGGGAACTATCACTTGTAATTTAGCGTTTCAAAAAACCATTGAGTGCTACAGTAGGACAAACTTCAGTAGAAAGAGTAAGAAGGTTTTCTGGTTTCTGCCTGTAATAGGTTTCTCTGGGTAAATCCATGTTAACACAGTAGCTTTTGAAAATAATTTTATAAATATCCGCATTTACCATGCTTTGGTTTGAATTGCAGAGTATGTGAACTTCATTACTTTTGGTGAAACAGAACCTAAAACATATGATGTCTCAAGTAATATGCCATTTTGTTAGGAAAAATAGCTATTAAATGGATAAGGAAGAGGTATCCTCATGGCATGACCCAGCAATAAGAGTGCTCCTGGTTGGCTGAAACAGTCTAGAGGCAGCATCTTAGATAACTCATGTGTTTTAACAGCTTTTTAGTGCAGAAGGCCATAGCACCACCTGCACAGTTATTTCTACAGCAGGAATTGGTGTTTTCACTGCTGTGCTGCAGCAAGTTTAGAAGACATGGTGCTACAAGTGTGGATGCCATGACTTGGGCATTTTCTTAATCTAGAGGAATTGTTTTCATCTGAAACAGTGACACATTTCACATCCAGCTTTTGCAGGCCCTACAAAAAGAATAATGATATGAGTCAGTATTGTAAAAACAGTATTTACTTCCTTTTCTTATACAGAGAAGCAAAATTTTAGTGAGCAAATCAATCTGTTTATGAAAGTTCAACAAGGAAAAGAATGTACTAAGAATGTACCCAAGAAAAGATGAAAAAGTAGTGTGAGAAGTGGGAGATGGAGATTTAATTTGACTTGTTATAGGTATATTTTCTAAGATATAATTTGGATAAAGAAGAAATACGTTTCAGTGGAAACATGCTTGCTAAGTGAAGAGGTAGCTGCAGGGAATCCTTGAAAGAATTCAAAGGATGAAAAAAGAGCAACCCACACTGCTATAAATGTAAGTGATGTAAGTCCAACTGAGAGTGTGACAGGGTCTTTTAGATGTTTACCTTTCTCAGACAGGCCCAAGCTATCCATACTACAGACGCTTGGCAGGTCTCAGCAAGTGTTTGATAAAATTCTCACTGATTTCAGAAGCTAATAAATCAACATTTTGATATTATTCTTTGTTCAAATGTACCACTAGCTGTTCTGACTCTATTGTAATTTGTATCCTATTCACTAAACATTAGAGAAAGAGGATCTGAAATTAGCACCATTAAGTGCCTAGCCATGATATCTGTGTGGTAAGCAGCAGCCTTTCATCAGGAGTGAAAAAGTGTATTATTTAGTAAACTAAGTGTTTTCTATTGCTGCATTTAAGGGTGTACAACTGCTGTTAAGCAGATCAAACTGGTAAGCGCCACTTATTTGCAAACTTTTCCCTATAAAAAATATCTTTTCCCTATAATTACATCTTTTCATAAACTGTATTTTGTTGTTTGATTTTATTATTTTTATATTTGTTGACACTTGTCTCAGTCTTTCTATACAATTCCTTCTGGGAATGGTAAATGATGAAGTAAAAGCATTCTCCCAGGTTGGGACTGGTAGATTTGGTGTTGCCCAGTATTTCCTCTTGAAATTTCTGTTGAAGACACTTTCCTTTGAGAATCTGTGCTATATCACTGTTCTAACACTAACCCTAACCCTATCAAAGGCCGTGACAAGGACCCAGACTCATTAGGGCATTTGAGCAAGAGACAAAAGTCTTTGTACCGGTATATCACCTTAAGAGATAATGTACACTACTTTGCGAGTCTGCAATTTATCACTGCGCTAACCCTGGGTCTCCATGCTTTATCAAACTCATGAAAGTATTGGAAGGGTGAGAGACAGAAGTTATAGTAGTGGTAGAATTGGTGTCACCCTGTATTTGCTTTTGCAAGTCCTTTGAAGGCACATTGGCTAGGAAGTCTGAACTTTACCACCGCGCTAATCGTAACACTAACCATAGGAAAGGCTGTGACAGGGACCCAGACTCATTAGGGCATAAGAAGAGCGAGAGAAAAAAAGTTGTCTTAAGGGCAGACTTGTCCTGGTTTGACTTTGACAAGTCTTTTGAAGGCATACTGCCCATGGGGTGTGCACTTTAAAATGGAACTACACACCGGGCTCTGAGCTTTTTTAATTAATCACTGCTCTTCCCCTACTCCTAACCCTAATCTCAGGAAGTGCATGACAAAGAAACAAAATGATAAGAGTTTTGGAAGAGTGAGAGACATAAGATCTAGCATGGACATATTTGCTGTTGTCCCGGATTTATTTTTATGTGCACTTTAAAAGGGTACTACCCAACAGGCTCTGAGCTTTTTCAGTTCTCTGTCCCCAGTCCTTTGGCATATCCTTTCAGTGTGTCTTGCCCGTGGCACTCTGTGTTTTATCATTGCTATAACTCTAACAATAACCCTAACCCAAGAAAGGCCGTGAGAAGGAGTCAGACTCATGAGGGTATTGGAAATATGAAAAACAAAAATTCTTCTATGGATGGACATATGTGTTGTTGTCCCAGATTTACTTCTTTAAGCCCTTTAACTGTGTCTTGCCCATGGGACACTGCTGCTTTAACTCCAACTCTAACCCTAAGCCTAACCCTAGGAAGGCTGTGACAAGGATGTAGAGTGATAAGGGGTTTGGAAGTATGAGAGACATAAGCTGCATTATGGGCATACGAGTTGTTCCCGGATTTACTTTTGCATGTCCTTTACATGTGTGTTGCCCACAGGGTTCTGCACTTTATCACTGTTCTAACCGTAATCCTAACCATAACCCTGGGAAAGGCTGTGAGATGGACCCAGGCTCATGAATCTATTGAAAGTCTGAGAAACAAAAGATGTCGTATGGACATATGTGTTGTGGTCCCGGATTTTCTTTAGCATGTTGTTTAAGTGCGTGTTGCCCATTGGGCTCTGAGCTTTATCACTGCTCTAGCTCTAACCGTAACCCTAACACTGAAAAAGAGCATGAAACGGACATAGACTTGTGAGGGCATTGGAAGAGTGGGAAACAAATGTTGTTGTAGGGACATACGTGCTGTCATCTCGGATTTACTTTTGCATGCCTTTTATGTGTGTGTTCCCATGGGGCCCTGCAATTTTTCACTGTTCTAACCTTAACTCTAGTCCTGACACTAACCCTTGGAAAGCTATGACAAGGGCACGGACTAATAAGGGCTTTTCAAGTGTGAAAGACATAAGTTGTCTTATGGGCATATGTGTTGTCATCCCATATTTACTTTTACTTGCCTTTAAGTGTGTGTTGCCCACATGGTTCTGCACTTTATCACTGCTCTAACCCTAAACTTAACCCTAGGAAAGGCTGTGAGAATGATCCAGTCTCATGAGGGTATTGGAAGTCTGAGAAGCAAAGGTTGTCGTATCGACATATGTTTTGGCATCCCAGATTTACATTAGCATGTATGTTAAGTGTTTCTTGCAGATAGAGCTCTGTTTTTTATCACTGCTCTAATCCTTACCCTAACCCTAACCCTAGAAGAGGCCATGAGAAGGACCCAGACTCACGAGGGCATTGGAAGAGTGAGAAACAAATGTCGTTGTCACGACGTACATGTTGTCATCTTGAATTTACTTTTGCATACCTTTCATGATTGTGTTTCCCATGGGGACCTGCGCTAACCCTAGCCCTAACCCTAACCCTAGGAGAGACGATGAGACAGACGTAGACTCAGGAGTATATTGTTAGTCTGAGAAAAAAAATTGTCGTATGGTCATATGTGTTGTGGTCACAAATTTACTTTTACATGCCCTTTAAGTGCATGTTGCTCATGGGACTTTGTGCTTTGTCACTGCCCTAACCCTAACTCTAATCTTAACCCCAGGAAAGAACGTGAAAAGGATCAAGAATGATGAGGATATTGAAAGTCTGAGAAACCAAATATGTTCTATAGAAAAATGAGTTGTTATGACATATTAACTTTTGCATAACTTTTAAAATTTTCTTGCCCGTGGGACTCTTTATAGATGCTTTAACCGTCACAGTATACATAACCTTAACTTTAACTGTAGGAAGGCTGTTTCAAGGACACGGACTGATAAGGGTTTTGTCAGTTTGAGAAACATAAGATGTCCCATATGCGTATATGTTGTAGTCTCGGCTTTACTTTAGCCTATAGATTACGTGTGTGTTGCCTACAGGGTGTGGCAATTTATCCCTGCTCTAACCCTAACCCTTACCCTAGGAAAAGCCGTGAGAAGGACCCGGACTCATGAGGGTATTGAAAGTCTGAGAACGAAAGTGGCCGTATGGGCATACATGTTGTGGTCCCGGATTTACTTTTGCGTGCACTTTAAGTGTGTGTTGTCCATGGGGCTTTGTGCTTTATCATTGCTCTAACCCTAGCCCTAACCCTAGAAAGGCTTTGACAAGGACACAGACACATAAGGGCTTGGATGTGTAATAGACCCAGGTTGTCTTATGAGTATACATGTTGTAGTCCTGAACTTATTTTAGCATGACCTTTAAGTGTGTGTTGCCCATGGGGCTCTGAGCTTTATCAGTTCTGCAACCCTAAACCTAAGCCTAGCCCTAGGAAAGACCGTGAAAAGGACCCCTTACTCATGAGGGTATTGTAAGTCTGAGAAACAAAAGATGTCATATGGGCATACATGTTGTGGTCCCAGAGTTACTTTTGCATGCCCTTTAAGTGCATATTGCCAATGGGGCTCTGCACTTTATCACTGCTCTAACCCTAGGAAAGACGATGAGAAGGAATCGTACTCATGAGGGTTTTGGAAGTTGAGAAAAAAAAGTGGTCGTATGGGCATACATGTTGCGGTCCCAGATTTACTTTTGCACGCGCTTTAAGTGCGTGTTGCCCATGGGACTCTGCACTTTATCACTTCTCTAACCCTAACCCTAAACCTAACCCTAACTCTAGCTCTAATCCTAGGACCTAATGAGAGGGACCTAGAATCAGGAAAGTACTTGAAATCTGAGAAACAAAGTTCTCATATATGTATTTGTGTTGTAGTCCCATATTTACTTTTGCATGCCATTTAAGAGCTTGTTGCCCATGGTGTTTTGTGCTTTATCACTCCTCTAACCCTAACCCTAACTCTAACTGTAGGAAAGACCATAAGAATGACTTGTACTCATGAAGGTACTGGAAGTCTGAGAAAAAAAATTGGTTGTATGGGCATACATGTTGCAGTCCCAGATTTACTTTTACCTTCCTTTTAAGCGTGTGTTGCCCATGGGGCTCTGCGCTTTATCACTGCTCTAACCCTAACCCTATCCCTAACACTAATCCTAATCCTAATAAGGCTTTGACAAGGACACAAACACATAAGGGCTTTGGATATGTAAGAGACACAGGTGGTCTTATGGGTATAAATGTTTTAGTAGCGGTAGACTAGTTTTCGTTTTGAATTGACTTTTACCTGTGTGTTGAAAGCGAACTCTGCATGTGATTCTGTGCTTTATCACTGCTCTAACCCAAAGCCTAACACTAACCCTAGGAATGGCTGTGACAAGGACCCAGATGTATGAGGGCATTGGAAGTGTGAGAGACAAAACTTGTGCTAAGGATAGACTTGTTGTCCCGGATTTTTACATGTCTTTTGAAGGCACACTGTCCATGGAGCTCTGCACTCTCAGTGCTCCAACCCTAACCCTCATCCTAGGATAATCTGTGTATTCTCTCAGGGCAAACACAATATTTCCTCTGTTTTCCACCCAGTACAGAGGTCTTGCTGGGAGATCAGTGGCAAGAAGTAGCCTCTCATCTTGCTAACATGTACAAGGATATGACACTTTGTTGCAGTCTCCTGGAAGCCATAATAAATCTGTAATTAGTTAGGAGCCCTGGCAAGTGACTAAATATTAAACTGTCAATGAGGGTCAGTTTTATTCAGGAATGGGCTGGAGCAAAGAACTGCCTCCTGTCTGGAATGTATGTATATTTCATACATATACCTGAGTCTACATGGATATTTTTTCTGCATGTAATTCAACCCCAATTAACACAATAGATATTTTGACGATCCTTTCCCTTCTGTAACCCACTTCATCAAAGACAACTGAGCAGAAAAATCATTTCTCTTTTTTTCCACATTCTGCATTGGCTGTGCTGTGCATCAGAAGGGATGCAGCAGATACTTGTCTTCCAGCTCCCAAAATTCTGAAGGGCAGTATCTCTTCAAAATTGCTCTTCATTAATAGATGGATATTCCTTGTACATTTTCTTGAACTCATTCAGGAATGATATTCTTGCAAGAGTTATAAAAGAATAATACAAAAAAATATTTTTAATAGATTCTATCAGATTTCATAGGAATTACTATAGAAACCTGTGAATTTTCTACAATATCCTTTTATTTTGCTCTTTAATTCATTCTATTTCATTTTTTTCTTCAAGGTAAAATCTTTCGAAAATATTAGTCCTCCAGAGTGAGTTCTTTTCTGTAAATTGTTATGCAAATCCAAATCCTGTAGCCTTTGGAGGGAATCTGTGACAGAAGTGAGACAGGCACAACTACCTTCAGTGAGGCAATTCTTTTGATTAGGGTTCTCTACTTTAAAACAGAGTTTAATCAAGGATAGCAAAACCAGAGGAAACCTGCTTTCCAGGTGTGCCTTCTTGTGCAGATGGTGTGCTGCCAAAGAGAATCAAAAGAGACTTAATTACAAGAATGATCAGCAGAGTCAGGCAGGATGAGAAATTATGCGCTCCAATGGAAGGTGTTCATTATAAAACAACAGTGCTGCTTGGCACATGGGGAAGAATGAAGCTGCTCCTGACAGATGACACAGGATTTTTGAAGTCTATTGAGACCGAATAATCCACGCTATAATGTTTGAAACATTTAGAGGAGGTGACAATCACTTCTGCTCTTCCCCTTGCTTTTTCCCAAGTCAAAAGCAGGAGAGGAACCCACACTGCTTACCTTCCTGGGCAGGGAGGGGGAATTGTCCTTCTTAGGCACTCCCTAGTGGCCTTAAAGATGCCCCAGCTTTGGCTATACTTTTGCTAGTGGCAAAGGCAATATTAGTGCCTCATTTTGCAAGGAGATGTAGTGTTAATTCTGCAGGAGGGAAGGCTCCTTTAGGACTGGAACACTGCTCTGACAGCTGCTGGTTCAACAAGTGTATGGATGTGGTCTCTGAGACTTGGCAGTTCCAGCAATCTTTTGAAATTCTTTTTGAGGTAGCTGAAGACGTGCAACAATGTACCTGTAGCAGAAAGTGATGAATGATTACATTTCAGGCAAAAGTTAAGATAGTACAACCTTATAATATTTACAGATTATAGAAGGGAATATAACTTTCTTCCTCATCAGTGATGCTATATATCATTTACCTGATCTTTGTTTTTAGTTGCCTTTAGCAAAGATGATAGTTAAATTGTGATTTTGCGGCTCACCGTTTGTGGCCGTACTCACAAAGAATCCCAGTGGGACTCCATCCAAATACAGCATCTGGCCGCAGGGAGCTAGCGTCATTTATATGTGCTGTCGGAGAAGGACTGTTTTACTACCTGTCTTGTTTACTGCTGTACATGTAATCAGCATTCCATAAACAATGCATTTGTCAAGGTATTTTGGATGAAGCAAAACCTAATCCTTGTTAACTGAAATGGGATCACTACACTTCCTCTGCTGCTTTGAGACTGGCATAGCGCCCTGCGTTGGCATTTCAGTTGCATGCCTAGATTCATGACAAATGAACAAATCTGCAATCAGCTCTCCAGGAAATAATAATGCCAGTTACTCCTTGGATAGCAATTTATTCCTATTTTTCCAGAGGGTTCTACAGAAACTAGTAAATCAATTTTAGCACTACCACAGATTGCACAGGGACCTAGTTTTTCATAAACAGGGAAATGGCTGTCATTGACTCCAGTGGGCTTTGCATTTGGCCTAGGTGAATACAGGCCAGGGGGTAAAATGAGCCCCTCCAGCAAGTAAATAGAAAATCTGGGATTAAAACATAAGTAATTCTAACTAATAGAGTCCAACTCATCTCCCTAGTCTTCTGCAAGCATTTTACAGCAGCAGGAAGGAAAATGATTAAAATGTCCCAATAAATCTCAGAGGAAAATGGGCATGCAAGAAGAAAGAAGTAGTAGAGAAAAGGCATCAGGCAAGATTAGGGAGAAAGAGGAGAGAAAGGGCTTATCTCTTCCTTTCTCCTATATTTTGTCTTCTCCTGTGTTCTGCCTTTTCCTCTGTAAGAAAGGAAGATTTTTTTTTCTTTTGTTCTAGTTCTTCCAGTGCAGATTCCGTACGTGTTGTTGCCCTTTTGGTTGCCTGCCTATTGATAATTGACAAGAGACACTGCTTCTGGCAGTACTGAGTCCATAAGAGAAGTGGACTCACAGGACACTTTTAGTAATGCCAAGATCTCAAAGTGCTTTAGACATGTTAATTAATTAAGTCTAGCAATAGCTCTATAAGATAGGCAAGAATTATTAGACATATTTTACTTTTGAGAAAACAGAGAGACTAGGGCCGTTTTTATCCAAAATGTCAGTTCACTACAGATTCCTGTATGAACAACATGAAATCAAGGAATGCAAAGTTAGAATGTACTTACAAAAGTAAATTTATGATGCATGATCTTGGAAAAGTTAATGTCAAACCACTCAAGACTGTGAGTGCTTAGGCCTACTTCTACCAACTATAGTGACAGTGAGTGAAATTAAACCTATTGGGGTAAATTCAGTATTGATACTAAACAAATAAGTTGGAAGGCATCAAGCAAAATTAGGGAGGTCTCAGGACACCACTGCTTTAATCTAGTCTCACTCTGGATATTCAGGAAGCCAGACATATAATCTTTTTCTCTTGGTAGGAGATCTAAATGCAAACAATCTTTTCTTTCTGCTGCTGTCCGCCTATTTTTGCCCAAAGACATAATAACTAATTTAGGTAACATCAAACTGTGACAAGGTCTATGTTATGTTAATGAAATGCAGACATTCAAGAGCGAATTGACAGATAATTGTGAGGCAGGACAATTTTTGGAAAAAAAGATGACATCATTTTTAGCAGAATTTGAAACTTTTTTACAGTTTTGACTCAAGCCTGTAGTTTTTACTCAGATGCCTTCTCCGAACCTGTTTCCTTTCTTATATGAATCTAAATATTTAGCTGGTTGGACAGTTGAACGGGTAAATTCCAGTACTTGTGTCCCAGTAGGGTTTGTTCGCTGTTTAAAAAAACAGACCTGTTTAAAAAAAAAAAAAAAAAAAAGATAAATAAAGGTAAAGGCACAGATTCTTAGATCATGTGTTAACAGAAGAAATGTAAATTGCAGATAATATATTTCTCTGCAGTCAAACTTGTGGCTGGGGTTTATAGGAATAATAGTAGTCTTTTTTTCTTTCATACTGCCTACATTGAATACTATATAATAAAAAATAATTAAAAAGCTAAAATGCCTAAGTTTATTTACCTCTGCATAGAGGACTTGAGGCATTTAAAGAGAAGTGAAGGTAATGGTGAACATCCCTTTTCAAGTAACCAGAATGGCCAACTTCACCAGGTTATAGTTAGTGTAAATCTTTAAGGGAAGAAAGAATTGTCATGATCCTCTGTATAGGTAGACATCTTGTGGAGCTGGAGAAGGAATCAGTAGTTAGGGAAGACAGTAAAGGACCTAGGATGATCCACTGAGTAAAACCTCTGGCTATATATAAGGCAGCGTGATTAGATTTCTGTAACCCACAGGCTTCCTGCAAGACTTTGGACACTCTGTGTATACGTTATTCTGGACAAATTGTTCTTTCTCTAGCAGTTATTCTTATGTTTTAACTTTGTGTTAACATTACCTTGTTGGCTACAGAAAGAATCTTAGTTTTCACTTCTCCTCTCTTTATCTTAATTACGTGCCTGAAAAAGACCGTGAGAGCCATCCCTTCTAACTACTTTCCCATTTGAATGAGAAATTAGTTTCCTTCCTCTAACAGGAAATGATTTCTTTAGATCTTTTCCTAAACCTAGCACTATGGTAGAATTAACAATTCTAGCTAGGATGAATGGCCATAGTGGTGCCCAAGGGTAGTTGCCGGAATGGAAAGCCTCTGAATCTCAGATTTATTTTTCTCAGGGACGAAAGTTAACAGCTGAAGTTAGAACACTGAGAATATTATTGAAAATCACAGTTTACTTAGGAACATACATAGTTGTCATTATGAACGAGAAAATACCTTACTGAAATAAGAATACCAAGTAGAATAAGAATTCCAAATACTGGCATACAAGATTGATATCATACATATGATTTTGAATACAGATAAGGAATAACATAATTATAAACTGATTGGAAAAGTCAGGATTAACAGATAAATTTACATCAAGTAACCAATATATTACATAACTGTTTTTAGAAAATTTTTACTCTTATTTTGTTAATATTTCATTTTTGCAGATTAGCCTGGAAACTAATACTCTGTATCAACCTATAAAATTTCAGTTTATAAAGTTCAGCTGCTTTTTGCATACATAACACATGTGTATACTTAGCTTCTTTATATTTTTGGTTCTTTAATCCTTGCAGAGATAAAGGAAATGAGCTGATTTTGCATACATTTTTCAGACAGGAAATTAAAAATAATTACGTTTGGGCTTAGAACCAGGTTAGAAAATTTGAGTCAAAACCCAGAACTTTCCAAGTAGTTATATATGAGAAAACAGGCAATTTTAATAAGAATATTAAAATAATTAACTGCCATAGCATGTTGATTGTCCGATCGATTGAAACTTCTGTGTTACCTTGCAGTGTGATGGAATAGACTCAAGCTGCAACACATATACTTTTAGTAACAAGAGTTCTAATTGAAAAATAACTGTCCTTGAGCCTTGGCCCAGTAATACTAAACACACTGGACGTTTGCCGTATTTGTTCAATCACAGCTATTAAATGTGAACATGAAGCATAGAAATAAATTCTAGGGAGACAAGGGATGCTGCATCACTTGGTGAGATACTTCAGAAATATATCATTTGGATTACAATAAAATGCTCCCCTTATAGTGACTTCAGCACTAGTTCCTGGGACCTGGGTTTTCCCTTGTTGGCATGAGGGTCCAACATAAGCACACCACATTCTATACTTTCTATTTTTATATGTTACTAAAATAAGATTGCTTTACAGTCCTCTGTTCTTATCATCTGTTTCATATCATTTAATGATTGGATGCCAGGTTTAAAAAGGTTTTGGTGAAAGTCTGAAAGTCTGAAAGTGCAAGAAAATGAATACCTGCTCCCAAAAGAAAGTTAAACAAAGAAGAATTTTTAGAAAATATATTCTAATTATTTATTCTCCTATGTTTCGTCCAAATACATCCAACTCTTGAGAATGCTGTAAACAGCCCCAGGCAGGATATAACATATCCAAGCCTTTCTTGAGGTTTATAATGAAAAACAAGCAATTAACCATTGCTTTATTTACTTATTGCTCTGGGATTTTTCTCTGTGGCATTATCGTGTTCTTAATCTTTAAAGGTCTCTGCTATCATTATATGCTTGCTTGTAAGTTTCTCTTTGAAAGACCCCAATCTATAGTTCTTTGGACAGGTTTAAATATGATAAATATTAGCAGAATCATGCACGTGTTCTAAGATCATTAATAGCTCACTCTAGAAAGACAATACATTAGAAGACACCTACAGATAGACTCATGATGCTGTGGTACCTGCTTTCTAATAATTACAGTACTGCTGATGAATTATCAAAAATAAAACAATGTGCCATCTTTGTGACTATTTTGACTGTTATTTTTACATAATGGATTCATGAATATCGAAGAAATAGTAAAACTGAAGATGTTTAATTACCTAATCCACTGCTTTTTAGTGTCATCATTTGATACGCTTTTTGATTTTTTTTTTCCTTTTCTATTTGTTTTTTTTGGGGGGAGTTAGATTTTATTTTCATAGTTTTCTATTCATAGGTTTCATTTGGGGAGGAATAAGCCTGGACATCAGTACAGATTGAGGGTTAACCTGCTGGAGAGCAGCCCCGCAGAGAGGGACCTGGGTGTCATGGTGGATGACAAGTTGCTGGAACTTCATGGTGGATGACAAGTTGCTGGTTTCTGCAGAGCTGGAAAGCAGCTCTGCAGAAAGGGAAGTGAAAGTCCTGGTTGACACCAAGTTAACCATGAGTCAGTAGTGTGCCCTTGTGGCCAAGAAGGCCAATGGGATCCTGGCCTGCATCAGGAGGAGTGTTGCCAGCAGGTCGAGGGAG
>JAUBOD010000216.1:514244-542808 GCA_032353885.1 Nothura maculosa | reverse complement strand
CTGCCCAGGGAGGTTGTGGAGTCTCCTTCTCTGGAGGTCTTCAAAACCTGTCTGGATGCCACCCTGTGCCACATGCTCAAGTTGTGCCTGCTTGAGCAAGAAGGTTGGACTAGATGATCTCTACAGGTCCCTTCCAAACTTGAAGATTCTATTATTCTGTGTTTTGTGCCATAAAAGCTGGGGCCTGCAAATTAAGCATTTCATTTGATTTTGACATTTAGCAAACTCTAGCCAGAGAACTGAAGTAATAACTAGATTTATAGAGAGGAAAATGTCAGTGTCTGAGGGAACATATTGAATGAAGCTGGAGTCCCAAGGCCTTTTAGGACTCAAAAGATTCAAAACGCTGGAGGAAGCTGGCACTGTAGGAAGGTCTCCCCTGGATTCAAGAGAAACTCCTTCTATGAGGGAAATGGAGGAAGCAGCTACTTGTTACTTTTACACCTTTTGTCCTATCACTGCTAGTTTCTTCCCTCTGGGAAGGCATGGAATGAGTTCTGCAAAGTGATTTTCACTTCCTTTAATTTATACCATTTTTCTTTGGCTAATATGAGGGCATATAAAGGAAATAAATACTTTGAGAGAAAGAAATAAGCATATGGTACTACTGTCCTATTTTTAATTAGAAAGGACAAGATTATTACTAGGGAGATGGAGAAGACAAGTGTTCAACAAATGAGAGTGTTTGCAAAGAAACAACATTAGGTAGCAGATTGAAGTATTTTCCAATTCATTAGTTACCTAGGAATGTTTTAAAGATGTCTGCACATCTTACAGGCAAGAACACTTGAAGAACTATCTGATGATGTCTTAGAATTAGAAATTATTAATAGAAATTATAGGATTAGAAATTATTAATACTTATTAAATATAGAAGTCCTTGGGAGATTGTAAATAACTGAAATTGCTGATATTGGGTGAATGTAAAAATAATCTGTTATGAGATGCAGCAAAATAATGGAAAAGATGATGCAGTTCATAAAGGGTATTAAGCTAAGGACATGATTAAAGAGAGTGAGCATTGTCTTTTTAGGGAATAAGCCTCATTAAAACAACCTGGTTTCTGTGATAAGTGTGTTTGAGAACAGTGACTCTATATTTATAGTCTGATAATATAAATAACTGAATATCTCCTAGATATCACAGAATCACAGAATATTTTAGATTGGAAGGCACCTCTAGAGATAATCATCTAGTCCACCTACCCTGCTCCAGCAAGGACACCTAGAGCACGGGGCACAGGGTCACATCCAGGCAGGTATTTCTGTCTCTACTAAATAGGAAGAAGATTTGAAGATTGTTTTTTAATTTTGCATTTATCTTAATCTGTGATCTAAGTGTACAAGCATGTGTGTATGTAAGTGCGCATGCCACTGTCTGCCAGTTGAGTTGTGGAAATAGAATATACATTTTTATTCTATTACTCTGCAATGATTTTTGTGGAATATTCACAGATTATTGTTCAAATTCTAACAGTTTTATTCTTATTTTAATAAGCAGGTTGAGAAACTCTTCACAATTAACCATACTCTGGTAACATTCCTTTGCCATTACATTACTATTTGCATTATCACTTGAATTCCAGGCTTCAACATTGAGTCCTCCAAGACAAAACTAACATAACTTTCCGTAAAATTTTCATATTATATATGAGACAAAGGAATATGGTATTCTCTCATCTGTGACATCTCTTTGGAGGGGTAGCCTTCTGAGATAATGTATTAATAATCTCTTGAAAGCATCCCAGAGGATTCTGACCAACAGGTTCATTTTTCTGGCATACTTTACAAAAATTCTTTGGGAAAAAAAAAAGTATTTTGTGTAATGCATTGCATATAGGAATCAAAATTTACCCTGTGTCCAAGCTCAGTAGAAGTGGACCGCTGGAAGAGAATTTTGGTGTTTGCTCTGAGCACATTCTAAACCCTCTTCGAGGCACAGAGAAAGAGACTATCAGGATTCTGACCTGAACTGAAGCACTGAGGCAGTGCAATGTGTGTTATATGCTAATAGAAGCATATTAGATGCCAGTACAGGTATATTAGCAGGCCAAGTCCTGAAGACATCATATCCATATTTGCTTATGAGTGGAATTTATGAGATTTCGTATGGCTTTGGAAAAATCTGCTTTCTGTGTTTCTAGTCTCAAAGATGATTTGATGATTTCTTTACTGTATGATGTGGGTAGAAGTTTAACAGAAAAAAATGACAGAGGAGGTTAGATTATAGTTTCCTCATAACTTTTTTTACTTTCTTTATAGTTTATTTACCTTTCCATGGATGCAACTTTATTTGAGTTTTTGATCAAATCTAAAATGCTAAAGCATTTAAAAGGATATATAAGTTTATGTTGCTATATAAATATTAAATATAGCAATAAATGTTCTGCTGGTATTATCTATTTATGTTTAAAATTTGCCTTATTCACAATAATAAATATTTTGACATTGTAAAGTATATGTAAAGTAACCTGGAATGCCTTTTTTACCCTACCTCCTTTTATGTAAGACACTATTCATAACATTCATAATTATACTTGTATATATCCTGAGGGACTAGTTAGCACTAACAAATGCTCACCTTTTACTTCCTGAATGATGGAACTTGAAATTACAGAAATTTTGCCATCCATCATGCAGATGCTCACAGATTAAGGTGATAAGTTCAAAGAGCTGATGGTTGATAATTAAATATAATAAGCAGCTGTTGTTTTTATTATCCAGGGGCTACAATGTGCTGTTTAGACACAGAGTACGATTTGGAGTAGCATAACTTTGCATTACCTCTGGAAGGTTCAGGCAAGGATTGCCACTGACCTGTAAAAAATATGAGTGTTCCCAAGATTTCTTTTGTAATGATTTATAAAGTCTAGCCCACATTCTGATCTCCCCAGTCATTCTATGTAATGCTAGCATAACTACTATTGGAGTAAAGGGCGAATGGGGTAGGCCATACAATGAGACCTATTGGGCTGCCCTCAGTCTGTGTCTTTTTTGTGTCTGGAAAGAGTCTCATCTCACCTTGCTTTGAAACTTGACAACTTGGGCATTTAGAGTTAGCTAGTTGTTCCAATCCCCTCTATAGTCAATGGAAAGACATAGGTAACCCCTAATAGCAACCCCTAATAATGGAAATGTAGACAGCCTAGGTAGGACTTTACTTCTGTTTTCATTAGCTCTGAGGTAGATGCTTATTTTTTTAGTCACAGATATCTTATTGATTGAAGAATCTAAATAGAAATACATGCTAAATTGAGTATTATTCCATTTACACTATTGACTCTGCCGTTATTCAGGTCATTTCAGTTAGCCAATGTTTTTAAAACTATTTATGCCTAAAAGTGTGTGATTACAGTACATGGAAACAGATGAAGCAATGCAAAATGGTAATGACTCTTAGCAACTGAACTCTTTAAAACTGACTTCATATAACTTGCTCATGTAATTTGCTGTGACTCATACAGTGGCTATGCTATATGCCACCAAACAAAGGCATCATTAATTGTATAAAGTTTATTTTTGTGGGGAGGAATATGCATACAAACATGCCAAAATTCATATGTTTTTATGCATAAATCATGCATATGCTATGTCTATCAGCTGTTTACAGGCATAATATTATGATGGACTTCTTATTAGGTTGCTAAGGCACATACATGTTGACAAAACAGCAATATTTAAATCTAGATGTAAATTTAATACAATCTTCATAATACAACTCCTCTAATGATCATGAAGAAAACACAAACACCGCACTAATTAAGTTCACAGATAATATTGAATTGGAAGAAATAATGTGCACCAGCGAAAGCAAAAAGTTAATATGAGGAGATTGGATAATCTCCTCATATTAATGAGGAGAAAAAGACAAGCATCTGTAATAAACTGTGTGTACAATAATCTGAAGTGTTGCCACTTAATAAAAAGATATTTTTGCACAATTATTTGCACAATATCAGAAAATATTTTCTAAAATTGTAAAGAATTCAGAGACTAACTGAAAATGATTAGTGGGCTGGAATTCCTTACTTTAATTAAAAAAAAAGGAAGGAAAAAATAAAATAAAACTGCAAAAATGTTGTTGTTAGTTTTCCCCACAGAAAAGTAGACTTGTTGGATTGACAAGACTAATGTTATATGGCTGAATGTCAGTATTCCTGGTGGGGACACTGTAAATACATTCATTTAACTTGACCCTGAGATCCATGTAGACCTGTTTGTAAGTAAATTAAGAAGTTTCATTGATATCAAATAAGAATATTTAGAATTAGACTTCCTTATTTCAGGATACGTTTCTAATAACTTCTTTAATCAGATCCTTATTTTTTTAATTCAGTTTCTGTTACACTTATTTCATGGGAAATAAAAACAACAACAGCAAAAAAAAGTTAAAAGCAAGAATTCCCCTAATACTTTGAAGGGGAATGTACTAGCCATGCACTACTTTTCTAGGCTCTAACATAAAATTTTATCTAAAGATAGACATTCAGTGGCTGTCTTTAGTGCAAAGAGAATGCTGGAAAATGGGATTGACTGTACTTTGTAGTCATTTTCAGTATAAAGCTTTCTGAGGTGTGAACTAATTTTGCAGACCTAAAAAGACATACAATGATTAATGATGTACAAGCTCCTTATGTATTTGCTATGTTAAATAGAATTAAAGCTCATCATATGAAGTAGCATCAAATAAATGCTGTGAGCAGATATTGCATAAGGCTAAAGTGTTTATTTTACATACGTAGTCATTGGATTTAAAGAAAAACCAAATCTTGGAAGCAGGCCATCAAAATGGCCTTCTCCCTTTCCTGTCTCACTAGACTATTATCTAGTCTAGTCTAACAAGTTTGTTTACTTGTTCTCCATCTGAGTTTCTATGATTCTTGCTTCTCTAATTGCTTACTAAGCAGATATAACAATGCTTTTCTAGCAAAAATAAGTGAATCCTGTTCGTCTAGCTGCTACCCTCTAATCTTTGCTTTGACATCCCTCTGAAGGGAGCCTGTCCCTATGCCTGGGATTATGAAAGCAGACAATAACCCTTGGCTGTTAAGGCAAAAAGCATTCACAGCCTTACCCTTGTTTAATATCTGGATGCCAATTGAATATTTAGGAGATAGGTACCTACTTATTCTTTAGAATATTAATAAGGATGCAGAGTGCCAAAGTTAAGGCATGTGAAAAACTAAGACAATATTTTAAGCTTTAGGTTAGCTAAGTTAGATGTGATGTAGACCACTGTTTTAGCTGATCTCTTTAATGAAGAATTAGAACTTCAGTGAAGGACAACCACTTAAGAATGACCAAGGTAGAAAAACGCAATCATCATTTTTCACGTGTGCTAGAGAAACATATCTTCCAATGTTAAAAAATTATTATTTTTGCTATTGAATATTATTTTGAGATCTGCCAATTTTGTCTGAGGCCAGGAGCTCAAAACATTGTAAGTTCTTTTCTGGTTGAGAAATCTAAGACTTATCTGCTGTCTAAATAGTAAATATTACCTAGGTCTGATGTTTCACATCATTTATAAAAAATTCTAAGGGGAATGACAATAGGAAAATTCATAGAATACTATGTAAAGAAGTGATGCAGTGATTATGTTAACTTACTTTATAAACATAAAATACCCAGAAGTGCACTAACATAGAACTGCCGAGATAGTTAATGACTATGGCAGAAACTCTACTGCCAGATTTTGTAAAGGTCTGCATGCCCTGTCAGATAAAGACCTGAGGTTTGGTTTAACTGATAAGCATTTTCCAATTTGGTGAACTCTGCTTGTCTTCTTTATGGGTGACCTTTTATCTAGATAACAAAAACGAAATTAAAAGGAGATTTCTTCCTAAATGATAATTGGACGTAATTTAGGAAGATAAAACAAAGAATATAAACCATAGTGAGTTTTTTATTTGTAATAAATGAGTAGAATATAAGATGGTGAATGACACAAATTGTTACAGTGGAAAATTACTGATTTCAGTGTTAACTTATAAAATATCATTAAAATGAGATTTTTTTTTGGCATAGAGGAACTGTTTTTCAGGATCAGGATTTAGATGTTTCTGCTGACAAATAGTCAAAAGCACTCAGCCTGGGAGACCCTCAAGAAGTCTTTCCCAGCCTTAAATAATTACTCAGCATTTAATAATGTAGTCCAGCACTGCAGTAAAGTTTACCTTCTGAATGTAGTCTGGAGAGATATCAAAATGAAAGGACAATACAGGTAAGACTAGCCACTATAGGATCTCCTTCCTAGCTGTGTGCAGTGAACAGAGAGTAAAAGGGGTCTGTGAAGCATATGGGCTACTTATTCTCTATTGTCTCTTTATTCTGCAGAACAACATGCAGTTTGTGCATGCCACCACGGTGAGCAGAGGAGTGTTAACAGTGGAGTACACATTGTGTCTTCACAGATCAATTCATTTTTTCTTAAGGCACCAAAACCTTGAATGAAGCAATGCCCTGACTTTTCAGCTTGTGTTAATGGAGGGAACACCTTAAAAGGAAATACCATTTTCTTATTAAGAAATTGCTATATCATTTCTCAAGCAACCCCAGTTGTCCACTCTCCAGGAGACTGTCTCCTAGACCAGGGAAACATTTGTTATATTCGGGTACAACCACTATTTTATTTTATTCAGCAAAATATATACATTAAAAGCTTATTTTTAACATGAATTGTGATTCATGTGAATGGTGGTTTTGAATGGTGATTCCTGATCATGTCATCCTGATATATATGGCTATGGAATAATTGTCCTTTGTGATAATTGCTAATATGAACTGATGAGGAAGACACCTTAACACACATAATTAGATTTAGAAGCATAACTAAAAGTAGTTGACATACATATTCTTAAGTCTCAGTTGTCATGCTTTAAGTCTTGCTTATTTTATTTGGATTTATATTTAATTTTGGTAGAATTCCAGATGATTACAATCTTTTAGATCAAATTTATATGGCATTGATCAATCTGAAAGCTAAGTAAAAGTCTCACTGATAGGCATCTTCAGATAGTGATCCAAATGAATAAATAAACTCAGATTAGTGTGTGTTCCAATGGAACAATGAACAATGATTATTTCTCAGCCAAGGAATCTTTCGTCTCTTTTTAAGCCTGCCTCACCCTTATTTGTTGCTAATAGTCCTGCACTTTTATTTCTAGTAATACTACACTAATGACACATCACAGTTAAGTCTGTTTCTTTCTGAAAACACCTAAAATAAAAGCCTCAAATGAGCAAGCTGACCTGTGCAATTATTGTATTGTACCATAAACCTGAAAAAAAAAATCCTGAAATAATGACCTGTTAATTCAGGACTAGAACACATACAAAGGAAAAGCTCAGGGAAAAGAGATAATCTATTAACATCCCGCTGAGAAAAAGAATAGTTCTAAAAAGGTGATAACAACTCAGCTGTTTGTTTATTCAGATATGCTAACTAAATAAGCTAGAATTGTCACAGCAGGCTGTTCTTATACTTTCACTATATCCTTCTTAGTAAGGTTTCTATAGTATAAAAATAAATCAGAATTATGTTGGCTTACTTATAGAATAAGAAAGTTAACAGCAATGGGATTCTATCCAGATACTGGTGCTTATGCTAGGAGAACTTATTTTAGGATTGTGTTTAAGTGTCCTATATAATTAATTTAGAAATATGTCCACTATAAAATCCTGTGACCAAAGAGCTGAAATCTATGAGAAGGTTAAAATAAAGCAATTAATTGATCTAGGGTAAATGATAGATAATGTGCTCAGTACAAGATTGGTCAAGCATAGACACTATTTTATTCTCTAAAAAGTTTTCTGTAGTGAATAATGAGCGTATACTGACATGTTCAGTGTTGAAAATATGTAAACAAAAAGAAGATAAAAATCTTAATCATTTGAAAGCTGCTATTGGGAGATATATATATATTTATATTAAACTGTTGAGGATTTAAAATTGACTTTATTTGACTGAAATCTGTGAAAATTTGCAGTCTTCTATTTTTTTAAATATATTCTCCAGACTGTGGCAGGGATTCTTTGGTTATTTTGATATGCTGAAGCATGATGAGGATTTTTGAAAGAGATAGAGAGGAAATAATCTCTGATTCTAGGAAAGTCTATTCTTTTAACTGAATGTTGATGCAGTGTGCATCTAATGATAACTATTATCTGAAGCTCATGGAGATACTTTTTAAGAGCTTTTTTTTTTTCTTATGGTATATAATAGATTACGACAAATGTCATTATTAGTATGATTGCTAAGGAATGACATATTGAAGGTTTATGAATTTGGGATAAAATATCATTTCTTTTTCTCTCTTTGCATTGCGACAGCATCTAGTGCAATCCAAAGGGAAAAAAAAAAGAAAAAACAATCTTAAAATACCAATAGCTGCCTGCCTTTAACTTTGCTGTTATGACATAAATTTTAGATTGATACTTGAGTATTTGCTATTACAAACATTTACACTGTTACCTGCAAATAGTGCCCTTTCAAGATAGTTTGACTATTGTGCTTGTAAATAAGGTGAACACAGTCTATGAATCCTGAGACCCTGGGAGAATTCATTGTGGAGCGTAGCACACAAATTCATATCAAAACTACAAAATAATATTTTCAGCTGGATTTCCCATGACACCTTTTCAATTCCTAGACAAATGAAAACATTAATAATTTGTATACTTTTTCTTTCTCACTAATGCTGGACCTTGATAGTGTTAGTATGGCTCTGAAAAAATGGAAAATATCATATTTTCTTCATTATGGAGAAAAATGCAGAAAGAAAAAGAATAGCTTCTAGGCCTCAGCACAGCTCTAGGAAAAAAAAAAAAAAGTAAAACATAAGTACTTTACAATATCTCATATCACTGCCAGCTGTATATTGGATCATTTTTATCTCCATATGTCCTCAGAATATTTTTCTCGTTTACATATAGATTACTTTAATTTTCATTATCTACTGCTTAAAGACAGTTCACCTAAAAATCCTTCAGAATTCAACAGCTTAACCTCACATGTAAAGATAGATACTTATGTCATTCAAAACTGAAACTGAGACATATTCTACTCTTACCTCGGCCCTTTTATTTCTCTCCTCAAAAACCCTTGTAATCCAAGGGTAAATTGAGATCCCTGCAAAGAATTTGAGATTGCTGTGATAGGCTTAATTGGATTTCAGAGGGAGCATTACGTCATAGCTTATTACTAATAAATTTGCAAACATTAGAATGTGCCATGAATTATTTAGCATTTTTATTCAGAAATTGCTGAACACAAAAAAGGCTTTTTCTCTAAAGGAAATATTGAATATGTAAACATCTGTTTCATTTTATCAGTGATCATCTTTATTAACCAAACATCTAATAAATATTTCATAAAGTTAAGTAGAACACAAAACTAACTAACTAAAACATACACCTAAAGAAAGGCAAACTCTTTTAAAAGAGTTTTATGAATAATTTGTTAAGTAACCAAATTTTTCAATAAACACATTATCAGTTTAGTATCTTTTGATAGGATCTTTATTCTTGCAAATACAATCTTCTTCTCTGAAAGTATTATTCAAAAGCTGCATCTTATTAAATCATACACCTGATTTGTGGTGCATATATTAGCATGAAATTATGTTTTTTCCTGTCTGTTTTTTTAAAAAAATTCTATCCTATACAGGCATGATGGTCCAAAAAGAATGACTGGTATTCTATTAATGAATCAGAAATATGAAAATGAACTGCAAGAATGGGGGAAAACATCACTGAAATAGTACATGGTAAAAATACTCTGAAAATAATGTGTCTTCTGGATAGTAGGCATAGTAATAAAAAAAAAAAATTGAGGAGCTAGATTACATAAGAACATAGATAAGTGCATACTGTTTCAGATCCATGATCTACCTAGCCCATGATTCTAGTCATAAGTGGAAGCTGGGAATGAATAAAAACAGTTCAAACACAGATGACACCTTTCCTTTGATTATTCTCAGCACAGAGATTTTCCTAAGTCTATAGTGGTTAACTTCTCTCCTTGTAACAGAAAGGCTTATGACCACAATATCCCTTGGCATGCATTTCCAGAGATAAACTATGTATGATATCTCTAAATTGTTCATTATGTGCTGAAGAGCCCCTTCCTACTTTGATTAACATAGATGAAAGATGTTGAAGGAAGTATTATAAAATATAAGGTCTTTATTTCTATGAGAATAGAGGGATACTCTTAAATGCTTATCTAGTGCCATCAAGTAACAGCAGATCTGTTCTTAGGAGTATGTTTTTCATCTGCTGCTACACCAATCAACTTGATCTGAGTCAAAAAAGTAAATATAAGCAAGATAGAAGTGTCACTGGCTATATTCAATAGATAATATGAACTACTAAGACAATTGAAACGCCAAATTAATAAAAAAGACTATATCGTGATAAACATTTTATTTTAACAATTTTCCAGAAACACTACCAAATGGAAGTATCAGTCACCCTGTATTAAAGCTTTGTATGATGTATACTTCTGCAGCAAAGCCATAGAAACAACATTTTATAATGCTAATGCATAATATGTGAACTGCTCTTTGGCATTATTTTCATTAATTCTTTGTGTGCTCATGACAAATGTGCACTTTTCATCTGCACACATTTATTCCTAAAATCCCTCTTTTAAGGCTTTATAGAAAAGAATCATGGCAATAAATACTGAAACAAAGAAATTAATAAACAAGAATATAATTTCAAGTCTTAATTAGGATTTTTTTTTAATTATCTTACTTTTAAGGATAAATCTGTACGGAGTAGCTATAAATGTAAATAAACTTAGATTAATCCTTCCAAGCTGACTGTGGAAAGCACCTTTAGAGTAGCTAACTTTTATTAGCCCTGCCAAGGCTCTGCTTATCTATACAACAACACAAGGTTGTCATGGGAAGCATGCAGCAACATGTTTATAACATGTACTTTCCCTCACTTTCTGAAGGTCTAAGATATCCTCTTGTCTTAGGAACAGGTCATGTCTCACTCCCTCTTGGCATCAGCTGCAAGAGGCTTGCAGCAGCTGCAAAAGCAGCAATGAGAAGAACAAAAACTGGCAGATGGAAAGGACAAAATCTGTCAACAAATCTCCCTTCCTTTCCTGTCGAAGGAATAAGTAATTTTTATTAGTGAAACAGGGAACAGTTTTCAAAGATGACACCACTTATCTCCTTAGTTGGAACACTATTTTCAGTGAGACGTATCATTATTCTTGTGTCCTTGTTTATTTTGTGAAGGAAAAGGTTTCTTATACTATAAGCTATCCTTTTGGAAAGGAAAGGAAAGGAAATACAACCCTGAAGCATAGCATGAAAGAGATGTTATTATCTTTCCATGCTTTGTAGATGCTCATAAAGAACAGTGTGAGAAGTCTATGATGACATGTTTTCTTCTGACATTTATTTTGTTGATATTAAATTTCTGTTTGAATACTTGATTTCAAATAATAAACATACTTTAATAAAATATTAATTGCAGAGAGTTTCTTGCATTCAAGATATCATTTCTGATCAAAATCAAAACCTGGGTATTTGTTGGTGAAAAGAGTCAAACAGTCAGTAAGATGATGATATTAGATAAGGATCTGGGCAGTAGATGATATGAAGTCACTGCGCTAATAAGCGCAAAAGCTTTTAAGATAACTCCTTGCAGTCTCTGCTTTATTTTGAGGATTTGAATCTTTCTTTGCAACACTCATTTTATGAATATAACTGGTGGGTTAAATGAGTTAAAAATAAACCAAAAAAAACCCAAGCCAAAACAAAAAATTGCTGTACCAATAAATGAAACTGCTGCATTTCTGACTCATGCCATATCTACACGCTTTTTGGCTACTCCGAATGAACTTTGATCAGTCTTTGCTTTTGCAGTTACTACAAACTGTGTAAATAAATAAATATTAAAAGAGATATTGACCCTAGATACAGAATTCATATATGGGTAAAACTCATATTACAATTTTTTTTTCTAGCTATATGGTAAAGCAGTTTCAATTGAAATTTAGAGAAGTCTAAGAATGGCACTAGGCTTTTGATTAGGTTTCAGTTTCCAATTTCTCTTTCAGTTCAGAGTTTGGACTAATGTTAGCAGTTAGGCATGTTAGTGGCAGACCGCTGGATCTTTGCTGAAGAAGCATCAAAGATTGATTTTGGCCATGATAAAAATAAGATAAAATAAAACAATGAAAATAAAATCACTTGCGCTACAAGATTCAGTGTGTCAGACCCCAATATTGTGTGTCAGACACTTTAGTGAAAAGGTACAGCTGAAACCCAGTTTAATTTAGGATGATTTGGTATATAATCTCAACTGTTATTGAGGGATAGACTATAATGTACTGCAGAAAGACAGAATGTTTAGGATTAACAAGATTGCCAACATCATGTCTTAGAAATGACATGTTTTTATTGTGCAGAATGCACATCATAGAAACAGAGAAATAGAATCATTAAGGTTGGAAAGAACCTTTAGAGATCATGTAGTCCAACCCCTCTGCACACACAGGGTCACCTAGAGCACGGACCCCTGGGGGATACTGCTAATACAGGCCTCCAACTCAACTCAGCACCAATGATCACCACCCTCTGAGCTTTGCCATGCAGTCAGTTCTCAATTCACCTCACCATCCACTTATCTAAATCATATGAGTAAGGCATTTGCAACTTCAAGTCCCATAAAGAAAGAACAACTCATCATACAAAAGGCTAGTGAGGAAAGAGGACTTGTGAACAAAGTGTGCCAATTTTAACTTTCTTTTTAAAAAGAAAGATACAATATTTCAGATTAGAATTGTAATGTTCTGTGAAATACTATAAAGCACTTTTAATGCATTTGTAAGTATTGATTATAACCTTGGCCAGTTTGTGTACTGGTAGGGATGAATGCATGGGAAAAATTTGGAGAGGTAAAGGAAAATGACATACAAAATTTCTTCAGTCACAGGAATTCAGAACTCATAGCCGCAGGACTGAATTCCCCTAGAAGCTGTGCTTTGAAACTGGTAAACAGCATCTTTAGTTCTAGTCATCTTGGTTAGTATATCTTGGTTAACAAGGAATGCCGAACATAGAGTATTTTATTCAAGGATATAGAATAAAGAATGCAGACATTTACAAGATAATCCCATCAAATTAGGAAATATTCCTAGCATGTCCTTTTTTACCATAAAATTATTCTATAGCCTAACAGACACAATAAAAACATTTAGTTTAAGCCTTTTGGTCTATTCATAAATTGTGAAATAGTACAGGCAAAAACATCTTAAGCAACAACTCGAGGGATGAGCAAAACTTGGACATTTAGCAGATCTGTTCTTTAACTAAATGTCAAATAAAATTGGAGGGCAACTATTGTTGTTTCAAAGCATCTCCTTAAGAAGGAAAACTGCTTGCCTAAAGTGGACCCTTCAGGAGTTTCAGTGTGTATTTTAGTCTTATTATTTGTATTATGATAGAACTAAGAAGGTACACTGAGTTTTTGTTTAATACTGTTAAAACATAAAGATAACGGATACAGTGAAGCAATGCTTGAGAAAATATGTTCTGAATTACAGATACACAGCAAAACTGTCACAGAGATTTGCCTAAGCTATTCTGTAACATATTATTTCATATATGTTTTAAGATGGAAACTTGCTATAAAAAATCTTTGAGAAGAAATTGTTGACTGGAAGCCTGTTCATACTTTTACTTGAGAATTATGGTCTGCTTTTCCTTTGCTACAGACAGACATAGCTGGAAGAGTAAAAAAAATGTTGAAAGGAGGTGATGATTTTATCTAATGGATTTATGTAAGTCCATTATGGTTATGTAGTTTTAGGAGATTGATAACAAGATCATCTTAATTGATTTTAGTGGGCACACTTCATGCACTAAAGGAAAAAAAATCACGATGCATGTAATTTTAGTGAGTAAGGTGTGAATGCACACAAGAACTTAGGTGCCAGATCTTGAATGACTTTTCAAGTAAGACCAACAAGTGTCTGATTTAGCAATCCAAAATATAACATACAGAAAGTAATAGGAGGCATAGGATTCCCAAAAGAAAATTCTGAAAACATGTCTGTAACTCGAACATATTTTCTCAACAGTTTTGGGAAAATAATTCCGTTCTGAATTCCGTTTATTTCTCTAGCAATTTGCAGCAAATTATTGTCTTCTGTAGTTAAGTATCAGTCAAAACATTGGTCAAGAATTTAGTGCTAATGATAGCTTCTTTTATCCAATAGTTCAGTGAGGTAAGTATTGAAAACTGAAATACTGACTTGGATGATTTTGTGGTAACAAAATGAGTATCTGGAAGTCTGAACTGAGGCGAGGTTTAAGGATTTGTAACATGGAATTATACATACATTAAAGTCATTGAGAGGCAATTATATATGTCTTATTCTGACTTAAACACAGAGAAAGCGAATCAACATATGTCATCAATTATTCATTTTGTGTATCTAAAATGATCTCAGTACATCAAAAAATACTATTTGTCCAGATAGAAATGGGGAACTGAAACCGCTTGTAGTTATATGAAATAAATCTTGACTTCAGGGGACCTGTCTAACTTCGATAAACTCTTGAGAGAGATCAGGATATGATTAGTATAAAGGAAAACATGCAAGTATAACTGCAAGTGTATGCTGAGTATCTTACAGCAGTCATTTATTATATGTGTTCTATATATGTATCAAGTAATATGCAAACTCCTGACATGGAAGAATACAGTGATGCTGTAGAACCTTTATGAGGTTTATTTCTTGTGTAAGAGCAAAGAAAAGAGCCAAGAATATTTGTGCATGAATGCTGTGAGGAGTTCTGTAGAATCCAAAACGTTTTTATTAAGCCGACTGAAATGAGAGGCGCTCAAAGAAGGGAAGTTTCTTCAATTCAAAGGCAGAAAAACTATCTATAGTGTGTATAGTGTAGTGTGTTTATAAAAAGAAAGGAAATCTTTTAGGGAGGACTTTCAGAATTATAAAATTCTTAAAGAGACTATTATTAACTATTAGCATATTAAGAATATAAAAAATAGAAGAAAAGTAGCCATCAGCAAGAAAATTACATCTTGAAGGTCAAAACCTGTAGAATTACAAAAAAGAAACGAGAGCTAAACATTGCAACAAAAAGTAATGAAACATTAAAAAAAATCTGTAAACATATAAATAAAATTAGTATGAATAAAGATATGAATGTCATAATAAAGATCGGATTGAGATTAAAAAGAACCTCAGTGTTATTATCAAAAGATAATAACAGTTCAGTTTGTGAGGTGAAGTTTCAGGGCACTTCTGGAAGAGTTGCCAAAACACTGTAGCTGGCTTGCCAGGGGACATAGAACTTGAGGAGTCTGTCAAATGCCATCACTAAAGAAGTAAATCACTCTATTTCTGGATTTTCCTCCTCTTTTCATGGGAATCAGTTATTGTAGAAACTGGATTTTGAATGAGGATTTGTCTCATGAAGGACTGAAGATCAATAGCCTTTGTATTTAGAATAAGAGAAATTTTAACTAAGTCAGTCAGTTATTTTGTTACTTATGACCTCACACTGAATTTTTGGAAACAGAAAGGCGACTCTGTTCTCCAGTATTCACTGGTGGCAGCAGAACTGAATCCTGCATTTAACTTTTACATTCTCAGTATCAATTTCACCTTCAGAAATTCTTTCCTGATATACCTTAATCATCTATGGCATTGCTTCGTTATCTTTGGAAGCTGGAAATTTTAAACATTTTTTTTAAAAACTCTTTATCTTGAGTATTGAGTCAAGTACAGCAATTCACAGACTTCAGAGCACCTTATCCAATGAAAAGATGCTATAAATATATTCTGCCTTTCACACTAAAACGCATTCCTATGTTTTAAAATAGGACATAATTTGATCACTCCTTTGTTTCAGGGATTGGTGATCTGGGAGGAAAAACATACTGATTCTCAGAGTTTTAAGTAGGCAGCAGAGACAGATGATACTGAATCTTATACAGTGGAACTCAAATATTATTGATTCTTGAAGAAACATAGTCAATGTGAAATTACCAGCTGACATTCCTATTGACTTTGAAAGCAGGTAAGGAATGTAACCTAAAGGTCTCCTCTCTTAAAATAATTGTAAAGGTAGATAGTTTTTTGTTTGCTTGTTTTGAATGTGGACATTGAAAAGTAGTTTCCTACTTACGTTTTTTTTTTTCCTTACTAGTCTATTTTGCTCTCATGCATACATTCAGTAATGTAATATTCATATTGGAAATGACTATAAAAACTGTTTATTCCAATATACTAATTTATGTAGCCTGAAACACTATGTCTTATCCATTTCGTCATATTCACTTGCAATTTTTAAAAGTCAGAGATTTTCCATAGGCTTTGCCTATTCTAGACAGAACAAGACAATCTTCTCCAATATTGCATATAATAAATTTACTTCTTGGGATTTTTGCTTTTCAGAAAAAAATTTAGGGATAATATTTGCCTATGAATCTGAATGAAAGGCTTTATGAAATCACTATGTGTTAAATTATATTCCCCATTTCAGTTTTTGTGAAATTTCTGAAATTTCATTTTTATTGCATTTCAAAGTTCAAGTTTTTTCACTAAATGATTTGTGAAATTCTCGTATAATTATCTGCGAAGGAACCAGGAATCCACCATTGCCAGTATTTCAGAAGATGACAGAATGACAAGACTTATGCCTACAATACCTGTGTACACATCTAAGATCATACTTATTTTAAGTATAAGCAAAAAAAATAAGAAGAAAAGTTATCACAGAATCACAGAATGGTTAAGGTTGGAAGGGTCCTCTAGAGATTATCTAGTCCAACATCCCCGCTATAGCAGGGACACCTAGACCATGTGGCACAGGGTGGCATCCAGGCAGCTTTTGAACACCTCCGGAGAAGGAGACTCCACATCCTCCCTGGGCGGTCTGTTCAGTTCATCTGAAAACAAAAAAGGTAATATGACTAGGGTAGAAATGATGGCTTAGTTGTTTTTTTTTTTTTTCACTAACTGAATCAAAATATCTTTGCTTTGGTCTGGGTGTACTTCCTCTAGCTCTCCTGCCTGTCTGTTGTGGAAAAAATATAAAATGTTGCAGTTTGAAAGCTGTAGTGGTGGCAGGGTGGGGGGTCAAGGAGATATCAAATTAGTATCAGATTCACAGTCTATGGACCATAGGTTCGATCACCTTCCTAGGAGCGAATTGAGTTCCCAAATAGTACGATCAACTATAAGCTCAATTCTGGCAGTTGTGGATTCACAAACAGTCCATGGACCGTAGGTCCAGTCACCTTCTTAGGAGCGAATTGAGTTCCCAAATAGCGTGTGCAAGTATAAGCTCAATTCTGGCAGTATTGGATTCACGAACAGTCTGTCAACTGTAGTTCTGGTCGCCTCCCCCCAAACAAGTAGTCAAGTTCACAAACAGTATGATTTATTCAAATGCAACATTTACAAAGCAGGATTTGGATGTCAGTATAGGAAATTCTCTACTACAGCGCAAGGGTGTTTTTAGCTAGCTCTGATGTACAAATGTGCAGTCATCACTCACCCCAGAAAATGGGAGAGAGCTCTCAGTCTCGAGTCTCCTCAGGTGATGTTCCAGTCCGAGGGGAGGGAAGGTGGATCAGCCCATCAACTGATCCAAGAGTTACGATGGAGTCTTCCTCTCTCAGTTCTTAGTCTCCTCAGGCAGCGTCCCAGCCCAAGGGGAGAGAAGAGGGCTCAGCCTGTCGACTGACCCACAAGTTACGATGGAATCTTCCCTCCAAGTTGTTCATCCTTAGTTCACCTTTTATACTTTTCTTTACGTTCGGAGCTTGAGTGACTAGAGTCATACTTAATATGGTTATTGATTGGTGAAAAAGTGTTCTCGCTTTCATTTAAAGGTACAGTCAATCGAAAATGTAGAGCGCATGCTCAGTGAAGGGTGGCCGTACCTCAGAGGCGGGTAACTTTTGGGATGGAGGTGTGTTTTGGCATTAAAATGAGCCTATAATGAGCAAAGTTCAAGCAAAGTTCATCTGAAAGGAGTGATTTGCCACTTTTCTGGCTCAGCACCCGACTTTTTATTGTATATCTCTCATTGGACAGCTGCTGTGTGGCTTATCAGCGGCCCAGCACAGGGAACGCAACAGAGTTTGGCCGCAGGGTCTTCACTCCGCTCCATCCTCCTTTACTCCCCTTTGCAGCTGTGAGGAGGGCAGATTGTGTTGCCCAGGCAACTGTGGAGGAGCTGAGTCCATGTGTACCAGCCATCCTGGAAGTGACAACTGTGTCTCATCCCAGGCAAGCTTCTGTAATGCCAGAAACTTCTGTTAGGCCCTAGTTTTCCAAACAATTCTTCCACATCATCCTGATTAGGCTCTGAATATGTGAAGAACATTACTTGACTCTTTATTGTAGAAACTATGACCAAAACCCATCAAATAGACATTATGACGAATATAACCTTGTAGCTGAGAGAAGAAGGAGATGAACAATTCCTGTTCTGCCTTTTAAAAATTCTAGTAGATAAAAGAAACTGACTTTGGAAAGCAATAAAAAATCGCATGTGTACAAGTTTATTTCAAAACAAATCCCATATGTTTTATTTGTAAATAACAACAAAAGTCCAATATATGCCAAACTAGGAATTTAAAGGCTACTTCTAGGTTTTATATATATATATATATGTAAATGAATTTAAATATACTGTTTTTTATAATGGGAAGAGAAATGAGAGCCTGACTCAAAACAGATCTTTAAAATTCTCTGTTTACCTTAAAGTTTCAGCTGAGGTCTTCAGTCTTGTGAAGGCAAAGTTCAGATGCAATATGGAGTGTTTAGCTGTGTTATCAATGAGCTATTGTTATTTGAAATGCAAAAATGTGAGATGTGTTCTTGGACATGTAAGGAAGAGAAATGGCCTGTAAAATCTACTCAGATAAGTGTAATTATTCCAAGTCATTGTTCCTATAACAAAAGTTTGGTTTGCAAATTTATCATGATCTGTTTTTGAATGTTACAGCGTATGTACAATTTCACTGTTATTCTACCCCTAATTAACCTGAGCTCCTGAGATTCTGGATATCTGTTGAAAAGAAGTAAGCTCAGAATGAATCATTCAAACATTTTCAACTTTTCAAATATCTTAAGTAGTATTCTATATGTCTAGAATGTACTATATATGGCCTGCAGTTGCTTTCTTATTTTCATGACTCATAATTGTGTTTCTCTCTCTATTTTCTTTAATCATTATTATAAAATACAGCTTTAAGTCTGCAGGTTACTGCTTTCTTTTTTCTTTTCTACTGCTTAGAAAGAAGAAATGGGAAAGTTGAAGCAAAAGTAATGAAATGATCATATACACCGATTGTTAGAGGCTCTTCCTGAAATCATGTTGTATGCATATGGCTAATAACCTTTTGAGAAGACTGAAAATAGAGACTTTTGTTGTGAGACTTTTGTTGTGAGATGTTTATCAAGATAAAGAGGGACAAGATTACTACCAGATTATTGATCTTTTCCTGTTTGGTTGAGGATAATATGTTAGTGGCCAAGCTCTACTGAAATGCTTCCATAATTTAGAATAACACAAATTGCACTAGAGATGACATTTACATATTATCCTGTAAAACCTTTGCAGAAATATCACATCTTTTTTATTATTTTATCTTAGTTAAAAGATCTGTAATAAAAGTCCATAAGGCTGCCGTCTCTTCTCTGTTTGCTCATGAAAATATATTAAAATTAGAATGATGAGCACTAGTTAATGTTACAGATGCATGATTTCCTAGTAAAAAGATTTTCAGATGTATTTTTGTAATTTAATAATTTAAATGAATTTTTCCATTCTTTTTTTTTTAATATCAGCAATAAGAGTTTATTAGGACTTTACTCATGATCTTTACTGATATTAAATAATAATGAGTTGTCCTTCTGAAAAGAACTTAATTCACCTTTCTTGGCAGAATCCGACATGTGGCTGTCATGTGCCAAGAATATGCTTTAGTTGTTGCTACAAGATTATGCTCATATTTGACCATGTTATAGGTCAATCAAAACTGTTAAATCTGGAGCTGGTCCCAACTCACATTTCTTCATTATTTCTTTGTCATTTGCCTGTCTTGACTGTTAAGACTGGGGAAGGAAATAGTGGATTTGGACAGCAGAAATAGAAAATGGGATTGGGAATATGACCAAATGAGGTGGATGAGTATTGGTAAGCCCTTCCCGAGGCCTGAAATGCATGCTACGAAATCTTTTTTTTTTTTTTTCTCACCTTTTGCTGCCAGAGTGTATTTTTGAAATTCAGTGGGAAAGTTTGGATTTTTTTTCCCTTAAGCACAGTTTTCCACTCTGTCCAACTTCTGATAGCAGATATACCAAGAACATACATGACAAAGACTGTGCAAACATCTTGATTCTCCCAAAAGACAATGTGGAAGTAGTACCTAATGAAAATTCTGTTTCTTTCACTTTTCATTTTAAGAGTACATGAAATAAAAAAGAAACAGCTATGAGCCCTACTTTAGAAGACTTTGATGTGATTTCAAAAATAAGCATTTTGGAGTTTCCAAATGAGAGATGATCTTGTAACTTTACTTCCCATTTCTTTTGCATTTTTACACATACTTTGATTCCATGGTCACTTTGTGTATCTCCAATGTGAGCCCAGGTTTCAATGAGGGCATTACAGGAACCAACTGTGGCTATGAGCTTGGGCTGCTTTTTCATGAAACCTTTAGTTTTACTGCAGAAGATGGGAGGTAAATGAATCAGGGAAAAAAAAAAGTCTTACACATATACCCTTCCCTGGGTAACCAGATTAAGTCCCTGCCACAGAGTTCCAGTGTGATGTTGCACTAGAAGCAGCTACTCTTCCTTTTCTGATTTTTATTGACCTTGTTATTCTGTTTTCAGATATAGCTGAAGTTAATAGGAATATTGTCTTAAACATGCTAAATTATAAATTACATTACATAATGTAATTTGAGAATCAGCTGTTCACATTCTTTTATATTCTACACTCTAAATAAGGAGGTACTTTTACGCTCAGTATCTTACTGCTTCAGCCTGATGTTTGTAAAAGTAACCCCTCACATCACATTGCACTTTGCAAAGATAAATTAATGCCCATGCACACAGTGCTAAGTGCCAGAGAAAATCCCATGAGGAAATTAATAATTCTGTCTTTGTAGCAGTCTTTGAATAGTGTGCAGTATAGATAAGGCTTAAGTCCACAAAATGAACAATGAGAGTAAAACAAAACGTTGAATAGCTGCTCTATTTTAATTGATCACCACTCATTCTGTTCACTCAATGAGATAGGGGGTCTTGTGTAGAAAAAAAATACAGTGTATGATTATGTATTGAAAGTCTGTGTTATAATGCATACACTCAAGGGAGGAGAACCAAAACTGCAATGATTGTTGATTTCTCTCATTTTCTGCCTGCAAGTATTTGGTTTGGCAACTGTAGTACCTACCATTTATGTGTATAAACCCCTCTCCTACTGTTTTCTGCTCCTCCTTACTAGCACACCCTAACTTATACTGTATTTCAAATAATAGCCCAATATGCATAGAATGTTTTTCCAGATTTTTTCTTTTTTTTCACAGATTTTTTTCCCTATTCATTCTTTCATTCCTTCTCCCCTCAAATTCCCTTCACTCTTTTGTACTTTTCATGCCAATGATCTTTCTGGAAGGGGAAATATTTTGGCTTCTTTAAAAGCTCAAATAATTCTTTTTAAAGTTCAATGGCTGGGAGATTTTAGCAGTCTAAATTCTAGATTGATGCTGATGTCTTACTGTAGCATTCTTTTTTCAGGAACCAAATGTCAAGATCAATAATCTATTTAATTTAACATCTTTCAAGCTAGTTCTTTGTTTAGTTGGATTGTTTCTATTTATTTCCTCTCTTCAAGAGTTGACTTACTTATCTTCCCTTTGTTGATAGACTTCATTTTAGTAAACCTCAGTATGTGTTCCCTATGTCCAGTAGCACTGATTATATCTTCATTATCTTTCATTTAGTGGTCTGAATGAAGTCTTGAGTCTACTCTGAGATGACAAAAAGACACACAGGTCAGGTCTTGTTCATTATTTTAATATCTATTAATTAATCTGAGGGCTTCAAAAATTGAGAGGTAACAGGATAAAATCCAGTAGTATTTTTAAAAATTAATCACTAACAGTAAAATTAAAATCTTCTCCTACCTAACACAATTACCAGTGTAAGCAACTATAATCTGATGGATTTTACTCAATTCTTTATCTTTCATTTTATGCCTGCAATAGTTTGCAGTCCCTCAGAAAAACAAACAAATAAACAAACAAAAAGTAGATATTTAATTTTAGAGTGATGAAGGTTGTGAGTTGTCTGTGGGAAAACTAAAATTTTGGTAGTCACCAATTACATCTGCTGCAAAGGAAAATTGAAGCCTTTTTTCCAAGAATAGTCCTAGAATACTGTAAGATAACCTTGAGTTCATTAACTGCATGCAAAACAATTGGCCATTGACCACTGGTGGAGTTCAGGTTTTGGAGATGACTTGAACTCTAAGGTGTGAATTTCAGTGATGAGGCAAGGCTTGTTTTCTGTATTCTTTTGCAACTACAATAAATGGCAGTGGGAAATAAACAGTAGCTCAGAATATATCATTTTACAAACCTTACACTAATATGTACCTATATCAGGAAGTTTCATAGATATGAAAGTATAAAAGCCCTGGTATATTCACGCCAAAATGCAGGAAAATTGCAAAGACAGGATATCAAGTGGTCCAAAAGTCATTCTTGTATCTGTTCCCCAAAATCTTATTAAGTTCTAATCTTCAACAAATTAAGCATGTACAGGGAATATGAATGTCTTGTGACATTGCTAAGTCTTGGATATGTTTTAAAATCTTCACTTGTTTCTCCTTCACTTTTGAATACTTCCCAATGAAGTTTTAAATGTTTTAGGAGTTCTACTTATTTCTGCTTAAAATTAAGCAGAGCATCCCATGTTGTCACCTCTGCATCAAGATTGTACATTTAAATGATTTATAAAGAGATATTTTAACAATCTAAGTACTACTAATTCATAAACAAACCATTTTCTCCCAAAATGTTCACAAGTCTAAATGCTAAATCCTTCTTGGTAAGTGTAAGCAGTTATTAAAATTCTGAATATATATAGACAAAATATGAAAGTTGGATTTCAGTGGAGAAAAAATTACCAGATTTACCTAAAGAGCTAATGGACATTTTTATCACAAAATTTCCTCTTACAGGTGTTCAGCTTTCATGCTCTATTTCAAGCCTCTGAAGTCTCATATTGAAATTAGGATTCTCAGTAGAGAACTAGCAAAATATACATCTTGCATAATAAGTACACCCAAGGCTGTAGGTATCTAGCTGTGGATGCTGATAATGACGTTCCTTGTTGTGGATTAGTAAGGGGAAAAAAAATCAGAAAGACATCAAGAAATTAAAAGATAAAAATTAAATGTGATGTTGTAATAAAGTGATTGAGCTAAACAAAATAATCAAAATCTAGCACTTAATGCAGAACACATTAACCCTGAAATAAGCAGTTGAGTTTTGGACTAAGATCTGGAAACCCAGTCCACCAGTTTAGGGGCCTCATGGATTCACTATGGCTACAAAGGCTTGTTTGTGCAGCTGTTTTCAAGGCAGGGACCAGCTGGGTTAATAAGTCTTTACAGGCTTTTAAAAGAAAGCTGCAGATGGGGAAAATACTCTGTTATTAAGGCAGATGTATTTGTAATTTCAAAGATTCAACTAAAAAGAACTCTGATAAAAAAGGAGATATGGTAATACAAATAAAGACTTTAAATAAACCACTGAGCACAGGCAAAAGTTACAGAAATTTAGTTAGCATTGTTACTGACAGTAAAAATTACAGTGTGAAATAAAAAAACACTTTTCTAAAAATTTTATCCTTATACCTATATTTCTGATATTTTAAGGGACAATGTGGTCCTGTGATCAAATATAATAGTGCAGAGATATATTGTATTTCCATAACAAAAAGAATTGTAACTTTGAAAAGGAATGAAACCCTAGTGTCTACTGGGGTATGGACGTATAAATTTTCAAAACTGGAAAGTTTTCCTTGACTCATCACTCCAAATGAAATGGGTAAAAAGAATAACAGAATAATACCAGGTAATTGCAAAATATCTGGTATTTTTACTATTTCATATGCAATAGTACGTGAAAAAAAGAAAATATTCATCTTTCTTTTTCATCTATATAATGTAATTTTGTACTGATCTGACAGCAATATGATGAGGTAAATGCATTTTTATTAATGTAATCCGTATTGTCTTCGGAGCTAGTAATCAAAGTATTTTGAATGATGTCATTCACCTATGATATACTAGTTTAGGCACTGTGTAAAGTGACACTGGTTGGTTCCAAGGTTTTCTTCTCTGTAAATAGGGTATGAAATAATCACAGAAAGGATTAGAACTGATATCAAAGAGGAAAGATTAGTTATGTATAAAGGCTAGATTTGGCCAAACTAGAAGACTGCTGAAGTGTTTTTTAAAAATGGGATTATTTTAGACTTGTATGGAATTGTTTGGGAATGGGTGATTTGTCTCAAGAAAGATGGATGGCCTTTCAAGACATCTTTCAACCTTTTTGGTCAAGATTCAGATGTCTACTAATAAGTAAACTACATTTTAGTCAATATACTTGTCCAGATTAAATGATTTACTTTGTTGCCAGACAAAACAGTTTGTATCAGATCTTTGTGTGCTGTTGCCACATATCTCTGGTTGTCTTAGCTGTCCTTCAGCAGTATTTTGGTTTTATGTCCACAAATACTTGAAAATCTTAAAGGCAAAAATAATTACAAACTGAATTTTATGCAAGTCTAGATAAAAGTAATCTTCATTATTTCCAATAATAGATGTACTTGGAACCTAGCCCATATGTAATACAAAGGAGACATACAAAGAAAAGAAGAAATTGCTATTACTTTGTGCTGTTCGCTAAGTAATTGTTCCGAATGTAGAATGTCTCCATTGCATAGTGAACTCAAGCTCTCATCTCTCAGATTTATTTAGTTGAAAAGTTCCATTCATCTCTATTTATTACCTTTTTTTTTTGCGTTATATGAAAAAATTGACTATATCCTGACTAAGTCCTCCACTGAAATTATCTTAAATCACATATTATCATAGCAAAGGAAAAATATTTGTGCCTTCCTTTTAGGAATTATTTATAATAGGTTAGAGTGTTGTAGCAATCACTCTGAAAAACTTTGCCTCATTTTCCATAAGCATCAGTAATTTGTAAGGCAGAGATAAAAGTGGAAGGGATCAGTGGTGTCATATGTAATAACCTGGATCCATAAGCTAATTATATGGCAGCATATAATAACAGTCTTTTCCAGTAGTGATCACATCACATATGCATAATGTTTTATAAACAGAGAGGAGAAAAAAAGGTCTGCTCTTCAAAATGATTGTTAATTTAGTACCTTTTCAATTGAAGTTAATTCAGGGAATATAGATAAGCAGTGATGGACATGATGTCTAGCCCTTAGACAATCAGAAACAAAGCTGGAACAATCTATAGGTGAGAATTTATATTAAAAAGACTCAAGACTCAAGGTTAATGTTAAATCTCTGAAAGAGATCAAGTTATTTACATGGGAAACTAAATACAATAGGATCCTGACTGACCTGTCTGGAAGCAACTCAGTTCAGATTAAGAACAATGAATATGATCCACATCCTTCAGATCTGGAGTAGTCCTTCAGAGCAGTGAAAGCGATGAGAAGGAAAGGCCTTTCGTACATTGTATGTGTCACAAACAGTATAAATTGCACAAGTAGCAGCATCTGGATTCTTGCTGCTAAAACGGTGAAACATTCAGCCTATGAAGCAGCAGCTGTGGAAGCACTGAAAGCTGGTGAAGCCATGAGTTTTAGTATGTTTATGAGTTTAGTATGAACTATGAACATCAGTAATAAATGTAGCAGGTGCAGAGAAGTCTTTTCCACTGACATGTTTCCTGGGCTGACTTGATGGATCTACCTGTTACTACTCCTGCCAAAATACTAGATAATGTTGTGGTACCTTAGTTGCCACCATCTTCGGCAGATAGGTCAATAGTTTTTTTCCAGGTTGATGGAACTTAAAAGTGACCTGAGGTTTAGTTTTAGAAGTCATATTTAAGAAGTAAAAGATTACATTTTTGTTGCTTTTTTGTCCGTCAGTTCTCTGATACGATTCTATGCATTCTGGTGATTCTTATGCATCTTTTGTTATCTGGCTTGATCATCGGTTAATATTCATTATGTTGCTCAAGTATATTCAGATGAAGATATTCAGAGAATGTATCTACTGGAATCACATGGGATTCCAAGAGGTTTATCTGTGAAGTCAACTTTGAGGAGAAAAGTAGAAAAAAGACATCCGATGGCTTTTTTATGGCAACAGCATATCAACAGTGTCAACAAAAGATGGACAAACCTGTAGTGAAATACACGGAAAGAAGATAAATTTTCTGTCTTTTTGGCTCTCTTTGCATCTTGGCTCTGTGCAAATGACTGAAGTGGTTCTGATTGTCTTTTTAAGAGAAAAATTCAAAAGAAGCAAAATAATGTCAGAGCATACCTCTGTGACTCTGCCAAATCAGTGAGACTGAATTTTGAGAAGAGAGATTAACTACCAGAAAGACTTAAGAAAAATATTACCCAACACAGAGCAAGTGCTTAAGGTGGGAGTTTGATTTCATTTACTCTAACATCAATCTGGATTACTTCCATTGATTTAATGACAGTTGATTTTAGTGGAGATACTCCAGATTTACCACTATGTAAGTAAGATCACCATGCAACCTGCAGGATTTTATGAAGTGATATGCAGATATGCAAATTTAGCAGCTCCTCTGCAGTTTCTAAGTGCTTTCCTTGTCTTCTTAATGCTTTGCAATATTTCTTGTCTCCTGTGTAATAGATTCTTCTCCCTGCCACAACCGTCTACAGTTCTCTCCAAGAAATGGTGATGAATTAGCAGAGCAGTGACCTTTCATAATGAGAAATACCACAAGACTCTCTGTCTCACTTCATTCTAACTGTTTCCCTAGCTCTAAAACTGGCAGCAAGGGACTGCTTTTCATCTGCTTCTCAGTTCCAAAATGGCAGCCTATGGGCTTTTTATGTCCATTTTGATTGGATTTATATTTGTATCTGAATAACAACCAGCCTGATACTTTTTCATAAATGTTTCAGGCTTTCATAAACATACAGTGGAAAAATTTGTCTTCTGTGTTATGTCCATTAAGTTGAGTGAACTTCATATAGGTTCTGCATATAATTCTATAAGTAGATGCATTTTAAGCCTAGTGAAATTGCAGTGAGATAGTAGGTTAGTGGAGTTGTTGAAAGGAAATAAAAAGAAGAGCAGCTGTCCTATATTTGTCTTTTACTGAAATGTACAGCATCAGAAATCTGAAATGCTGTGTGGCAGCGCATCTCTTGTGTGCTGTTTCTCCTAGCTGTATGACACTGTCTGCAGAAGGGAAGAGCATAAATGATATGTGGATAATACAACCATTAGCTAGTATTTGCCAAAATAACAGGGGCTTTAACTAATTACTTAACATTTGTATAACTCTGTGTAACTGCCTTTCTAGGTTTTGTCCTTGCACTTCTGCTTTTTTGTAACCTGTATCACAAAGTGATACCTCTAGATCACCTAAGCAACTGCACTTCAGAGACTATCCTTACTAACATCTTTGATATGTTTCCCCAGCATTTATTCCCCATTGTCACCTAATAGGACAGTCAGAAACTTAGGGATTCAAGGAGCTAGCCAATTGGGGCACACTAGTTTTTAAAAAGAAATCATCTTTCCAAAATAGATTTATTAAACAAACAAGTAAAACCATTTTTTTCTGTATATGTCACTTTTAAAACAAAAATTAGCTAAAGATTTTTCATAGAATCATAGAATTCTTAAGGTTGGAAGAGACCTCTAGAGGTTATCGAGTCTAACTCCCCTGCTGTAGCGGGGACATCTAGAGCATGTGGCACAGAGTGGCATCCAGGCGGGTTTTGAAGACCTCCAGAGAAGGAGATTCCACAGTCTCTCTTGGCAACCTATTCCACCCTCATTGCTAAGAATTTTTTCCTTAAGTTCCTGTGGAACTTCTGGTGCTTCAATTTATAGATGTTTCCTCTAATTCTAGCAGTAGCCACCACAGAGAAGAAACTGGCCCCCTCCTCCTCACTCCCTCTCTTAAGGTATTTATATACACCAATCAGATGCCCTCTCAGCCCTCTCTTCTTCAGGCTGAACAGATCCAGCTCTCTCAGCCTTTCATCATAGGGCAGATGCTTCAGACCCCTCATCATCCTCACAGCCCTGCACTAGACTCTCTCCAGCAGCTCCACATCTCTCTTGTACTGGGGAGCCCGGAACTGGACACAGGATCCAGATGTGGCCTCACCAGGGCTGAGTAGAGGGGGATGATCACCTCTCTTGACCTGCTGGAGATGCTCTTCTTAATGCACCCCAGGAAACCATTGGACAGTGTCAAACGTCTTG
>JAUBOD010000216.1:473029-514144 GCA_032353885.1 Nothura maculosa | reverse complement strand
ATGACAGCACTCCAATTTTGTGAACTATTCCACCATGTCTCTGTAGTTCTGATAAGGTTGATGTTGGAACTGCACACGTATGACCAGTTCATCCTGTTTGTTCCCTGTACTTCGTGCATTGGTGTATAGGCATTTAAGGAAAGTATTTGAGCCTGAAGATTTCCAGGAGGGATGAAAGAGGAACACATTTTACAGTGATACTTTATTGTCGAGAGAGATTATCTTTCTAGAAACTTTCATTCTTTGTTATCTGCTCCATACCCTCATCAAAATGTAAATATCCTTGACTTTTACTCCTCTACCATGATATCCACAGTTCATTTCAAAATCTGAGACACCTTGTCTCTGGGATATGTCTGTGAAGAAGATAGCTAGAAGGAAGGAAGGAGTGGTAAGGCTGAGGGCAGAACTGCTCAAAAGGAATAAAGATAAAAATGGTTTGGAAACAGAGAACATAATGGGAGGTGAAAACAGCAGAAAAGGGGATTCTGTAATGGAAAAGAGAAATGGAACTTTGGCATTTCAGAAGAAAGAGTCAAAGCACAGGACACAGATAAGAGGATCAAAATGTGGAGACATGTTCTATAATGTGAGGAAAAAGGAAGAAATCAAAAGAAATGAGAAGGGAAAAAATACGTTCATAGAGAAAAGAGGGAAGACCTATAAAACTGAAGCAATTGAAGCATGAGAATGGAGAGTGAAGAAATATTTTAAATTAAAATAGACTGTAAGAGAAATAAAAAGAGAGGAAAAAGGAAAAAGTCGGGGTCAAAGAGAAAATAAACAAAGAAGTTAAAAAAAAGGAAAAGAAAGAAGTTTTGAGGCTGCCCGGAGAGGTTGTTTAGTCTCCTTCTTTGGAGATCTTTAAAACCCGCTTGGATGCAGCCCTATGCCATGTGCTCTACGTGACTCTGCGTGTGCAGGGGGGTTGGACTAGATGACCTCTAAGGTCCCTTCCAACCTTACGCATTCTATGATTCTATGATTCTAAGTCCTCTGAAAGTGGACTTACCTAGGTAAATGGGGGCATGAAATGGTAGGGAAAAATTGTGCTGTACTGTGACCCTAGGTTTTCAATATAGACTACCTCTAGCACACAGGCTTTGTTTTGCATACCATCTACTCTTGAATTACCTTGAATACTGAGCTGCTAACTTTAGGACAGCATACACACTTTTTGCATATTTGCTTTCTTTCCACAAGTTATCTCCAGTTTGCAGTCCAAAATCCTCTTACTTTTGTGGCCATGCACTAACAAACTTTGAAACCTTTGTAATTTCAGTTATGTGGAGTTTCAATTGTCATTGAAATGAGAACCAGACTTTCTTCCTACTCCTTCCTTGATTTTTGATTTGTAGATTCTAGTTTTAACTTCATATAGGAGAAGAAAAGAATTTAGTAAACAATAATAATAGTCATTTGAAATACCAACATTATTCTGTAATATGCACATGCAAAGCTTTACAGTGATTATGTGCATGTAATAAGCCTAATGAAAACATGCTTCAGTCAGCATATCTGTTCATATCTATTCATGAGAGTGCTGCATGGGAGTGCACACTCATATAGGAAGTGCCATTCCTGTTCCCAGATGGCTATAAGGGGAAGATTTCTTGTTTTCCCCTTTCCAATTTTTTCTTTCTCTTTTTTCTCCTTTTTCTTTTTTTTTTTATTTTTTTTTTCTCCTGGTAAAATAACTTTTACCATTAGAGTTGATGTATGCCTTCAAATATAGACTTCACAAATTTAAATCAGTCTTAATATTCTTTTTGTTCTGAACACAAGCACCTCAATGTTTTAGCACTTGAATCATTAAGCTCTGTCCATTTAATTAATTGATTGATTGATTGTGACTTCATCTAAAAGCAATAGAGATTGACAACCCAGATTTACTGTCAAAACTGCTCCAATCCATCTTCTATATTCCTACAATGACCAAATGGTACATTCATCATTTTTTCCTTCCAGTTTCATTTTCCCAAACAAGACATCACAGTCTGAAATATCATCTGTGATAATGTAAAGAATAGACACATAAACTTAGATATTTTTTCACATACAGTGCAAAATTGGTGAGAATATAAGATGAGCAGTCTATACAAGACACTAACAATGTTTATAAAAATTGAATGAAAAAAAATCTGGCCCAGACTGGTATGGAATAGGCATTCTTGAAAATTAAAGATCAAAGTAGTTTTTAGACAGCAAAGCTGAAAAATACTAATAAGTCATTCTGAATAAGAATAAATAAAGAAGTGGGAATCCTATACTACACTATGAACATATTTTGGAAAATATTCTTAAAATAGAATCATACATGCCTAAATTCTAAAACTACACTACCTCATTTGCTACACAAAGAGTTACCATAGAATGATGAAGTCAGATGCCTAAAAGGCATGCCTAAAGGCATCTGACCTTTTGAATATAGGTATTCAAAAATGAACATAAAAAAGAATCTGTTCTCATATATGCATGTAATCTATAGAAATGAATTCTTTTATTATTGATGTTCATTAAAAATATGATAGACCTACAAATATTTTAAAAGACAATAAGCAAAATTATTCCTTTCACATTTAAGATTATGGACTCCAAATAACAAACCTTTTCCATCTTTATTCCTTTTATCGCATAGCTTATCTGTCACGTAATTCTGACCCTGTGTTCTTTCAGGTATTTTCAGTACAATACCTCTGTAAATAAGAATTACATCCTGGAAGGAAGAGTGTGCCTTTGCACTGGGACTTATGTACATAATCATACAGCTGTGATTCTCTACAGGCCTCTGCTCATCTCCACTGATGTATCTGAAATGGAACCTATAAATTCAAGAAAATGTATTCCAATTAATATTTCATGCCAGTAAATCCTTTTGGTAGATCTTTACTGCAGTTGGCTTGACGAAGTCAACAGTTATTTAAATAACTTGTATAATCTCTTAATCTGTAATAATGAGACAATGAATAAATAAATAGAAATTGTTGTGTATACTTCAATTAGAGAGGCAAAGCAGCTTTCTCTGTTGCATTTGTAATCTGCTTGTGTTTAGCCTCTCTAGTTTCCTTTGTGCTATTTCTATTATTTAGAACAAACAAATATAAATATGACAAAGATTTCTAAACTTGCCCTGTCCTACTGCACTGTTGTATAGATTTTTATTCAAGAGTCATTTGTCCCATATTAAATGCTGTGTCTTAACTAGAATTTTATAATTGAATATACCCTTTTATGTTTTCACCACAGTTCTCAAATTAAAACAATTTGTCCTCTTAGGGTTACTAGACTGGACAAGATTCCAGTTTACTCTGAATTACTTCTGAGATGATAGCACTGTGCTCTCATAAAAATAGTAAAGAACAGGATTGCTTTAAGCAGTCAGCCCATACCACCAACTGAAATGACAAAAAATAGATTTCAAGCTTGAAAAAGAAGTGATGATCTTCTAAAAGATAAAACATTATTGCAGTTCTTCCTATTATGCAACTCTGTAGCAATGTATTTCAAATTTTGTTTTCTGGAAATGTCAAGTAGACAACTATTATTTCTTAAGATTTTCTCAAGTGAGTCACAGAATCTTAAAGGTTGGAAGGGACCTCTAGAGATCATCTAGTCCAACCTTCCTGCTCCGGCGGGCACACCTAGAGCAGGTGGTACAGGGCGGCATCCAGGCGGGTTTTGAAGACCTCCAGAGAAGGAGACTCCACAACCTCCCTGGGCAGCCTGTTCCACTGCTCTGTCACCTTCACAGTAAAGAAGTTCCCCCTCACCTGCAGGTGGAACTTCCTGTGTTTCAGCTTGCACCCATTCCCCCTTGTCCTGTCACTGGCCACCACTGAGAAAAGCGTGACCTCCTCCTCCCTACAATCTCCCTTCATGTATTTATACATGTTAATAAGATAACCTCTCAGCCTTCTCTTCTCCAAGCTGAACAGGCCCAACTCATATAGTCTCTCCTGATACAAGAGATGTTCCAGTTCCTTAATCATCTTTGTAGCTCTCTGCTGGACCCTCCGTAGAAGCTCCATATCCCTTTTATACTGGGGAGCCCAAAGCTGCGCACAATATTCCAGGTGCAGCCTCACCAGAGCTGAGCCAATAGAACAGGTAAAAAAAGATGAGAAATTAATTTAAGCAAGGATTCAGTTCTATTTAATTCTCTCTGTTCTCTAAATACTATCTCTTGTAGCTCACCATCTCCTTTTCCAGGTGTAGATTCTTAACGTATTTCTTTTCTACCTCACAATTGTTACAGACAGCATTTTTCTTATCAAAGGAAACTTGTCTTCCTGGCATAGGAGTTGTACAATCTGACTTTCCCTCCTATTCTCACCATAGACGTTTTTTCACTTGTATTCCTCACAAAACTCCAAAAATGAGAAAGATTTTTCTTTTTCACCTACTTTTGCTGTATAGCTTTCACAATCGCCATATAAATTCATTTGTTGGCTCATCTTTTTGGTATAATGTATTGGACCCTCTAACTAAGTCTAGTCTAAGACCACACATATTAATAAAGACACTTCGATTGGTTTCATTTAACTACAACTTTTATACTGTGTATTTATTCTTGTTCCCTTCTAAAAAAGAAGTTACTATTCTTGCAATGTTAGTAATCCATAAGTATTAGAAACTAGAATAATTATTTTATTTTTGAGGGAGCTTATTTGCCTTTGCAAACTTATGGCTCTTCCAGAAAATTCCAATTAACTAGTGAATCTTTGTTTCAGTTTCTGAGCACCTTATAGGTGCAAGAAGTGCTGACTGTGTAAAATGATTTATAATCAGAACTGGATTGGATATGAACCCCCTAATAGAAGTGACACAGAAAAGAAAATTAGGCAGGAATATCATGCATGTAGTAAGATTTGTAATAAATACATATGCTTAGCAGAGTCTACTAATTTATCTCATAAACCACTAAAGCATAGTGTTTTTGAGTTACATTGCTACTAGGATCATAAAAAATGTTATATCATTCTGCAGTATGATTTCCTATTTTGGAATTTTATTTTATGAAAGTGTGTATTCAAAAATTCTATATGGGACAGTGAAAGGAAGAAAACTAAAACTGGTCAGTAAATACTTAAAGAAATAGTTTTATCAAAACAATACTTGAATGACACCAAAACCAAACCAAACAAACTCTCCTCACTAATCTCTTTCTGTAAAGTGTTAGTCTAGCCAAAAACGTCTTTCCTTGGGATTGTGTCAGTTTTGACTAAAATTCATCAAATTATTTGGGACTGTCCTCTGTGCTCTGTCATATGAAGCTTTTCCACTTTGCTGTAGACAAACATTTATTGTACTACTGCATGTCCAATGGAATTAGAGATCCAATCAATTGAATTGTTACTTCATAACAGCAGATACATGGCCTTTACCTCTTATTTTATCATTAAGAAATTTCAGACAGGGAGAGAAATGGAATCTATTTGTGTGAGAATCATGGTGTGGGAAAGGTGTTTCTGACCATTTCTAAAATACATTAAAACAAAATTATATCTCTATTACTTTCAAATATGAAAGAAGGCAGATTGGTCATCTTGTGAAATTATTGTTATCTTTTTTGTTATTTTTTTGATATACCCTTCGCCATAAAATATAGCTTATCTAATTTACAAGAAGCAGTGAAATTGGCATTTATGCTAGTAGTATTGTTGGATTGATACAACTATGTTTTACTTCGATAAGTGTGAAACATTCTCCTACTTCATAAAAAAGCTTAAATGTTGGACTCAGAGAAAATCTTTCTTTACATTTCTTTCCTAGCAGCCTTGTATTCACAGGACTGTGCTTTGAAATTTAAAACTTTGGAGCTCTTCCTACTTGAGTTTTTTTAATCATACTCTATTCTTATTTTAACAGATACTAGTAATTTTAATATCAATCAAATAAACAGGAGTCTTTAAAATATGTGTTAAAATTATTAATATAGTCTTAGATAGCAGAAGTCTTTAAATAATACACCTAAAATTGCATTTTGAAAATTAAATGAGAATGTAGAATCATAGCATCATAGAATTGTTTAGGTTGGAAGAGAGCTTTAGAGATCATCTAGTCCAACCCTCCTGCACATGCAGGATCACCTAGAACATGTAGTTGTGAAATCTGATGGCTTTTATACCTTTCATTGCTTGTAGTGTGAAAATGTGCTTATAAATTGTCTATGTAATTGGAGAATGAAATAGGACATTATGAAAAAAACAATTGCTGAAATATGAGATTTCTACATAAAACAATATGTTACTTTTTTTTGGAAAGGACATGGACCTTTCATCATAGAAGTATGGTGCAAATTTCTTAATATACTGATTGTCTGAAGTTTTGAAGAAGAAATTCATACGACATATACTATAATGAATAATACAAAAAAAGTCCTAACATTATATCTGATAGGATTATGGTTTTGCAAGAGATGGGTTTGTAGCTGTTGCTATTTTTCAGGTTTCCTTCCACTCTTTGGTATTACAGGAGGATATTCCAGTTTATGAGTTATACCTGCCCTCCCTGTGGAATCTATGGTAAATGACTCCAGCTTTCTCTTTATGAGAAGAATGTTATAAGGATCAATGTCTACGTGGGTACAGTTTGATGCCTGTTCTACTCCTGAGATTTAGAAGGAGCATGAATCACAGCCATATTATTTCCTTAGGAAGTAAGGACATTATGAGAGTTAGACCTTGATTCACTCAAAAAAACAGATGGCTCAGTCAGATGCAAGTTGGCCCTTCTGGAAGAAATACACTAGAAAATAACGATGTGTGCTTTGGTTTTGAGTCACTCTTAAAACTGCCTGCAAAAATGTTCCTCAGTACTATCTGAAGAGGACTATCCACATAATAGCTATTTCCAGATGAAAATCAAATAGCCCCTGTATAACATTTGCAGATTAACATGGAAGAAGTTGATTTTTGAGTTTATTACCTGAAAGCTCAGTAAAGAACCTGGATAGTAAATTACCTAAGACTTGACTTATAAACCATACTGTGTATCCTCAGTCAGTGTAAACCAATGTAAATCAACACTGAACTCAACGATTCTAGTCTATATCTATTTGGGACTTTAATTCATAATGCATGGACTTTTTTTTTTTTACCTTTAAAAAGTTCTCTTCAACACTTTTGTCTGCATGTAATACCCTCATAAATCATGGTTTTTGTTTTGTTTTCATAACTGTCTTCAACAGTTCTTCTGATGTTTCATTTGGTATATACTTAGGTTTCCTTTAATAAAAAGCACCATGAACCCTCTATCAGATCAAAATGTTATGCCTCGAAACAACCTGCTGGCATCCCTATCCATTCAAGTATATTACAGGTAGTTAGACAATTTTATGGACATTAGTTGTGAGTTTATTTCCCTCATACTTACTTGCCTTAGCCTATGCGCTACTCATAATTTCAAACAGTATTCATTAATATTCATTTTCAGCTATTTGATTGACTTTTTTTTCTCCCAGAACCACCTCTAACAATCATCTGATCTTGTACTGCATGAAGTGCTTTAACTTATTCTCTCCTTTCTCCTGTGCTCTCATTCGGTATTGTAGAAGGTACTGACATTTGATAGAGGATAATTCAGCTAGGCACAATATACTGAGCTCTCATATTTTCAGGCTGCTAAAGGACCATCATATTCTAGGATTGGGATAGCTATGTAGCAATGTCTTTTACTTTAAACCATGAAATGTTATCCTACAACCATAATTTTCATCAGTGTACTTAAAAATATATTATCCATCTGTTCATTTAAATTATTTTATTTTAAATCTATATGCTAATGAAGATTAATAATTAAAGAATTTCATTCTTAATATCTGATTTAGTACTTCTGAAATAATGTCCATCTGAACCTGATGCATGTGACAGAAATAAAGACTACAATGTAATCATGCAATATTATTATGTCTCCTCCAAAATAAATAATTATTGAATTCTGATATGATCCAAATTACATTTATTTTATTTCAGTGGACTGCATGAGATTTGTTCCTAAATAACTTTGAAAGTAAAGACCATGAGTAGAATGGTAGAAAGTTTTCCATTGAATTCTGCTTTTCCTACAGTCAGGTATTTCACAAAATCCATTTTAAAAATTCATTTTTATTCAGAATACTTGTTTTTAACAACTAATATTTTCTAAATCAAAAATAAGATTTCTTTGTTTCTTCTTCCAAGAGAGAAGCAACAGGCAACAGTACACTATTTATACCATTGTATGACATTATATTGATCTGCCGTTTTAGGAATGAAGGATTTAAGGCTCTATGTGTAATAGTGATTTGTATAAGAAGTAAAGTAGCATTTAAACATTAGGCAAAAGAGCCAGACAAACAAAAATGCAAGTATATACAGCAAACATGTTTCCTTTGCCTATAAAAGACACTGGTTTGACTAAGAACTTAATGTTATTTCTCTAATAATTTAATGAAAATATTCCATTTTATTAAAAAGAGAAATCAAAGCCTGTGGTAAGAAGGGGTTCATATTCATAATCTTATCATTCAGTAGTTGAAAGTGATTGATATATACCACATAGTTCACATCTTCTGTCTAATAGGAAGAAATATTTGTCTTACTTACAGTGAACTATCCTAAGGACCAAACTCTCACAAAATTCAAAAGCAGAGGAAAACAGTATGCAGATGGTCGTTATCTGTTAAAATAAATTAAAGAAAATCCTAAAGCTAAATGTTGCAGGAATTTTTTGAATACTGGACAAGATCTAAGTGTTGTGTGGGTTTAGGTCTTGATATTCAATGCTAAAAACACAAGGTGAAATTTCATTACTTCAAATAAGAGAATATTTATCATTTGTAATCATCTCATCCACATGCAGTGGATTGAATGGTGGAACACATTTAATTCAGATAGATAGTTTTTTAAAATCATGCTTTCCAAGTTTTAATTAGCATTTCTCAGTCAGAGATTTGAGTATTCTTTTTATTCTTGTAAGGTGAGAGAAAAGATTACTATATTATCTCTACTATAAGAAGAGACTAGAAATTTGGAAATAAATAATGGAAAACTTAAAAAATAATCAATTTAGGTTAATGCTAGTGTAAAACAAATCTGAAAAGTATTACAGTTGGAATATTTACTACATTACAGAACTGCAAGATTTTTATAAGATTATAGCTTATAACAAGATAGCTTTGTGTGTGAAAAATCATGTCTTTAAAAAGTATTATAAGCATTTTATGCACAATAAGAAATATTAGGTAAGAAAAAGCTTAATAGGGAGAAAATTCCAGATAATATTGCTTTTTCATGGCATATTAAAAGTAAAGTTTTCTAGAAAATAGCTCAACCTTTGTAAAACTATATTGAGTTAGAGCTATTGCTAGTGAGGTGCTGTCTTTCTACAAGCTGAAACCTTTTAGTTCCCTGTGTTACAGAAGCAACCAAGATAATTCATGTCTAACTATAATTTCAGGAAAAAAATAGGAAAAGATTTGTCCTTTCCAGGAATCATCTTTTTCTTACCTATTTCCTAAGTTTAGAATTTCTTAACAAATGGATTAGATTCCAGTCTGGGAACACACACACCCCGAAAGGCTTTCTAGTGAAGTTTCCTAGCTCATTACAGTTTTTAACCAACAAGTCAGCTTCACAATTTGGTAATAAAGCAGTAGCTCTCTCAGTAGACTATTTCTTTGTTAAGAAACTTCTTTATTGCTAATAATTCCTTCATATTCTTATAAACATTTTCTCCAGAGGTTTAATTAGTGTCTGCTGAAGCTTATGATGGGAGAGGTGAAATGAGTACTTTATAGCACCACAGGGGAAAACGTGCACATTTTACATGACTGTAGAAAGGCAGCCCAAAATAAACCTCACCCTGTGAATGGATGGCAGCATTAGTTTTAGGCTGTTCTTATTGGTAATTTTGTCTCTGAAATAAAAGTTGCTTGATTTATGAGCATCTTTTTACTTCTGTTATCAGTAGGCAAATGCCTACTTGTGATGCTTTGATATTTCTGGAGTATTTAAAATGTAGGACTTCGGAATATAAAACTGGAGATAGACATTTTTCTTTATTTTTTAAACAAAGTTATAAATTTGCACATTGAATGAGAGTTCTCCAGCTCTATCTGTTATTGCATATGTATAGAAGAACTCAAGTATACAGGTTTGATAATTAGATTCTGAAACATGTTTCTGTAATGGAAAAATTTGAATAAAAACTGCTAACTTTCCTCAAAAAAATCTCCCAAAAATGCCTAGGCAGCTAATCTTTTGCCTTGATCATATTTATCTGGAGAATCCTGGGCATATTAGACCTGGTAAGATTCTGAGATAAATGTGGAATCCAGTTTCATCTCTATGAAGATAACAATTATCTTTATTTTTCACTGTCTACAGAGAGCACCCACATCCAGCTCCGTAGGCTCTTCAGCGACTTAATACCTAAACGAAAAGGACATGGCTAAAACACAATCCAGACAACATGGATGTAGTGTTAGTGTGCCTATAATATCTTTTTGACAGCTATATCTCAGTGCAATGCTTATCAAGGAGACCTGTATTGAACTTCACTTAAAAATTCAGGAAAAGTCCTGGACATAACAGTCAATAGCTAAGTTAATAATCTTCATTCTTGTTCTGCTTATATTTTAATTTAATTTAAGGACTCGGTGTCCATATTTTGGATGAGTTGTGTGGCCCAGATTTTCTGATAATTGGATTAAAACTGTCCTAAATCTTTCTTTTCTGCATCTAGCCGTAATCCTGGACCTGAGAAAATCCTCCTGTTCTGTGAGAGGTGGTAATGTTTAACAGATTTTCTTTCCTTTGTGAGTTGTATGTCTGTGTCTTCATGTGTATTTTTAAGTTGTTGCCACCTCCCATGCTCTGCACTCACATGGTAGGTTGGAAAGTCTTCTTAAAAAGAATGAGAAATGCCTTGGCCTGCTCCACTTAAAAAGGAAAATCCAAACCCCTATGATGGTGCTCACTGGACGGTCTAACATAGGCCCAAGTTGCTTGCTAGTGAGTGAATTGGTGGACTGTGGACACGATTTTTCTGCTAGGAAATATTTTGGAAGGCCTGAGCATTGAGGGGTGCTATAGCCATGTACAGAGGATCATGCTGTATGTCTTTTTGCCAGTGTTCAGTCATTCATAGTGTGGGAGAATTGCTTGAGAAAGGGAAAATTAGAGAAAAAACAGGGCCTAACAGAAGTTGCGGCATTACAGAGGCTTATTTGAGCTGAGAGACAGTTACCACTTCCAGAATGGTTGGTAAGTATGGAATCTACTTCTTCACAATTCCCTTTGCAACACAATCTGCCCTCCTAGCACACACTAAGAAGAGTAAATGAAGAGTGTAGCAGAATGGAGACACCATGGCCAAACTTTGTTGATTTCCCTGCAGAAGTGGTTATCTGACAGTATTGTGCTGCTAAAGAATGAATGGAGGATGGATTGGAGTGAAGGCACCGCGGCCAAACTCTGTTGTATTCCCTGCAGAGGTAGCAGCCTGGTTGCTTCATGCATCTGATAAGCCACCCAGTATGATAAGACATCTGCTGATGGTCCAACAATGGTGGCAGATGAGTCTTTTCTGATGAACTTTCCTCAAACTTCTCCTCATTCTAATCTCATTATAATATGAATACATAGCCCCATCCCAAACTTACCCGCTTCCAAGGAACAGCCTCTCCTCACTGAGCGTGCTCTCTAGACTTTCGATTAACTCAGGAGACTTTTTAAACCAAACAGTAACGAAAATAAATATGACTGGAGTCGCTCAAGCTCCACCTAAATGCAAAAGAAAATATATAAAAGGTGAACTAAAGAGAACATTAAGTAGGAAGGAGAAAAGAGGGAAGGGGAAAGAAGGAAAGAAGGTAGAAAAAAAGAAAAAAGGGAAAGGGAAGACTCCATTGTAACTTCTGGATCATTCAAGGCTGATTGCCTTCTCCTCCTCTCAGGTCAGGATGCCATTTGAGAATACTCCTGAGGTTGAGAGCCCTCTCCCATTTCCTGGGGTGAGTGATGACTGCACATTTGTACACTAGGCACCAGCTAAGAACCCCACACTGTGGTAGAGAATGAGCGCTACTAACATCCGAAACATGTTCTCTAAATATTGCATTTGAATAAATTGTGCTATTTGTGAACTCCATGACTTGTTTGAAGGCAATCATCCCTGAAGTCGACAGACTGTTTATGAATCCAGTACTGCTTGAGTAGGGACTATAATTACCACAGTATTTGGTATCCCTATTAAAAGATGAGTCCAGCTGCCCCCAGTCTCTCTAACCTTTCAGGATCTGCTGATATGCAAGGGGATTCATCTTTTACTAAATTTTCCCCTCTATCCCCCTCAAACCGTAACACCCAAGCACTGGAAAAATTGAGTACATGTTAAATTGCTAATTTTAACTACTAAAATGTCAAATCCAACTTCCCTGCCCCTCTCTGTCAAAGCTGCTTTGGTCTCATTATGTCTGGCAGTTGTGTCATAGGTGAAATCCTTTTGGACTTAGAGACAGGTTTGCAAATTTTCCCAACATGTTAGGAAGACCACAAACTGCATTTTTAGAGAAAGACAAGGCCTTTCTCCTTTTAGCAGCTTTTGGAACTGCCTTCTGAAAAGAGATTAAAACAATTCTTCATTCACACATTTCCATGTAAATTTTGAACTAGAGTTTGCTTCTATAGGTCTGTTATATCACAGTCACAGGGAATGATATAGAAGCATAGAGTGATCCTGTGAAAACAGTGAACATATGGATAAGCAAATATTTGCAATGGCAGCCAGAAAAAGAATCTTCCTACTGTTGTCATTTCATGAATGTTTAATATGTTTTTCAATTAATATTTATATGCATAATGTGTTTTGTTTTTAATTTCCAGTTCAGTTTTCTCCTCAGAATAAGTCTAAGGGTAGAGGCACATTTGGTACACGTTCTCACACAAGATGCATCAGACATAAGCTCTTTCAGGTGACATATGTCTACAAGTTGAAGCTTATTATTACTTTTCTTTATTTATACAAAATTTCCATTGATATGAGAATGAAAGAAGCAAAACTTGTCAGCTGAATGAAGTTATATAAAAAGGCATTTCAGGGCCCTAGAAGTTATATAAAAGGGTAACATAAATGTTTATATAATTTAAAAAGAACTGAAAAAAATATCATTAGTATTTTTGTAACTTCAGCATTCTTGTAGTGGTATTTATTAATCGGATATAGCACACATAGGCCAAAGAACCAAAGAATTTGCAACTGCCACTTATGTCTTTGTGTTGAATATAATACAAATTGTGAATATAACACAATATTAAAAGAAAGAAAATAGTCAAAAAAAAGTTAGTCCAGATTTTGCTTTCTTTTTACTCTATTATGGTAGTTCTTAATCTACATGAGATTCATTATAAGTTGCTATACCTTTTCCATACCTTTTACCTATCTAATTCATAAAGGATATAGTTAGGTGATATAGTTAGGTGATATCTATATAGTTAGATATAGTATTCTCCCCTGTCATTTTATCTGCCCTTTACAAATTCTCAATTGTCCCTGTTAAACAATTGGTCAAAGTGACCAAAACATACAGAAAGGTTAAAAGGAAATATTTGCTCCAAGAAAGAACTCCCACTAACAAGAATCTCAAGACATGAAAGTGTACTCTTTGGTTATTCCTCCTAATTTGGTGAGTACAGTAATTTTTAATATACATTAAATTCTTTTTTAAATCTACGTCCCCCGGAGAGGTTTTCTATACCTCTTACAAAGTCTTTGCATACTTTCCTGCTGCTTAAAAGCTACTTAAATAATTTTCCTCGCAGTTGCTGGCAGTTGCTTTAAGTTGCTATTTTTTTTCTCTCCACTTTTATTTTTTACTTCTGCAGTTTTCAAATGTGAAATCTGGCAGACATTCCCTTTCCAAAATCTGTTTCAATACGAAACTTTATCCTTCAAATGTTTTCAGAAAGAGTAGTTAGAGTAAGAGGTGTAAAGTTTTTTTGCTATTATATTTTAAAGATATCCATGGACTCATCCAAAAAGCACCAATTTAGTTTTCCTAATTTCTTTAAGAGTGTACAACTTGAAGGAAATAATAGGAATTTTGGATAAGTTGCATAGTTCCTGTTACATTTCTAGTTACTTCAACTATTGTCTAGAGTGCTTACCATGATATGTGATTAAGTTCTTAAGGCACCTAAGTAAAATCTTATCATCAGCTTCCTGGGAGTCAAAAGTTACACAGTTCTAGATCCCTAAAAGTGTCTAAATGCCCAGCTATCATTGATTATTTGGATGTTAGACATCTGAATACCATTAAGGCTATAGATACCAGAGGGCAAAAACCAGAGGGTTTCATTATAAAACACATATCTGCGATACTGAAATTCAGCATCTGGAGATGTTTGATTTTCCTTGATTGAAAATAACTTAGCAAGATTAAACCACTCATTTCAGATTGCCAATATTAAACAAATGAATTCTTCTTTCAGTTAAAATTTCGTCCATATAGTTGTACTAAATATGTTACTTATTAAGTAACACAAGTTTTCTCGGTTTAATGAAAGCAGACTGATACACTCACACATATAGAGCAAAAAAAATGAAACCTAAAAATTCTGGAAGTTCTTTCTTATTGTGGTACTAATAGCAATTGCCTAAATGCCTAAAAATGACCAAGACAGTAGCTTTCAGTATCCATGCAAAAACTTGTGATTTTTTAAAAATGATATATCAAAATCATTTTAAAAGAAATGAGTTGAATTTTAAAAGAAAAGAGGTGATGGTCAGAGGTAGCATGACATACTGGGTATTCTTATTGATTGTGTAGTGGAAAGGAACACATCTCTGTTGATTTCTTTGACAAAGGAATATCTTTGAAGAAAAACAGTTACAGAAAGCTATCCTATTCGTACTCTCATTATCACTTGAACTTACTTGGTGAGTATTCAAACTGTCTGGTCAAATTGAATTTATCCAAACTACTGTGAATATAATATATATTCACTTTATTTTCTTACTATATTTTAATGACATACACTATTTTAATGATATGCTCTTAGAAAAGATATTAAACCTCAAATATTATCTTCTTTTTTTAAAAAAAATATACTCAAAATAAATAGATTAGAATAATTTAAAAATAAACATTAAAAGAAATTTCTATGTTATCTGTAATTTGATGTATTATAGGAATTGTAAGTGGAAAGGGTCAGTGTAATTAATTACAAAGGAAAATGTCTTTATATTTCTCTTTGCTTTACGACAGTGATTAATATATGCATGTTAATATTTGAGTTGACAGTTAATTACGGGCATGAAGTTAGACATTTTTTCTCACATATGAACTCTTATTCCAGTGAACTGCTAGAATGGTCGTCACCCCACTTATTCCTGAAGCACTCAGTAATTTGGAGATCAGATAGGAAGTATCTGATGGGGTCTGTCAAGCAAAATTCTGACTCCAGGTAAGCAGTAGAAAGTTGAAGTTAATGAAAAATCATCTTCTTTCTTTGATCATCATTTCATTCTTTTTTTCAGACAAGGAAAATTCAGATTCATATGGTTTATTATGTCTGATATTCTACTAACATTGACTCATGCATTGTACCTACAGAAAGGATTTTCTTTTCCAAAAAGATCCTTCTGTACCTTTCTACTTTTTGCAACTAAATTATATTGAGCTAATATGATTATGGAGGTAATACATAGACAGAAACAGAAATAGATAGAGATATTCAAATGATTTGAGTCAAGAGTAACATTAAATCTCTTATTTTTCATATGCCTTGGATATGAACATCCACCACGGGATAAGTTTTTCTGAGAGAATGTAGTGGATGATGTTTAAAGGCCTATTAACAGATATTAGACTCAGAACTGGGTGCTGCACTGGAGTACATTCAGGAAAGCAAATATGTTACTTTATTTTTTACTGAGTGGAAAGCTGGGGACTTTACATCTCTGAGCAAGCGTAGGATAAATACGATGTATGGGAAATTAAGTAGCTCTAGAGAAAGTGATAAATATTCATTGAAAACAATCTATGAGGATAACGAAATGCCTTTTTGGCAAGTAAGATCCAATTTCAATATTTTATGGAGGATTATTTCAGTTACATGTTTTGAATTAATTAAGAAAAATCCTTAGAAGTGAATGAAGAAGAAATGCTATTGTGAACAGATTTAAAAAAAAAGAAGAATTCATTCAATTGGAAGTTTTGATATTTAAAATTTGTTTTTGTTATCTATAGGAATGAAATTTTTGCTGTGATTTCAGTGATACATAAAATCACCTAGAATATGTGAATTACAAGTTTATGATCCCACTGGCACCTGTTCAAAGCTGTAAACTTAACCTCTGGACCTGTGTCTTTTGTTTTTATATATTTTCATAATTTATTATACTCCAGATTGAAGAAATTAATTATACTCCAGATTTTGTGTCACCATTTTCCCTTTCAAAAATGATTCACTTAAAAAATCCTCAAATGACCACATCCTGAAACATTGATTTCTGTCATTACATCTGTCTGCCTATTTCTCAGGGAAATTATTCTTCCTTTCATCACTCTTTGAAGACAGAGGAACCCCTCGAATTTTAAATGCTTGGTTAATATATCTTGCTTTCAATAATAAAGTCACATACCCTTTCAGCTGCTCAGAGATGATTCTGTATCTTTTAAGGAAAATCATCACCCTGCACTAAGGAAAAGGGAAGCATACCTGTTAGCTTAATTCTCACACGTTCTGTAGCTGCTAGTGGCTGTTTTGAAAAGAATGTGCTTAAAAGCTGTAGTGTCAAGTTCACATCTTATGTAGATCCAGGACCTTTTTGCTTTTTCCCTATATTGTCACCTTTTTTTTCCTTGAATGTGCTCTCAGCTTATTTACATGTCTGATTCCTTCACCCTCATGGACTTCTGAACCAAACTGGCTTTCTGCTAGCCCTGCCAACAGATGACAGTAACATAGGGAAAAGGTTGAAAATCCCAGGGACTGCCTTCAAAACGAGTGTCTCCTTTCTACATGGTGGTGGTCCTACATGAGGCTGTATTATGTGCACTGCCAGCAATAATTATTTTTACACTGAAGAATTATGTGACTAATCACTGTGAGTGTATAAAGCTTCCAATATTTCTATTAAAAACAGAGAAATGTGCATGTTCTCTGCTGCACAGTCTTCTCTCCTTTCCACTACTTCAAGACTTTTGAAAATACTTTTGTTAAATGAAAGAATTCATACAGCACTGAGGACAGTGAGTGTAACAGTTTTGTGGGTTATCCTCACTTTGAATACAGCTGATTGCGGGCTTTTTGAATAAGCAATTTCTTTGCCTTAAATAGCTGTCCCTGAAAAAAGCCACAACAAGAATCAAAGGTGCTACAAATAAAGCATGTAAAAGAGTCTTGTAAGTGTCCATACTCTTACAAAATATCTCCTTTTGTTCATCAAAATTCTGATAAAGTTTTCATCATAGTAGTGCATAAGTGCCATAAACCCAGTTCTTTCTCAGTGATGCAGCTATGACATTATCATTTTTAATTTTTCATCAGTGAATCAAAGCACAAAAATTCTTAACCTCAGAATGTGATGCTTAATATTAAAACATGATGAGTAATTGGTAGCTTTTTCCAAGCTGTATATTTCAGTTTATTTAATTCTGAATATTATTCTGATACTTTGTGAAAACAAACATACACTTTCTTCGCAAACGCTTGAAAACTGAACTTCAAATTACATAGATCAGAGCTTTGCTTCAACTACATTTAAAGTGAGTACTTGCTAGTGATGATGGACTGAAAGATTTACCATTCCTTTAACTACAAAGACAGCACTGATGAGACTGCAAAAAAAGAATACGCATTTCATCAAAGGACCAATTTTATTCACTAAAAGTAAGGAGAAATTACTATCAGATCTATGTCGAAGAGATAGCAAGATTATCTTGTCTGTAAAAAGAAAAGCTCAAATTAAAGTTAGTAAAGCCAACAGAGCTGATTCTGCTTTCTGATAGGTGCAAGACACATTACCATTGAACACAGCTTTGAAAAATAGGTTCAGACCTTCCCTGTAGCAGAATTTTAAAAAAATCATGTCCAGTAAGTTCCCTAGTTGCAAGTTATGGTATTCTGTGTCTTCAATTTATATCTTTTTATTTTCTTGTTTCATATAGGTACCGGGTAAAATCAACACAAATATGTTTGTGTTGGACTGTCATTCTCCTGATCTCTGTTTTCAGCCTTATTATTTCATGAATACTTCTTCAGAAAACGACATAACAAAGAATTTTGGCAGTCATCGTCCGTGTTTAAGACTGACAACAGCAAATTTCTAGGTGCTCCAACCATTTGTATAACATTCACTCATTCTAATACTAGATACCTATACAATAAATGAACACATTTGGAAACTTTAGAAAGGAGTGGGGAACAGTTAAGTGAAGGACCAAATGGACAAGCATGGGATTTATCTGCCAATGACAGGCTACAGTGAGAGAGAACTTTGTTTATGGCCTTGAGCTAGAGCGTTTTTTTTTTTTTTACTGACATACAAACATTTGTCTCAGTTTTTGTGAAGCAGAAAGGAGTGGGATCTGATGATAAGACAAATGATGATAATGATAAATGATAAATGATGATAAACTGTAGGCAGCCCATATCTGGGGATATGAAGAGGAGAAGCCATACTTCCATGCTGTAACCAAGGCCTTGTCACTGAGGTGTGCAGGGTCTCAAGCAAGGAGTCTAAATCCACCCATATCCAAAGTGACTAAAGAGGTAAAGCAAGCAGGCAGCTGCAACAGTAGGGAAAACAATAGCATCAGGCAATTTTTCATTTGTTAGAGGCATCTGTACTTAATGCTACATTAATACTAATGAGTTTTTATGAAAATAGCTCAGAAGGAATTTAGACTGATTGTAGGTGTCATTTTATGACTGAAATGTTCCCATCAAAATTGCTGTGTCCTTTGTCAAGCTTGATGCATGAGGGTATTGGTTGAAGACGTTGCTGTCCTCACCAGATGCACGGAAAATAGATGTCTGAGGAGAGGAGCACAAAAACCTGTGAAGATGATATTCACAACTTTTTTCATAATCATGGCCAAGGACTGTTTTATTTATATACCAAGGACTTATATATATATTCACACCTCAGAAAACACTTTGTTTTCTTCCAATTGTAGATGAAAGCTGGAGTTGATTTTTGTTTAATGAGCTGATTGATTCTAATGGACAGCATAGTGCTTTCTCTGCCTGCTCCTGGCATTCTTTATATAGATAATGCCACATGCCTATTACTTAATATAACACAGGGCTAGTCAGGGAGGATGTCCATTAAGGAGAAACAGAGAGAGATCACAGAGCTCAGTTTACAAGTCTGTCTTCCTTGCAATCCTCCTTTCATCTCTTCTCCTTATGTTTCTGTATTTTTCCTTTATGCTGTTTCTGCAATGAATGATGATGAAAGAACATGAACATTCTGTGCAATCCTTTTTTTTTTTTTTTTTCCCCCGAGGTAATTTCCTCATGTACCAAACAAAAAAACAACACCTTAGGTAGATGATGGGTCAGATTTCCCTATTACCAGTGAACATTTTGGTACAAATATAATTACCCAAGAGAGATTTGATATACTCTAAATGTAAAAAGTACCTGGCTCTCTTGGATAATCATATCTGTAGATGCTCTCAGATGTCTTTTGTGTGTCTCAGATGTTTTCCATAAGAAAGAAAAAGAAGCTTTCATAAAAATTAATTTTCCCCAAATATGTTGCTAAATTTGAAGAGGCCTGTTTGAATCCAAGGAAGTCTCACAAGTCTAGTTGATAGCTCTTTGGGGACCTGAAATCTACAGATACAGCAGTAACATATCAATTGCCTTTTAATTCTAATTGTTTGTTTGAATTTGATTTCTTTCAATAAATGTGATAATACAATTTAAGGACTGCAGAGGGCATGTGCAGTTGGAAGGGCAGTAAAAAGAATCTTAAAAAGAGTCACTAAAGAAATGACTTCAAACACAGAGGAAAGAGAGAAAGTCCTCATAAAGTATAAACTTGAATTAATTTATAATACAAGTTTTCTGAAAACCACATGTGAATGAATATTCACAATTTTTTTTTTAAAAAAATTGTTTTTTGACAGGAAGTTGTGTTTATCAAGTATTTCAGAATGAGGGGATATAATTTTAAAATCATCTGATTTTATGAAAGTGAAACTGATTTTTAGAAGATAATTTCAGAAGAAATTTTTGATCAAATAAAGAGTAACTAAGGTAATTTTAATAGTCATAGTCTGGAAAGTATCACTAAAATAATCTAACCTAAACTGTTATGTGATGCAAACCACAAAATCTTCTTGAGCATCATTGAAGTAGTACTTACTTGACTGAAAATAGTTTTCATTCAACATATTGCATAAAATACTTCAGACTTTACAATAACTTTGATCTGGTGATTTTAATATTGTATTAGGTTGAATTTAGAGTGGAAGTGTGGCTACTTTCCATCATGGACTCCTTATTTCTATAGACTTACAGTGGAAGTGAAGTTGCTTATGCTTCATCTCAATTCCAAAGTTTCATATTTTTTTTCTTAAAATAAAAATGAGATATATTAAGTTTGTTTTTTTTTTCTTTGTTTTTATTTGTTTTTCTCCTAATACAGCAGTGAGATTTCAGGACATACCATTGAGAATGCACATCTACCAGATTGCGCTTCTTACTGTATTGCTCTTTCCTCTGAAAGGTTTAGCTTTCTTACTCAACTCCCTTCAGTAACCTCTTTTCACTTCCATAGGTGGGAAATGAAGGGTAACAGTCTCTGTACAACAACTAAATTCCCATCTTCCATTTCCCTTTGACTTATAATGTTAAACATTAAATGTTGGCATATCTAGAATAGGAATTTTCTCTTAAAGTTTGCCTACTCTTTCAAAAGAGATCTGTTTTCCAAATTTTAGACATATTCATTATTAAATGGAACAAGATAGAACTGTTGATTAAATGCAGCATTTATAATGCTGTTATAAATGGATGAAGTTTTTGTTTGTTAGTTTTTTTTGAGGTATGGCATTATAAGGGGATTTTTGTACTATCAGACCATATACTATAATCTTAATGTTACAAGTATTGCACTACATATACCAAAGATATGATAAACTGAGTTGGAATGACTTTCATTGCAGATTATATATATCCTTTCCAAACAATTTCAAGTTAAAATAACAGTGCAGATTTTTTTTTAAGATGACTAGTTAATCTAGTAACACTCTTTAGCAACGTGCAAATTATAATTGTTAGTAATTCAAAATGAACAATTCCAAGGGGAAGTCAGAAGCCCATAATATCACAAGCAAAGTCTTATTGTGAATAAAGTAATTACTTGTCAGTTAGAGAATATATCAGTTATGTCTTAGGTATCAGTATATGTTCTTCATCAAGGCAGTAAAAGACAAGGTAGATAGATTTTGCAACTGGTAAAGAAGTATATTTGCTATATATCTATTGTTAATTTCACTTCTCTAAGACAGTTAACTTATACTGGAAAAAATCTACTCTGCGTCACAATTTCACTGCTAATAGAAATGACTCTGATCAGAAAAGCATGATAGTCCCAGTAGTGAGACCTTTATAATGGCTTACATGAATATTTCAATCATCTAAAATATCACACTGAAAACTGTGTTTTAGATCAATGTCCTTTGCAAGACTCTGGCAAGCCCTTGGTGTAAAGTCATTATCTTGTACACATATTTTATTTTACTGCACTATAGGAACTTGTCTTTTGAGACAGTATTTGCAAAGTTCCTATGGGTATAGATTTTATGTCAGACCAGAGTAGTTTTAATAGTGTTGGAGTTTAGTAGAACTCTATTCTAACGAAAGAAACTATAGGAAAGGACAAAGGAATTCTACATTGTATCCTTTTTTTTCCCACATGGATCTAATGTTGGCTTTATCACTTTTCTTCACATCAAGTAGATAATTTTGTGACTATATACATGGATAAAATGTCATACAGAGAAAATTATCTTTCCCTGTTGCTCATATTAAAAGACATATACTTCAGAATGATCTTGAATGTAAAAGTATTCAAAAAGAAGGTTATTTTTAAAATAATTAACAACAAATAGTTTGAGGTAGACTTAAAAAAATCATTGTCAGTATTTCTGGGATAAAACATAACCTACTATCATTTTTTAATATATGCAAAATATGAAAATATATATAGTTTCCCCAATGCATAAATACTCATGAGATTTTCAAGAGCAAAGGAAAATGTAAAAATGTAAAAATTGGTGAGCAGTTCACTCATGGTTACTCAAGCCAACAACAATAAATTGATGAGTGTAGGTCTCCAATTGCTGTTATAAAATTATGATCCTTCTCTTATCTATTACATGATTACATTTCAGAATTCTCCTTCCAGATTGAATTCTCAAGCTATTTTTACTGGAAAAGTTATTATCTCTATAGAAAAGGCACTCACAGTATTGTCTCTTGAAGTTTTCTCTCTGTTTTTGTTTGTTTGTTTGTTTGTTTTTCTCCTCATTGTTTCCCTTAATCTAAATTAATCCAGTGCTGTATGCTTTACTTGATGGATGGAGGAATAAAATTTATTTTACAAAATAAGGTAATACAGAAGAGGATTTTGCTTTCAAATTCCCAGAGCAAAAACATAATGAACAGAAAACATCAAAAGCACTTGACATTCACTGGCAAGAGAGAGTAGAAAAAGCAGGGTTTTTTTTCCTTTTCCTATGTATAGCAACTTTTTCCCAGATTCTGTACAACAAAATAAATATTCAGTGCAGCATTTCCTGAACTTTGAAGGCCTTTTCTCAAAGCACAAGGCAGGAATGTCACTGTTTTTCTGCTTTTGAGGTCTAGCAAATCGCATCTAACTCCATTTCTCTGCAACGGATAGGTGCAAGATTAGTTTTTATTATTCAGATTATCCCAGTTCATTGATTATCTACTTGTGAGGTATCTTGGCAGAGATATATACTGTCAAACTGGACTGAGTGTTACTTGAGACCTATGATGGTGCCTGCTATCTGGACTGAGCCCTTTTTTATTTTGGTAAGCTATCTTCTCCAGCGTTGGAGGCATAAAACTGAAGACTGCTGAAAGTCTGAGTTCTGTGTTTTTAATGTGGACTAGTAATTAAGAGACTTGACATCCTCATACTCTGTAGAAATGCAAACTTAACTTGCAGCAGGTTTTATAGCTGCTGCCAAGAGGTGGCTTGTAAGACAAACCTATGAAAGAATATCTTTTAACTAAAGAAGCTTATAAAGTTTACTTCTGTAATTTGTATTCTTATATAAAGCTTTAGCATTTGACTTAGTTCACATATCAATATACTGTACTGTCTTTTTTTCAGGGACAGTCATATTCTTGCTAAAATGTGATGACAATACTACATACACCATTTTAAGTAATGTGCAATTTATAGCATACATGGACACTATCAACTACTTTGATTTATATTGTATACCCCTTAGCAATACAATCCAATGTTCTCCTTGCTTTTTTTATTACAGAAACAGTACCCTGTATATTGAAGATTGTTCAGAGTTTTCTTTGCTAGCTAGTAGATTTTTTAGTAGGTTCAAAACTTAAAGATGTTTTATGATGGCTAATCTGTCTGTCATTACATTAATATTTCTCAAAGTCATCTTGGAAAAGCAGTAATCCATCTTTTTTTTTTTTTTTAGGCTAAGCAGGATGCCCTGGGTAAACTAATGTATGTAACTCTTTAAAATGAGATCTCTAGCAGTTCACTCCCTGAAACCTCTAGAAATGTAACCACTATATTAAATTGCATGCAATTTTTCTCCTGCTTTTTTCTTCTTCATGAACTGGCTGAAGTTTTCTTCAAAGTTAATTCATATGTTCACATGTAATTTATCCTCAGATGTTTTCAGAATTGACTGTTCTGGAACAATTTTATTTCTCTGGTATATCCTTGACAAGTTGATCTTTTAATAGATTTCATGAACATAGGAAGAATTACTAATCATGCCAGTTTTCTATGTATAAATCTTCTAGTCTGTTCTCTTGCCTTTAATCCATTGGCCAGTTTCAGAGAAAGAGTAGATTATTTTGCAAATTTCATGAATGTAGGTGTCTACAAAGAGAAGAGAATTAATATCCCCTCATATAGACAGAATATTTCAGGGATTCTAGAGAAGCTTTTCAGACTGGAGGCACAAAATCATGGCATTCTCAGAGGTGAGAAAATATAATCAGAGCTTTATAACTATACAAGACTTGTACATCTTCTAGGTAAATACATTTTTATACTTTTTATGAGGTTATGAAATACTTCCCGTAAAATTTCTTTTGACTTCATTGAATATTTTACATAAAGTGTTCTATTAAGTTCTACATGGATGGCAAGCTACCAATTATTCAGCTTTTTCACAAGATTTTTTTACATTTCATTTGCTAACATTATCTCTGGGAGATCCCCAGTAGGGACATTTTGAAACTCTGTAGACTTTAAACTAGAAAGTCTAAAGCATCCAATTTGATCCTTTAAAGTGAGATCAGTGACAAATCCCTACATGGGACTTATTGAAGGATGAATCTTTACTTTTCACTATATTTCTCCCACATACTTAATAACTATGCTTTTTATTTTTTTAACTGAGAAGATTATCTCCAACAAGAAAAAAAAATAAAGGCCTCCTTAAAAATAATGCTTACATTATTTACATATAGTCTTCTAAGGAATGTTATTATTACTGTTTATTCTGGTTTTATTTTTATTGAGATTCACTCATTTTTCCTGTTTCCTAAAACTTGATGTGATGCATTTTGCATTGAAGGAATTTTTATGGTGATAAAATTTTAAAGGTGATGTCTAATTTCTATAGATATAGATTTATATAGATTGTACATGCCAACATAGCAAACAAACACAGCTCTGTACACATTGCAATCAGGGGCAGTTACAGGGACTGACTGCCTTACTGGCACCTAATAACTGACCACAGGATGACACAAAGATAGATCAATATCCACAATAATATATTATAAGGATATCACAACAATATAATAATAAAAGGTCATCATTTTGCCTTACCAACACCTAGACTGAGTGGAGTCCTGAAAGGCTGTACTGAATGTCCTGAAAGAGAACAGCCAAATGTGATATTTCTGCTTATTTTTTCAATATTGATTTCAGTCAAGAAGAATGGGGAGGAAAGAAGAAGAATCTATTTTTCTATAAGTCATCAAAAGCTTTCTGAAAGTAAATATTGACACTTGGCAGATGTATCAGTTTATTGTAAGTACTTTTCATTTTGAATCACTATAATTCTATAATTTTCATCCGAGATATTAGTGTGAACTGTTTAAGCCAGTATTCTGCATCTTGGTAAAATAGAACAAAACAAAAGAGAATCGAACACAAACCTCATGAAGTTTGCTACGGAAAAATATTTTTTTTAGAGATTATCACCATGTTATGCTGTGTAATTTGGTAGGGTGACAATTAGAATTACCCTTGAGCTGTGGTAACCTACAGATAGTCCTTTCCACTTTGTTCACTGTTGTCTTTTAATTGAATCTGAATATTTTATGAGCAAGAGTTAGCAGGAACATAGTCTGCCTTGCTAAGACATCTGCAGAAAATATGTGTTTTGCTGGTAGGGGCAAAACTTAAAATTTAGGGTTAATTTCATGGCCCTTAAAAGAATGAGGGTTATTAAAATCACAAAATATACATCATAAGATCATGACGTAATACAATGGAAATAAGCAAGTCACCTTGCAAATAAGATTCTCCAGTAGTTGAAAAACTAATTATTTCCAGAAGAATTTATAGTTGAGGAAATGCCTAACAATAAAAAAATCATGTACTAACAGGAAATAAATTGCATATGCTTTCTAATCTGCACACATGTGTCTTCTCTCCTCTTTGGTTTAAAAGGCATTGAAATATAGAAGTTCATCATTACAGCAATAAGATATAGGAAATCATGCCACTTAGCATTCAAATTCTGTTGCATCAGGCTTAAAACACAGATGTAAAGAAAGCAATCTTAAGTGGTCTGTTCTTTAATTATTTCTACTATGAGTAATAGTTACATTAATAGTAGGTTTTGATTTTCCAGAGATTAGTAATCTCAGAAATATGATATATATATTTTTATATATATCATATTTTTATATATAGGCTTGACATGTTATCCCAAATCTAGATATTCCTGAACAGCAAGGGAATATTCCTGTTTAAATGCAACTCTATAATATAATTGACAGGATTTTTTGTCAGATTAAAGACTATTTGTACTAAAATAACATGGGGGCAGATTAATAACTTCCAAAAAGAGCTACTGCATTAACAGACATAAGACATAGTCACTAAATCTATGGCAGAACCAAAGCATCATTAACAAAGTTTAAAATGACATTTCCTCATTTTGTTTTTATTTTTCTGCCTTAAAGACATGGACTGACTGGTTGAACTAGCTACAGGACATATAAAAAATTGTATGTGAAAGGAAATGAGAAATCCTGCCTTTATTCCACTGTGCACAGCAAACATTGTTGCTATTTCATATGTGACTTGATAGACACACAATGCTGACATCTGTCTCAGACAGAATACTCAGAGTATTCTGTGCTTGCATCAGAAAATCCATGTCCAAAAGTATGTATTGATGTTCACTGTCTGCTGCCATCCCATATAATTTTCTAGATACCTCATGTGAGGCTCTGCTTCCTTGCAGTTACATTTAAAATCACAAAATATTTCAGAAGAAAAACAGAGGAAAGAAAGGAAAACCTATTCTTTTCAACATCAATAACAACCAATTTCTTTTGTGGAAGAAGTAATTAGGTTCTGTGTCTTGACTCTTTTTCCTGTTCAGTATCTTCAAAAAGTATCAGCTAATAGAATTGGAAAATGAAGATGGTTAAGATTTATGTGGACATCTACTTGACACATGACCGGTGATAAACTATTTAAAAGTATTAGACCTTATAGATTTTAACTCTTCCCAAGGCCAGAGCAAAATGAGGAAGTTAAAAGAGTATATTTCATCAAATAATACCAATTTCTTAGAACTCCACTGGCACTTTTCATAGACATTTACACTTCAGGGATGAAAGTCTGGTCAAAACTAATGTGGGAGCAGAATAGATTAATTTTTATTTATAGTTGTATTTTCTTGGACAGATGTGCTGCAGCTGGATTTTTTTTTTCTGTTAGAATTGTATTGCTTTTTGCAAATAATGGCATGTTGTTATAGCTAAGGAAGAGTCCAGCTACACTGACTACTGATAACATAGACATGGACTATTGTGGTTCATTGTCTTTCTTTAAATCAAGCATTATAGGAAGATGACCTGGTATGTGCCATGTCACTTAGGAGGGCCCTAAATACTATACTCCTGATCACACATGGGAAATGAAAATTAATGAAGATTTAATCAATTTGATTTTGTTTTGGTTTTGGGAGTTTTGTTTTTGTTTTTGTTTTTTTCTTTTAACAAGAACCTGAAAACCAATGTCAGCTTATGAATTTTTCACAAAATTGAAAAACATGTTTGAGATCTAAAGCCCCATGATTGCAAAATATCTCTACAGGATCACTATGTGGTTGACTACGCATTTTTAATTGGTTATGAAGAAGGCAAAATTGCCAAACTCATTAAAATGTAAGAAGGCACAGATTAGTTTACAACAGAATTAATTTTGAATGTAAGCATGCAAAAACCATCACTTTATACTATTAAGACTTGAAGGACAGACTCCAGTACAGTATAACCAGACTTGAAGTACAGAATCTTTTTCTTTTTTAAAACTAGTTATTTTTCTTATACATAGTACTGAATTAAGTACATTTGTGCAGTTGTCAAGAATAAGAAATAGCACTTAATCAAAAAAATCAACAGAAAGAGTTGCTTTTGAAAACTTATCATAGGGTAGGAAATAGCGAGGGCTTTTCTAAAAGCTGAATTTAACAACAATATTTGAAATAAATTGGTACATGGATTTCCAGAGTTCTGTGGTACCTAATAACATAATTTTCTGTGGTAGGCTTTTTACTTAGTTTGTATATTTGAATGAAACTCTGCAGTAGTAGGGAAACACAACAGGAAGCATATACAACCTTATAAATAAACCTTGCCTTTGCAGATATGGAGTTTGATTCAACTTTTCTTTGCTGGAGAGTGAGGCCAAAGGGAAAAAACTTTGACCAGATACATGACTTACAGGTATGTCAGCTCACTCTTCCTGCTTCACCTCTTTGCTCAACATCTAGTTGTAGAGGCATAATAAATACCTTGTCTTTCAGCCACTTTTCAGAATCGTTAAAATAGTTTTAGCTGCTGACTTCCAGGACTCTTCATAGCTCTGTGTTCCTCTTTATACAGAACTTCTTCCTAGCTGTTCTGCGTCAGTAGCCTGTTAATCTCTGCCTATAATCTCTAGCACATCAACATAGTTTCTTTTAACGTAGCAGACTTAATCCTCAAAACACATAAGCAAGGCTGTTTGCCTCACTTCTTCAAACATTCGTGCAAAATGGCACATGGAATGCAGCTAAAGACTGCTGCAACGTGACTGTCCTCTGGATTTCTCCTTCTGTTTTGCCAAACTAATTATTTGAATATATTTTTTATATTAAGTTTATGATTCAAATTAATTTATGTGGTAAGTTTTGCTTTCATTTCCTCTTGATGGTATAATAGACAGTAATTAACCACTGTGCAGTAAAATTTAATGCCTTTAAACTGAATGGATTCAAGTGCCTGGGAGGTTTCAGTCACAAGAAGGCACATAGGCAAGAAGCTCACTGTCCTGGGGTCTCTCAGATGTCTCCCTCATCTCCTCTTTGTAAGAAGAAGAAGTCTTTGTAAGAAGAAATGCTTCTAGGTGACTATTGCAGGGCTGCTTGGATTCATCTCTGTTAATGGTAGCAGCTGGACTTTTAGCACAAAATGTTGATATTATGTATGGATAATTTAAGTCTTTCTGTATATCTTGTTTCTTCTTCAGCTCTGCTTTCAAAGGATACATTTCTCCAAGCAAATGAAAGTTACAAACAGAATTGCTCAGCAGTAATATTTGATGAGACTTAATAAGTCTATGTTGGCACAAGCTACATCCTCAACACATGACTCTTACCTCTGAGGACTGTCAGTCTGACAGCCAGGACAATAGCAGAGCTGGCTAAACTAGTGTTTCCTGAGCCAGGTTGCGAATTAGAAATAATAGAGCTTGGTAGGTCACTATACTTTGTGTATCAGCTGCCACAGCCATATGACCACTAGGATTCTATCTACTGCTTTGCAGTGCTGTGTCATGTAGCTGCCCCAGCTTATCTCAGTTTTCTATTCACTTGGTAAAATTAGGATTCAGTTCATAACTGCAGGAGGAAAATCCAGCCCTATCTTTCCTGAGCTTTTGATTTTCCCATTTCATTTCTTATTTGTATAAGTGGCTGTTCAGCTATGTGACCAGACTCACAGTCTCAAAGCAGATGCTGACATCCTTTTAAACTCTGACTTTACCAGTATTTGACTAAATGGATTCTCAGTCTAACCAATAAAATCTGCTGTAAATTGTACTGCGAACCATTACAATAAATCTTTATACCACTCTCCATAAAGTATTTACAAGATAATTATTCAAGAAACTCTTAAGAGCCTAGGATTCATTCTCCATGGTTTCTTTTTCCATGTAAAATTGCAATTTTGAATTGTAGCAAGGTGATAACAGAAAGAATCAAAATATTGACACTTCACATACATACCTTTTTTAATAGTTATTCCATCCTGGAAGATTATTTTATTTCTAATAAGCAAATGTAAAGAATGAATGCCAGGAAAAAGGATAGTTGTAGATATCTGTGAATAGAGCACTGGATAGTGAGATTTTTTACTGACTCTCCAATTGTACTAGTGTTTCACCCTTAATATATCGCTTTTCGTCATAATACTTGCCTCCATTTAGCTTTTTTGCAAAGCTGTTCAGGAAGGAGAAACAAAATATGAATCTGCTCTGATCCTCTAAAATGTAGTGGGAGATTTGCTAGGGAAACAAAAACAGCTTTCTCTGATATGCTAGACCTATTGTCTGGAAAACGTTTCCAGCATTGGAAAATGTTTTGTTGGATTGCCATCTTTGATTTTATTATGCTATAACAAACTTTATAACTGTGTTAGAGCGAAAGTGCTTATTTAAATAACTATTTGTATTCTATTTATGACAGTGTAAGCAGTAAAATTGAATGAATGCATGTTTTCATACTTGTTCCTTATTTTTCAGAATACCTTTATACATAAAAAATACTAATGTTTTGGTTAGTATGCCTCAATTATAGCCTTTTTAAGAGGGATAGTAAGCATGAATGTTCCTGGATAGGTTCCTGATCGTTAGGTTACTGAGATTTTGTCAGTTAAAGGATTTTCTCCAACAAGGAAAAGTACAATGGCTGGATTATAAAACATTTTGCAAGAATACAAGACGATTGTATGAGAATAGATGTTTATCAAGGATGAGTGACCAACCTTTGTTTTGGGAGACTATAAAAAAAAATATTAACCATGAGAACTGACAGGATCGAGATCCAAAACATAAATAAAGCTATTTTCAGGAAAAACAAAAATAAAAATAAAAGCATGGCTTTCTTGAAGTTTTCAACTAAATGGTTTCAAAAGGCTGAAGTACTAAATAAATTCTGTGGGAAAAGGACATTCTTGTGGTTAGGTGAGCAGTTTTGGCCCCAATTCAATTTCTTTTTCCACAGTTACTATAGGCATGCCACTCTTTTTGACTCATAATAGTTCCAAGCATCCTGACACCGGTTTTTGTCAAATGAGACTAACTTCAGGAAGTGATTTAGCAGCTGCAGTGCAGAATTTTCTAACACTTATCTTTAAGGTCTGCAGCTCTGAGAGTAACATCTTGCCCCCCATTGTTGTGCTATGGGCAAATACATCAGAATGAGAGTTGTGGCTGTACATGGGCCAAAAAAGGGAGGAAATACCGTGGAAATGGACTGATTTTAAAAGATACATCTTCCAGGCCAAAAAAAAAAAAAAAACCCAAAAAAAAAAAAACCCACTTGTCTGGAAATCTAGAAAGTGGCCTTGATCTGTACTTGAGATGCATTGCCCTGAACATTTTTCTTTAACGTTTCTATCAAAAGATGAAAAGATTTCTCTTTTCTGTTGAAAGATTGCTTGCTACACCTTTCCCCTTTTGCACAATAGCCTACTTCTTAGAAGAGCTAAGGTGGGGAGATCCCTGTTCAGTGCTTTCATCTGCTTGCAGTGCTTCTACTTATACATTCCATTCTTGTGAGAGACTATTTTATTACATAAATAGAGTTTTTAAACTGAGTATATCACTTTGAATGTCTTATTTAAATGCAATCTTTTGATGTTGTATCAAAAAAAAAAAAGAAAAAAGAAAATAAAAAGAAAAATATTTCTTGGCCTCTGCTAAGAAAGAATATGCCTACTGGTTGAAGCCTTAGGGAATAAGTGTTTCATAGAATCACAGAATCACAAAGTGGTCAAAGTTGGAACGGACCTCTAGAGACCAGTTAGTCCAACCCCCAACTCGAGCAGGAACACTCGGAGGATGGGGCACAGCGTCACATCCAGGCAGGTTTAGAAAATCTCCAAAGAAAGAGACAACCTCTCTGGGGAACCTGTTCCAGGGCTCCATCACTCTCAGTGTAAAGAAGTTCTTCCTCACATGCAGATGGAAATTCCTGTGTTTCAACTTGTACCCATTATCCCTTGTCCTGATCACTACCAAGTTTGGCCCCATCCTCCGTACATTCTCCCCTCAGGTACTTATACATATTGATAAGATCTCCTCTCAATCTTCTCTTCTCTAGGCTAAACAGACCCAGATTGCTTAGTCTTTCTTCATAAGATAGATGCTCCAGTCCCTTAATCATCTTCGTCGATCTACATTGGATGCCCATCCTTCTTATAATGAGTAGCCCAGAACTGCAGACAATACTCCAGATGCGGTCTCACCAGAGCGGGTAGAGCGGAGCAGAGGGGCCAGAACCTCTCCCTCAACCTGCTAGCTATACTCCTCTTGATGCAAACCAGGATCCCATTGGCCTTCTTGGCCACAAGGGCATACTGCATGGTTTACTTGTTGTAAACTAGGCCTTCCAGGTCCCTCTTCCTGGGCCTACTTTCCAACAGGTCAACTCCTAATCTGTACTAGTCTCTGGGATTACTCCTCCCCAGGTGCAGGACCCTGCCCTTGTCCTTGTTGAACCTCATGAGGTTCCACTCTGCCCATCTCTCTAGCCTGTGCACGTCCCTCTGGATGGCAGCACAGACCTCCAGAATGTTAGCCACTCCATCCAGTTTGATATCATCTGCAAACTTGCTCAGGGTGCACTCTGTGCCCTTGTCCAAGCCATTGATGAACAAATTGAACAGCACTCAGCCCAGTAATGACGCCTGGGGGACACCACTGACCACAGACCTCCAACTGAACTCGGCCCCATTTATCACCACCCTCTGAGCTCTGCCATCCAGCCAGTTCTCAATCCACCTCACTGTGCACTCATCCGATCTACACTTCTGGAGCTTTCCTATGAGGATATTACTGGAGATGGTGTTGAAAGCCTTGCTAAAGTCATAGTAGACAACATCCATGGCTCTACTTGTCCCTCCGGCCAGTCATCCCATTGCAGCAGGCTATGAAGTTCATCAAATATGACGTCTCCTCGATGAATATATGCTGACTACTTCTCATCACTTTCTTTTCCTTGACATGGAAAAGAAAGTGGTCTCTAGGTGGTCTCTAGGATGAGCTGCTCCATCACTTTTCCAGGGATGGAGGTGAAGCTGATTGACCTGTAATTTCCTGACTCTTGCCCCTTTTTGAAGACTGGAATGATATTGGCTTTCTTCCAGTCCTACGACACCTCCATCGTTCTCCATGACCTCTTGAAGATGATGGACAGTGGTTGAGCAATAACTCTTGCCAGTTCCCTCAGCACTTTTAGGTAAGATAGGGTTTCCCATCCCATTCTTTCAAAGGGGAGACATAACCACTTGCCTGAAGAGACAATATTCCTTGCCCTGTCTCACCTCGCCTTGCCTTTGCCTCGCCCTTGCCTCTCCCTTGCCTACCCTTGCTTCGCCTCGCCTTGCCTTTGACTTGCCCTTGCCTTCTCGCCTCGCCTTTCCTTTGCCTTGGCATTGCCCTTGCCTCGCCCTTGCCTTGCCTTGGCCTTGCCCTTGCCTCGCCCTTGCCTCACCCTTGCCTTGCCTTTGCCTTGCCTTTCCCTTGTCCTTGCTTTACCTTTGCCTTGCCCTTGCCTTGCCCTTGCCTTTGCCTTGGCTTTTGCCGTTGCCTTTGCCCTTGCCTTGCCCTTGCCTTAAGTTTGCCTTGCCTTTGCCTTACCCTTGCCTTGCCTTTGCGTTTGCCTGGCCTTTGCCTCGGTCTTGCCTTTGCCTTTGCTGTTGCCTTTGCCTTGCCTTTGCCTTGCCCTTGCCTCGCCCTTGCCTCGCCCTTGCCTCACCCTTGCCTTGCCTTTGCCTTGCCTTTGCCATTGCCTTTGCTGTTGCCATTGCCTTGCCCTTGCTTTGCCTTTGGCTTGCGTTTGTCTTTGCCTTGCCTTTGCCCTTGCCTTGCCTTTGCCTTGTCTTGCCTTTGCCTTGCCTTACCTTTTCCTTCCCTTGCCTTTGCCTTCATTTGCCTTCCCTTCCCTTAAAATCAGTTGTTCAAACAGATGGTTTTGGGAATATCCCTTTACACTCCAAAATGACTGCTATGCTTCCCTATGAGGGCTGACTTCTGAGATGAGGGGCAGTGCATTTGAAATATTACAGTCAAAAGGAAGCAAGCTCAGGATTCCTCTATCTTGAGTGAATGCTTGAACCAAAAGACTGTTATGCAAAAGTGCCCTGCTTCTTCCTCCTCTCTTCACTGTGTGCTTTCAGAACAGACTTGTTACTCAGCAAGCAGCTGCTGCTGTGAAATGATGTTAGACATACTCAAACACGCTGCCAAGTGACAAGATTTGAGACAGAGAGCAAGGAGTCCCTAGAGAACACAGAATTCTTCTTCAGATAAAGAGATGCCTATATTCATTTTATTTTATTTTTTTTTTCCCTGTATAAAGAAAACTAAGAATTTAGCCTCAGCTCTGCCAATGTGGACAATTGTATGTCCAAACAATTTGTGTCCCAAACCTTTTCCTGGGTCATTAGCCCCATTTATCTGCAGCTTAGTGTCCCTGACAATGTGGGATAATACCACCTCTCTGTCTCACAAATTGTTCTTTTAATGAAAAAATATACTGAAGATTGATAAGCTTTTAAAAAGGGCAATCGTTGGCCAAATAAGGACTGCAGATGGACAAATGAGTTATACTTTGATACACTACAGGGAGAAAAATGACTTCTTTCCCAAATTTTGACAACATATAACCACAGAAGAATTTTTCATAGGTCCATCAAGAATGGTGGGTTTAATATGATTAATCTTTTGCTCCACAAACTTTCTTAAAGAAAAGAATAGCTGGGATAAATTTTTGAATTTTCTCTGCATTTACAATTAAATACAGAAGGTTTAAATATCTGTGTATTTGAGAACCATTTCAAAGCTAGGTCCAAAATTTAAAATGACATTTATATGTATCACTCTCTGCTGCAGTTCTCATTTAATAATAAAGGAAGTTACAATGAGTATGCATTGTAAAGACCATATACCACTGAAATCTGCATTTTTTGATTTTTTAAACCTGTAGGCTATTACATTTTTAAATAGAATTTATAAATCATCAGGCTACAGAAGAAATGAAGCAGTGCAAACATGAAACAGAATAAGAAGTTAAATAAGGGTACTACAAAAATAGTAGTCTGTTCTCCATGAGTATAATGCACTGGAATTATGACTGTATGACTATCTTCACTACTTGCTTTTCTCATTTTCTATGGTCAACATTATGTTGAAATTATTGTAAGGGCAAACATTATTGTACAGTTACAAGTACTTTCAATAGGAAAAGTATACAGTATAAAGTCTCTACTATTGCTAAGTAAATGCCATCTTCCCCCCAAACTACCAGCAAATATTGATCAAGAATCTCAAGCTTTCCAAAGAACACCTAAGTCACAGTGAATGTAGTTTATGCAGTTTCAGAATATTTATAGCTTTTTAAAAGCATCACTCTATGTTGTTAGCATGCCTAAGGATATTGAGTGATTTCTATAGTTTCCAGAAATTTAGAAGATGACTACCCAGACTGGCTATATGAACTAGTTTCTGAGAGATAGACATATATTTTAAATGATAACAAATAATTTATGATAGTGTGATAGTGTTAACATATAAAATAAATATTTAGCCTTATGCCACACCTGTTTACTATCTTTGCACTCTTGAATGAAATGAAAGGGAAAGCAATAATTTTATGAAGACATCGATCTAATTAAGCATGTAATGAGAGAAAAAATATTTGCTTTTGATCTGAGTTTTCAGATTAAAGAAAGGCTTTCCTTTTATGCTTTAATGGCACCATCTGCATTTCCTATTTATATATAAGTACATTGATGATATGGTTTTGAACTAGTAGCTAATCGAGAAGAATTTTCCACAGAGTCAGGAGTTTGCATTGGTTTAGTCTTTTAAATATAATATATTCAGAATTGTCATAGTTACATTCTATAGTGCAACTGAATCTTTTCCTTTTTCATTAATGATTTTTTTTTTGCATATGTCAAGTCTCATTTTGGTGTTTTTGATTTTGTTTGTTTCTGTATGTTGGATGTATCCTGCTGTCAGAAAATAAGGTAGACCTGTTTATCTGAATGTCAGAGTATGACATGTCAAGAGGTAGGTTCAATTTTTATAAAGTTCATATTGCCTCTGCAGTGAACATAGTTACATAGGAGGTACTATCACTTCTATAGTTATTTTTCCAATTGTTATCTGTGCCTCTCTTTCCTTTCTTGCAAATAGTACAGAACAAATAGTGTTTTAGTGACTATGTGCAACCAGGGTCTTTCAAGGAGCTCTTCGGTTTGCAGTTTGATGGGCCGTTGGCCTACATACCACCCTCATGTACAGATTCGAGCTGCTGGAGTTTCCTCGATTAACTTTGCACAATCAAAAATGATTGCACCACAAAGAAAGACTATAAGGAAATCATCAACTATTCCAATTGTCTCTTTACTGATCCAGCTGGCAATCTACAATAACAAAGCGTAAACATCAATACACAGCAGGCAACCTATAGGATGTATTAGCACTCCAGTCCTTACACAGTACTTTTGCTCCTTACTTGTCACACACTAGTGTTTACACTGATGACGGAAAAGGAGTTCTTGCTCTGCTAGTGCTGAGTGGCTAGACTGAGATTCATAAAGGCATTTATTTTCCACCTCAGAGTGGAAAGGTCCATCAAGTCATATATTATATCACCAAGAGGCATCTGGAATTAATATTTTAGAAAGAGGTGTAGAAATGAAAGGAGAGTTCATGTTTTCATGGACAGCTTTCACAGCTTTACTGCCAAAGGACTTTCTGAACCAGGAGTGGTTTTCTTTTAATGTCTCTCAAAAGATTTTTTTTACCTGTGGACAAATCCGTTCTTACTGGTTAAACGTCCATACTGTCCTGCAGCAAGAGATTTCAGAGTTGAATTAAACACTCTGCGAAATGTACCTTTAATTTATTTTCTTTGAACCTGTCAACTGTCATTTTATGCTGTCTAGTTCTTGAAACACTGAACAATCATTCCTTGTTTATTTTCTCTATTTTCTAGATATGGTTTTATAGACTTTTACTGTAACCATTCATTTCTTTCCTATCAATCAGTCACAATGCTGGTCTTTACTGTTCAATGTCACTATGTCCCAGCTGGGGGACAGAGGCAAAGCCAGCCTCCCTCAATGCAACAGAGCATCTATTTGCCTAGCTTATTTTTTAGATACCATCTAAACTCTGTGCTTAAAGAAATTCAGGGCCTGACACATGCTGTATTGCATCAGTAGCTGCCTCATCACAACTGGTGGCTATATTGTGATCCATATCAAGGTTGAAAGATAAAGTTCGGATGGGTCCTTTTCTCTTGAGACAAAAAGTAACTGATGGGCTTTTAACGATCATATCTAAAACTATGTGGAAATTATTATGTGGAGACTTTGCCCTAAGACATTGAAAACAGAGTCCAGTGGGAGTGAGGGGTGTTTAAACAGCTTTAAATAAGAATTGAATACCATTGACAGTGTTGATATAATTGTAAGACCCCAACCTCAGACTAACAGAGAAGAAAGACCTGCACAGCAATGTCAAACACGTTGGTAATGCCCCTGGGATAACAGCCAGGATGGAGGCAATAATTTCCAACAGAAACTGAGATATGAACTCAATACAAAAGACATTCATTCATAATGCAAAACACTTTCAAGCAGAAAAAGAGGAAGTATCAACTCACAGCAGGAGTTAGAAAGGTGAAACTTTATGAATCTTTGTACCAGGCACAGTCTTAAAATGTGAACAGAAGCAAGGCAATAGAAAAGTCATGCTTTCTCTAAAAAAAATGAGGAGCTGTTCCTATATTCAGTCTTTTGGAAGTGTTAAGGCCTTTTTGCTAGCTACCATGTCTTTCACAGTTAGGATAAAGACCTTGCTTTGGATCACCAATGTCAGAATTTTAAATATATTTCATTGGCAAAAATTCTGAGACTTCTTCTGAGACTTCTCTCTGAGTTGAAGGTCTTACTGTACAAGGAACTGTACAAAACATATTCTGGAGAAAAGTAACAGTTATGAATTCCTTACAGATTAGAGTAGTAGTGATGGACAAAGTGTGGAATAGAAAAATCAAGGAATAAATCTGTCTTAACATAACTGTAAGGTTCCATAGGTAGTCTGCTTAGAAGCAGTACTGAAATCTAGAAGGCTGCCTTTTTCTAAGGCTGATAGCTTGACTCTCAAATCACTTTAAACTGGCTATGACTTTGATCTCTCAAATAAAATGATTTCTGTCATACCAACATCTTTTTTTTTGGCTCATTTTACATACTTTTTATAGAGGTGCTTGTAAAATAGGAATATAATTTCCTGGAAATATATCTGAAAATTTGATTTGAAGTGTCTGATAATTTTCATTCAAGGTTCTTATACTTTCAGCATCTTGGTAAAACTCAGCAGGATTCTATTTGCCTTCTCTAAGTAATTTCAAGTAACATGGTAGGATCTAGGTGAGTATACAGCTTAAACTACTGAATTAAAATATTCCTACTTAGAAAAAGAAGAGCAACCAGCAGAGAATTTTCCCTCCCAGTAAACTGCATAATATAGCAGTCTGTTTACAGACATTTGGTGATAAGTGAAAGAATCTGAAATTGTTGAACAAATGTTACTTTTGGGGAAATGCTCAGCTGCAGGAATCTTCTTGTTCTGAGTATATGTCATTCATCTTAAAGCTACATAAGCTTAAAAAGTCGTTATTTAAGAATACTTCACTTGTATGATACAACCCTGTAATCAAACAAAGACAAAATCCATGCTTTCATAAGTATCTGGGAGCTGAAATTCCTCAAGATTTGCAACTGATCCTTGTTCTGAGAAGAAATTTCTGAAGTGCTTGCATATATCTGTGACACTATCCTTTTAGAAATAAGACTTACTAAAAGTGGAAGAGGTACTGTATGTGTCATTCAGAGTGATAAATAATTGAAAAATGCCTTGTGCATTTATCAAACTAGTGAAGGACTTGCCATATCAGCCTTTGGCTCCTTAGAGTTAACAGTAAGTAAATTCAGGATTAATATCAGAATCACAATTATAGCGGGATAGTCAAAGAAAAATGTTGTGTTTTTCTGAGCCGAGTGACCAAAATGGATTTTTTTGCTTGAAAATAAAATTTTATGATGGTGAAACTGAATGCCCACTTGTTTTGTTGTTATTGTTTTTGTTGTTTTTACGATGGTAAAACAGAATTCCATCTGTTTGTAATGCTAGCTGTGTAAACTACCAAATTCAAAGATTCAAAGACAGATACATCTAACCCAAAGCAGGTGTGACCACTTCTATTAAACTAGCCAGAATATGAAAAGCAATATTTGTGCAAGTTTTATGTTTATGAGATAAATTTTGCAATAAAATTTTTGCATAAAATGACTGATCACATTTGATCCAAATTAAAGCATACCATAAAGCTACTGTCATATTTTGGGTTTTTTTTTTCAGTATGTCTGTGAGGACTCATGTTTCTAGAATTATAGGCATAAGCAAAACAATAAATTCTCAGAAGTTAGAATGAATTTTCCCATGATAACGTTCAGAACTTCCACTGAAAAAAATCATGCTGTTTCTTAAACATCTGGTACTGTTGTGGACAGGATGAAGGTCTAATCCTGACACAAGGGTGCTTACATTTCTTTGGATGCTGGAGACAAGTAGAGAATGTTAGAATTTTCTTTGTGAGAACTGAGCAGGCTGCTGTATGGTGAAGGCATGCATTGGCAGGAATGGCTGCAATAACTCTTTGCCTAGATAAAGCCATTTTCTCCTATCTTCCCCTCTTCTAATGGCAGATGCAAAGCAAAAATTATTACTGTACTATGCTTTCTGCTTCAGAAATCAGTCTCATGGAAGTCCCAAGAATGGCACAGGTGGAGGAATGTAGAAGAGGAGGAGTTCAAGAAGCATGACTGGAATCCATATTCGTGGCATAGTGCTTTAGTTATAGCTGGAGCACCTTTGGAAAATGCTGCTGTGTAATATCTGTGTGTATATACGTGTAATGTACAAAGATCATGACTCTATCATGAAGTAAACCAAAACTTTCTGGAAATACATTTTTACAGCTTCACAACTGCAGGCTAGTTGTTATTTTCAGTTGTTATTTTGTTTAAGCAAATACTATATTAGTATTGTTTTAATCTAGAGGTTGGGAGAATCCCCACGGGGTTAATTTTGAAAGCGAGAACAACAGATAGTTGATAACCATTACATGTCAACAGAACTGTTCATTTTAAAGGACTGGCAAAATGGATTACATCAAAATCACCCCTTATGCAAAATCTCATGTTTAGTATCAGCCAATAGGGGATGCTAAAGAAGCAGGATAGGTATAGGATTCTTCCTGTGGACTAGACTTTGGCCTGTATGCAGCTTAATGATTTCTGAGCCATTAGTTGCATCCAGGTCATTGTGTTTTAATAGCTATTGATATTACCTACCCTGCATGAATTTGTCTAATTCATCTTTAAACCTTTGGCCTCTGAAACAGCCTGCAGCAATAAGTTTCACAATTTCATTATGTGTCATGTAAGAGAGAGTTTATATTTGTTCTTTTCAAACTGCTGCTAGTTTTACTGTGTGTCCCTTTTTCATTTACCGTAATAGTGAATAAACATCATCTATTCACTTTAGGTGTGCTGTTTATGTGATAATAATTCTTTGTAGAGTTGTCTATTTTATTTTTACTAAATAATTTATGGATCTATGTGCAGTAAATTTTTGCTTGTGGCAAAGGAGGCAAACAGATTTTTCCTTCATTTTGTGTAGCTCTGCCTGGAAGACAGGACAGGTGATGGTAGAGAGAAAAAAAGTGCTGTTCTGTTACCTCCTGGGCCCCTCAATAGCTGAAACAGGGAAGAACCCACAAGGTCAAGGCTTTTTTTTTTCTTTCATTTTTTTCATGTGCAAGATATTGTTTTAAGATTGTGTTTTTAAGAATTACACAAGAAAATAAGCAAAAGGCATTTGGGAATAACAGTATGAACTTAATCTGAGGTATGTATTCTATCAATAGAACCATCTAATTTCATGGCCTAACTTAATTACTAGTCTAGACTAGACCCTAAAAGTTAACATAAAGTAGCAATATCATATGAGCAGCACAATAACTATGCAATCAAATTCTAAATATAATTAATAGAAACTTTTTCCAAGAGAAAAAAAAATAGCATCAGTTATTTATTTAGACTTCTTAAAACATAGTAAAGGATTCCTAAATCTAAAAAAAAAAGTTGTCTTTTTTTTTTTCAAATTCCAACTCTCCTGACAGATGTTATTCTTCTTCTTTTACTTTTTTTTTAATTTGGGCCTAGTAGAATAATGTTTGGCTGGTATCCTAGAATGCTACTGCTAGATTTATAAAAGACA
>JAUBOD010000216.1:450068-472929 GCA_032353885.1 Nothura maculosa | reverse complement strand
TTTTTTTTTAATTTGGGCCTAGTAGAATAATGTTTGGCTGGTATCCTAGAATGCTACTGCTAGATTTATAAAAGACAAAAGCTGGGAAAAGAATACAACCCTGATTTAGGCGTTTAATTCATGTGCACTAGCGGTAGGGTCATTTTATGGAGGGCAGGACTAGCCTTCTGCTCCTTGCTGGACTTCCTGTGCATTTCATATTAGAACATCATGGCACAAACTGTAGAAAAGAGCAAGAAGGTCAATAAATTTAGACTTCCTACAGCTATCCTCGTAGCTTAGTGCTCTGAGCAGTGGAGTAGAGCAAAGGTCCTCCTGCACACAGCCCAGCTGGTCTGGTCAACCTTGACCCCCTCCCTCCATGCCTGTGTCAAGGCTCAACTTGAGACAGGTGCAGTGGTGGAGCTGGGTGTTCCCATAAATACTGTGGTTTAGAAGTTTGTTGCCAGAGGATGTTGCATTAGGCCACTTTGGCATTAGCATAAATAAGCCTCACACATAGCCTCACAGTTCTTGCGTGCTTATTTTGTTCTAGGACCATTACACCTCCTCCTTACCATTCCACATCTGATCATGCATTTCTCTTTCAAGGCCTTTAGGCATAATTAAGATGCCAGTTACCATGCTTACAAGGAGCTTTGAGCAAGAGACCTAAGTATAGTTCATCCTAAACAAACTTGGAAAACATAAATGAGAAAATAGTCTGGTGGTCCTAGAGGATTTTCAAGATGTGTAGTCACCCAATGAATCTCCAGCTCTGAAAACAGTCTGGAAAAGCTCTCTATGACATTACTATTTTTTTTGTGCCCATTTCTCAGATTAAGGGGATGTTAAGTACCCTAAATACCTTAAGCGAGCTTATTTATATAATGACATTGCAGTCTTCCAAAAAAGATATTCACAAAGTAGAGCAGTGGAATCAGAACTCTACATTAAATAGGTTAAGGAAATATAAGTTAATATATTTAACAAGACAAATGCATTCCTCTTTACTGGAACCCTCTGTCTTCGTAATTAATAATTATGACATTCATATAATTAGAGCTGCGAATCAATTGCTAAAAAAATGAGTAACGGAACAGGTTTTTAGCAGTTCTTTAAATAATTGCTACTATTGGATCTATGTTGGTGTAGATTTACAGTTAATGCAAATTAAATACTAAGAGATCATCTACTAAAAAGCACATGAGATGTGTGAAGGATGTGCACTATCTTGTCTGGTCTTCTATGCTTTGCTTCAGGAATAGAAATAATGGACCTTCAAAAGTGATTTTAAATGTCCTCAGTGGATAACTGTCATATGTGGTCAAACTAACACAATAAACGGTGAGTAACATTCATCCCTAACATGTAAAGTTTTGGAGACTTAATAAAATGGCTGCAAGCTATTTTAATAATAAAACAGGAAATACAAGTAGAAGATGATTTTTTTCCTTCCTTTGGATAATACCTAGACAATGGAGACAATATATTTTTGAGAATAAATAGTGCAAGATAAAAAGATAAGTGTATAAGTATAGACCTTAATTTTTTTGATATATATAAAAAGCTAGGAGTTTTTTTTTCTAGATTTTGATTATTTTGACCTCAAAGGCTAGTCAAAAAAGAACTTCTTGCAGAAAAGCAAAATTAATCTGTTTTGCCATATTTAAAATCTACTGATTTACTACAGTGAAGAAGAGTTTTACAAAAGCTTGTAATATCAAAGATGCATGTTCTCTAAAATGTGAATGCACACAGCATAACTTAGAAGTTTTTGAATTTAGTCAAGTGTGTAATACATAGACAATATTCTATAGTAAAGCAGCAGTTTGTTTACAGTAATGTTGTGGAATGATGATTCAACATGATGTTGCAGAATAAGGAAAAAAGGCCAGTAATGTTCTATCTGAATTTTAACTGGAGCTAGATTTATTTCTCTTTCAGAAATGTCTGAAACTTATTTTAATCCCAGAGATATTTCTTGTTATCACCGAACAAATCAGATTTGATTTTCTTATTACAAATACAAACTTATCTCTCTCACAGGACTGTCTGCAAATTAAAGAACGAAGATATGTTGAAAGCTCTTGTGTCATACTGGAGTAATGTTAAACAGTCAAACACAAACTACCTTTTGATTTGAATTTTCCAGAAAAATTATTTTGCTTTCACCATTTTCAAATATAATTTTGAACTTGTCACCATTCTTTCTTTAAAAGATATTAACAGAATGACATTCCATTTAATGACTTAGAAAGAAAAACATAATTCATATGCAATCAGTTAAGAGAGATTTCACAAACTTATTTGAGATGGCATGTGTAAGATTCTTAAAACGAATTACCAACAAAAACTTTTCCTATTAAAATAAGCCTCTGGGAACTTGGGTTGTGGAAACTTTCTGTGCTATGTTCAGTAACGCCTTGTCTACAAAGTGTACACAATTAAACATTGAGTTCATTTAATTTCAAAAGCATCTCCAGGAAAGAGTTTCTTCTAATTATCTAAAAGACAAAAATGGCAAATAAAGTACAGAGGGAGATGTTTCACTGAGAAAGGATTGACTTTGAATCATCTCTGCACTTCATTATCCTCCAATCAAGCAATCAAATTTCTTCACCTCTGGAATTCACATGCTGCTGATTATCATTTATGTACTTTAATTGGTTACACTGCAATTTCTAGCTAGACCCTTATGAACAAAAGGACTGTTACTGATGGCTCATTCACAATTTTATTCTCTTTTTTGTAGTTGGCTAACAGATTCCCTCCAGATTTCTCTATCATCACCTACACAGCTCTCCCACTGGCTATAAAATACTGCGGCAGCTTGTAGGTAATTGATCAGACAAGTGAACTGTAAAATATTCATTTTCTACTTCAACAGCTAGATAAATCTCTTGGGAAGTGGATGAAAATATTGCTTATGCACATCAGGGTCGGTGTAGTAATAGCAAGGTTGCTGATAAGCAGGGGTCTGCTACAGAATTAATGCTTAATTCTGTTCCATGCCAGATACAGGAAAGCATAGAAGCTCCCTTTGCCTGCAGCTAGGACTGTCATTATACACTCAACCCGAGGCATCAACACCCGTGCACCAGCCATAGTGCTGCAGGGATGAGGCTTCCTGTTTTAATTAACAGGTTCATCTTCGTGTAACATGCCGAGGAACAAATTAACACTTAGTTACATTAGTTACTGTAACCAACATGCTAAATACCAAAATATTAAGGAATAGAAAAGCAGGAGAGAAAAGCTAATGTCAGAAAAGGAGAAGGAGAGATGAATCCAGCCTGTTTTTTTTCCTGACCAATAATCTTTGTAATCTGCCTTTTTTTTTCCTCTCAAATTTTTACATGTCTGTCAAGGTGATTTAATTGAAGGTGTTTAAAAGGAGACTGCATACAGACTTGTAGAGCGAAAGCAAAAGACAGTGAATTCCTTTCATCTTTTATCTTGCTGGGTTGCCATAGTAAGAGAATCTGGAGGGAATTAGCAACAGCTTTGTTTCTGAGTCATGTTAAATGTGTATTAAGTAACCTTACTCAAGCACAAACTGTACTAATAAGAAAATACATGCACTTCCTTCACTTGCTTTCTCCTCAGACAATAAGGAAAAGAAAGTGAGGCCTCAAGTATTGGAATATTAACATTTTTTCCCAGTGGTTTGTTTTTGAAGCAGCAGAGATCATATGTTCATTTTCCGTGTCCCTGAAGTACAGTGTCAGTCAGTTTAAGAAGATGCATGTAGTCAAAAATAGTCAATACTACATATGCCACAGTAGTTATAACCACTTGGGGAAAATAAATGGAACACTACAGTTTTTCAGTAGAAAAGCAAAGCATTATAGGTGCTGGAGAATCTACTACACAGATATTGACAAGTAAATCAGTCTTTCTTGGATCAGAATAGTTGTTTGCTTTAAGAATAGAAGCCCATCTTTCTTTCAACATCAGATAACTTCAGATGAGTTAAACAAAATGCCAAAGAAAACAAAAGTAACAAATCAGTCCATCAAAAATTGAGGTTTATGGCTAACATCAAATAACATTACCCAAAATTATGGCTAGCTTTTCTTCCACATTTTCTTAGTAAATAGACCAATAAACTTATTTACAAATAATGATTTTTTTTTTTTGAGGAGAAACATCAGGGCTGGGATCTGCTCCATTAGAAATGCATGCCACAGCCTTCAAAGACTCTTTCCTGAAGTCAGGGAAATGTATTCTAGTATCCTCTTGACATGGTAGGCAGTGCATATTCTGCAGACAATGAGATTCAAATTTTTGATATAAATAAAACAAACTTCTGCTTTAATAAATATTCAAAAAATATCCTGGGTTTCTAATATACTAGGCACATTATGTTGTAACAGATAATTTCCTGAAGAGCGTGAAGATGAAAGCACCCATTTAAAACTAGTAACAATGCAAACCAAAGAAATACAAATGAAAACAAATGCTAGAAACAATATGTAGTACCTCTGTGTGGGCCTCAGTGCAATAAATTCTTCAATTTTAGCACATGCTAAATTTTCATTCAGTTTAAAGGATAATTAAAACAAAATTCTGTTAGTGATGTGGTGATAATAAAGTGCACAATGAAAACCAAGTGTCTGTTTAATAACTGTGTGTAACCTTTGCTCTTGGAATGCTGAGTGTGGTGATAATAATATGTTTAAATTGAAATAGTTGGATCAGGAGCTGTATTTTCTAACTTGTATGCAAATTATATTGTTTCCTATGCTCTATTTTAAAGTAAAACAATCCTAATATTTCCTTTCCTTTATTTAGCATTTTTCAGATATCAAAAATAACTTTTAGCTTTACTTGATTAAGAGGTGATGGGAAAAGCCTTCCCCTTCTTTCTTGGTCTTTCAAGGTAGCTATGCATTTCCATGCCTGCTTTCCTCTCCAAATTTCTGCTCATACTTTACTGAGTTGTACAGTCTATATTTTGGTCAATTGTGATATATAAGTGTTTTTATACCAAGATAGTCACTTTTGAAATATAAGGAAATTTATTTTCAGAGACTATCTTCCTATTATTTTATCTTAGTTATTTTATTTTAATTCCTGATAAGCAGTAGCCTAGGTAAGCATGTACTCTATTCCACAGATTTCATCTGGTATTAAAGTTGAATGCCCTTCATGAGATGTAACAAATAGCAACAGGACTTTTTTTTTTTTTTCCTTAAAAAGGAAGAGAAAAAAAGGTGATAAATAAGCATTGACATAATTGGCATAATTAACATAATTAACATATACAGCTGACCATGAAGAAGGACTAGTCTCCATACTATTCTCATCTAGAGACTTTAAACCCAGATTCTGCAGTTTCCAGTATCTGAGATGACTTATTCTGTCCTGGCTGCAATGTCAGTCACATTCTTAAAAAAAAAATGCTTTATATATCTGTTTTGCATCAGGATTGTGAATGGGAGAGTTGCATATAATTATTCTTGTCTCATAGACTCCTTTTGTATTTTACTTTTAAGAGCTGCTGGAGGGAAGAACAGGATGTCCTGAATAGACAACTTTGTGTGCAGGATAGGTTTTGACCCAGCAGAAGAAAAGCTGAGTGTATTGCTCAATGGATAAGTGCACAAAGTGGTAGGCTGTTAGAGAAGATCTGTAAATCCCATATCCTGTGTGCCATAGAAGACAGAGGAGTTATGCTCCTTTCTCTAAGTGTTATACTTTCTGTATGCAAATAATGGTGAATTTAACATTGTCTTCTGTACAATATTGTACATTGTTAGATTCTAAATATCTACAGTAATATTTGAATTCTAAAAACTAAGAACTATTACATAAGAATTCTAGTATATATTTTTCAGTCATTTACAAGTGGGAGCTGTTTCATTGTTTGCACAATTCTTTAGCTATTTTACACTTTTTAAGCTATGACTACTTAATTTGTTGTAATCTCTTTATTTTTTTCCAAGCATTAACAATAGTTGCTAGATAATTCATACTGATAAACATTTTCCTTTTGTTGTACAAGTTTTATCAATTTTCCCCTCAATGCTGGATACAAGGCTCTATGTTCTTTGGTTCGTAAAATTATTCAACCGCCTTTCCATAAAGGACTCTATCCCACTTTCAATATCAGTATTTCAAAAGGTTTTTTTGACATTTTATATTTCTTCCAGTTCTGGTTGGTTATCAAAGATTTTACTGATGTGCTGTAGTCAATGCAGCTTGCAGTGAAAAAAGTTCAATTACTCTAGTCACTGCTATGAATCTTGATTATTTATGAAGATCCCACTTCCCAGTTCATCCTCTTGCTCTTAAGCAGAACTCTCCTAAGCCCTGCTTGCATATAGCAGCTGTGATTTGCATGTATACCACAACTCCAGCACATTTGGGGAAAAAGAAGCAAGAGAACAAACAGAAGTATATGTCCCAGATTGAAAGACTTGCACTCTTTTTGACTTAATACATGTTCTTTATGTGCCAATTTAATTTTATAAAGTTTAAAGAAGGAAAACACTGATTTATGTTTATTTGCACAGTAAAAATCAAATCTGTGAATGGATTGTCATAAAGAAGTTTTGTGTGTTAAAATGTTTGCCTGGAGTTTTAGGAGATACTTTTTATTATATACATTTAATTTATTATGTACTTTGAAGTGCTATTGAAAGAAACATGATAAAAGATTATTCTTTCATACATGACAGAAGTGCAATTTTATCAGGATAATTTCTTTAGATTAAAATACTACTCAAGATGTTTTTAGGTATCTTCACTATGAGCTGAGATTACCTGAAAACTATCAGAGACAATCGACTGCTTTCAATTTCAGCAGTGAGTTTCATTGATGAAAAATTGCAATTTCATGAAAACTGTGAAATGATCTCTTGAAATTTGGCATATCTGTGCTATATTTTATTTTTAGATGAGAACTAAAAATGAGACCGCTTTATTCAGGGATTTTTTTTCAGCATAAGGCTGGAAAGTTGCAATATTTCATTCATTATGTCACAGGGCAAATTGGGTAGGTGGAGACCAAGAAGGGTCATTGCTGGATAGGAACAAACTTGGAGTACAATAAAAAACACAGGAAACACATTCCACTCAAAATGGGAAATAAGTTATTCTGTACTATGAACAAGGGAAAACAGTGGTTCACATGCATATCAGAGGGAAGGTCAGAAATCCAGTCTCATATTCCCTTTGTTCTGCTGCATTAACAGTTTTCTGTAAGAAGAATTTCATCTTATTTTCAATTAAACTAAATTGATTCTTTACTATAATAGAGAGAAATGATGATTCTGGGCTAAAATGCCCTAAATAAAAGCATAACATGGTAGATATTAAAAGACAACTATGTGTTGGGAAGACCTATGGCTTTGGGGATGGACAAGGTAGTACTATTAGTAGTCTAATAGCTCCTAGAGCGCTAAAAATTTTTAGCAGGTGCCACTAATAAGATTTCATGAAAAAAATCCCTTCTTTGCTAGTAGATAGTCTGAAGATATTGTATTTCTATGCAACCAATATGGGAAGAGTTGCTATATAGCAACTATATAGCAGATGCGATTAACTATGATTATTTAGACTATGCAACAAGTAATATTTAAATTAGACAAAGTAAGTTAAATAAATCCATATTTCATGCATTCAAATAGAAATCTAAGGCTGTCAATTCTACAAGATCTTACACTGGCTCTTAAAGTCATAGAATTTCACAAGTTTCAGGGAAGTCAGTGGCCTTATTGAGTATTTATCAAATTAAGTATGCACAAAGTTAAGCATCAGGAGTCTGACAATTTCCTTAATTTACTACTAATATTGAGATTATTTTTCTATGTTCCTATTAATTTTTGCAATGAAAAAAATGCTGATTTATAATAAGTAGCTAAAAATGATGAGTATTCTTCCTTGACACCAATATTCTTTCCTGTGAAGTATGTATCCTTTGGGATTCAGACACTTCTCTGATAATGAGCAACTTCCTTCCTGCAACCTTCTCATTGTATAATCTGACTTTTATTAGAACTAGATTTTTTTTAGCACAGCAGATTCTTCTCCAATTTAAGCTTCGTCTTGAGTAGACCAGATGCCTTCAGAAAGCAAATGTTAAAAGTCAGTAAATTATGGAACATCATAAAGCACAAAAAAGTCTAAAAACTTTTCCTAAAGGATAATGAATTAAAAGACTTTCTTGTATAATAATTGGTTGTGAATTTAGCTGAATAAAAATCATCTTGGATAAATTCAACATAAGATATCTGTGGGAAGGTAATCCAAATATATTCCAGATATTTAATAAAGGGAAGATTGCTATAAGGCTGGAAAAGACTTAGAGATACTATGGATCACTATAAGATTATAATATGTTTTGAAAAAATAAAGCATACATAAATCAGTGTCTTTCCACAAAAGATTTTACTATCAACTGAAAAATGACATGCTTGTTGGTTTGATCCACTTTCACATATGTCTTTCTGCTGATTTTATTGAGAGAAATAAAATTCTCAAAGGACCTAATGTGTATAAAATACCCAGAAATCAACAGGAGTGCATGGAGTGACTGTACAAACTGTGAATGAATAGTCTGTGAATGACTTGATACTACTGTTGGTCACTTCTTAGTGGAAGTATATGATATAATGCACATAATTTAAGGAGGTACTCCTGTGCATAATTTCAGAAGTTATGTGAACAGATGTATGCTGTATGATTAAATAAATATCAGTCTAATAATAGGAAGCATATCAAGAGAAAAAAAAAGAATTTATTATCGCAAAGAAGAAAAATAGGATAAAATTCTCACTGTAAAATATATTCAGTAGTACTCTTCGCAGTATAGGAGAACTTAGACCAAACAAATCAGAAAAAAATCCTAGAAGAAAGAAGAGCTATTGCTTCTAAAGAACAAAGTGAAATACTTTGAAAGAAAGCTAATAGCTTTCCTTATTTTCCCCTTTTAAAGTGAAAGAGGTGCTAACCAGAGATACCTCCTGTATAGCCTTGGGTTATAAGGGCTTTCTATTTAGAGAGAAAGCTATATAGTAAAGAGTGAAAACACATAGACCAAATCATTTCTTTGTCAATATTTACCTCATCGAAACAACTTTGATCAGTTGAAATATTTTTATTCTTGCTGACATATCTCTAAGAAAGATGGTGGTGCTTTTAACCATTCAGAAGAAAGTAGGCTTAATTTACTATATATAATTTCCCTTTCATTTTCTTTGTGGAGAAACAAGAGTTTAAGTTGGATAAAACTGACCCATGCTGAGGCAGGTTTGGTAACTTCAGAATATTTGTAACTTGGAGTATTTTCAAAATTCTGACTTGAAGGAATAAGCTGCTATAAACACCTTCTCAACAAAAGTTTTGTTGAGAACCCACTGCATCAGGAGACATGAAATATATTTCTACCTGAGCTACTGATTTGCTACGTGACTTTGGGAGCTGGAGAGCAATGGTGAGAAATGCACACACGTAACAAGAATCCTGCTCCTTTTTGTAGTTTGAATGATAAAGAAGAAAAAAAAAAGAACCCCCAATATTTATATTATTTTTGATAGAGACATATGCTCTCATATACTTACTTATATTTAAGACTTTAAATGACTTAGACTATGACTCAGTCTAAAATTCAAAACAAGACAATTCAAAATAAATGAAGTTTAAAGTATTCTGACTTCACTTTGAGGGTTTTAAACTGCTGTGAAAGCTGAATTAGTCTGTTTAACAACCTTCACAGACTAAGTGGTTAAAGCCACATCTCTGTGTTAGGCTGTCAACATACACTACTCCATGGTAATGTAGCTATTCTCGCACAGCAGTACTAGGATCTGGAGAGCCTTCTGTGATTTACAAAGCAAATTCAGCGTCCTTGAAGGCCTAGGTGAAATGAGGTTGGAATCCAACGTGCGCTTACCATTTGTCTAGGAGAAGTCTTCTTTGTAGAAGAATACCAACTGATTTTGTCCTGCCTACTCCACCAATAAGCAAAATTTTGCCAATTTTCTTCTGAGAGCTGGTCAGTCCTGCCTTGTAAGTGGGAACAGAAGCCTTGGTTACAAATGAATAGCATTAAGAAACAATCCATCCGCTTTTACTATCTACCTGTGAGTTTACACCCACCAAATGGTAGTTTTATTATGGAGTCAAGCTAAGTGTCCTGTCATGCTACATAAGTGTTTCAGCAAAGCATAGGAATACTAAATGTTTTAAAAATAAACTCATAGCATATTTTTCCCCAGAAGTTTCCTTTTTCACATTCATGATAATAGAAGTGTTAATGATTTCTCACTTTATACACAAAATTAAACAGCTTAATAAGCTGAACAAGTTTCATCTAAATTCCTCTAATTGCCATCTTCAGTGTATTTTTTTATTTGCTAGCCTCTCTGTGGAAAATAGTACATAGCTCTTATAAGATCACAATAAAACACTAAAAAATATGTTCCTTTGTACTGATTATCATGACCTTACCAGTAATGGCTTCTCATTTTGTAGTGACTATATAATATATATTACAGAAAAATGGCAGTGAAAATATAGAGCTTATTTGTTACGTACATGATCTCCAATATGTTGGCACTCTTTGTATAGAGTTTATCATCAGCAGCAAGTACCTCTTCTAGGGTGATTTTTCTTGAGTAAATCTCAAGTGCTCAGCATAAGAGATCAATATCCTTGTCCTCATTTTGCAGCGAGAGAAGCAGAGGACGTGAATTAAGGTCTTTCAGAAAGCCAATATCAGAGCTGAAAACTGAATCATGTTCTATTTGAATCGTATTTATTAAACCACCTTTCTACAGAGACTCCTATACAGGAATTTCTCATTCAGTGTAGTCCCATGCCAGACAGATAAAAGTAATTTTAAAAAAGGAAAGCAAAAGAAAAGGATCTTTTCAGAAAAATGTTACATGCATGTTTGTTACATACTTTTGATAGCATGTTCTAATATTTGCAAAGTCTGCATAAAGCACAAGGTGCAGGAATACCTATTGGGACTCATACTTCCTCTGGTCAAGTGCAAGTCTGCAGAGGCCCATCAAATATAGATCATGCATATCAGGAAGATAACTTGAGTAGAAATAGTATCATAAATATAAGAATCTTAAAGAAATAAAAATATATCTCAAAAGAAATGTAAAATATTGCAGAAAAATAAATCAGTGGAGAGTATAAACCATTATTTCTAAAATAATAATTTCAGAAGTAAAAACAAGGAACAGCTGGAAGCAGCAGGAATAGATTGTCCTTCTATGGTCATTTCATGTATTCTCTGAATAGAAAAATTCTTCTATTATCATTTCTACAAACAGTTCTAACTAAGAAATTTTCCTCTCAAGGTCTGACTGATCTAGCTGTTAATAAATAGATGATTCTTGACGGCTTTTGCTGAAGTTATTTTGGCAATAAAATGAGTTACCCAAAATCAAATGCAAGGTGGTACAGTGTAAATCTTTTTAAAGAAATAACACAACAGAAATATCACAGAAGATCTTTACTGAGAAATTCTGAATGATGACTTTAAAATCTAAAAAAAAAAGGAAAATATTCATAATCCTTATTAGAATTCTCCTTAGATTTCCATTATGAGAAAGAAGAGAAAAAGCCTCTTTATTTCTCCAGAGACAACTTTGGCAACACACAGGGAAAAGAAAAAAAGGCTTAATATGAAATCATTTGTGTATCTTTCCCTTAAACATGGAGTAAGTATGATTGCATTTTATATGGTAAAATGACATTAGTTAATTCACAGTAAATACTTAACTATTTATAGTTTCCTGTCAACAACAAGGCAGAGAGCTGGATGAATGTGAACATGCATCTCTGCAGCAGTTAAGAAGATTCAGTAATCTTCTGTGCACTAGATGGAATATCTATATTGAAAACTTGAATGTGAGGAATAAAGATAAACCCTCAGATTACTCTTTTAATGATTCCTGAGTCTACTTCTTTAGGTGACAGATAGAGTTAGATTTAGATAGATAGATTAAATTTTAGGTGATAGATTTAGGCTCCATAGATCTACTTAACACCATATGTGAGTCACAAATTGTGATACAAATTTTCCTTTTTGCCTATCACAGTTAAAGCTTTGAGGAGTCATAAGAGATACAAGCAGAGCAATGAGGCTTTTTGGTCCACGAGATAAAGTCCACAATAAGTTCTTAATCAGGCATGGATTTCCTATTTGATCGGACATTGTCTATATATCTGACATACCTCACTATTTATCTCAGTAAGACTGGACAGAATTATTACTAAAACTTCAATTAATAATTAGTGAAATAGAAAAAAAAGCAGTTTATCCCTTTTGATTAAAAACCTAATACCTAGTTACATTAAACCTTACAACTTGTGCATTTTGTGCATAAATATTTCATCAATCCAAGTAAATTCAGATTAGAACTTAAAACTTGAATATTTATTTTCTAGGGTTAAAAATTCTATGGCAAACAACATTAGCAGAGAAAAATGTGACCATAAAAATGTAACAGAATACAAACATGAAAAACTTTTTTTTCCTTCAAATATGTTAAGGCTTTTTCTGTGTTGATATTTACTTGTGAGACACTATTCTGCTGCCTTGCATGACTAAAGACACTAACTTCTATTGTGTTCTGTAAAGGGACCTTGATTTCCTGTGGTAGAGTTCTATGGTTGCAGTTCAGCAGGATGGAAAAATTAATATTATTATAGAAATTTAATATTTCTAGTCATTCCAGGCTATATTTAGAACTGTACTTTGCTGTACCTTTAGTCATGTCTATTGCTACTCTTTATACATCATCAAAATATACTTTTGTTATGAATCCTGGAAAACACTATTGATTTAAAGAAAGATGCTTTATTGCCCATTCTGTCATCATTCTTGTCATCGTAGCATATTGTCTTGTAACATCTGCTTTTTATGACTGTAGCACATCCAGTGATGACCTCTGCTAAGATAGCCCTAAGAAGATCAGTGTTCCACTGGTTAATTTAAATATGATAAATTTAGAAGGCTGCATTGTGCATCGTGTTTTTCAGGTAGTTTTCTCTTGCATAATCAGTATGATAAATGCTGCTATCATGCCTTTCCTTCATCTGATTCATTTTGTTTCTCTGAAATTCTTCGACATCCTCCTTTAGGCTGAATAACAGAATATCTTTCATATGTTCTGTTATACTTTTTCAGAATTCACACCTTAGTTTATGCTATTCTAGTTCACTAATAAGTATAAATGATGCCATAATGAGGATGCGGATATCTGTTAAATTTGTTATATTTTTTCCGTAATGAATGTTGCTGTATTTTCCTAAACTTATTTTTCTTTCATTTAGGTACTGTCCCATACCTGCTATACTTTAGTTTCTTTTCATGAGGAATGAATCAATCCTAAAAATTCTAAGGAAATTATGAACTTTGTTTTACTTTATTGGTCTTGTTTAGTGTTTTGACATGTTCATGCTGAGAGGTTGATGAGATTTTTGTTTTTAATATGAAACTTTAAGCTTTTGATATTGTGGGATTTCTTAGTAATTCTACTTATATTTTTCAAAATTCTTTTCAACTAAGCTCTCAAAAATATACATAAACTCAATGGTCTTTACTTCCACAAACATTTCTTTATACAAGTATTTATATAAGATATTACTTTTCTGATTCCCATTTCTATAGTGTAATAAATACACTTTTAAAAATTTTGATGTTTCATACTTCTTGTTTGTTATATATGAAGTTACAGATTTTTTTGGATCATGTGAGACATTTCAGAAAACAGTATGTTTAACAACTATCTTCCCAAACACCTGAGAGTGAAAATTAATGCAAATAATCTATTTAGCTTCTCAGTATTTTTTATTATTATTATTATTATTATTATTTTATTTTAGATTTACAGAATCTCTTTTTTCTGTTCTGGTCTTCCTTTTCCAAATGGATTTTCATGGCTTCTAGATGTTGGTTTTAAAACTCTTCCATTTTTAGTTTTAAAAAAATGCTTTGACCTTTTCTGTGTCCTTCTTACCTTTTTGTTTTTGCCACTTGCCGCATGTTTCCAGATAAAACTCCTGATGATACCTGATAAAACTCCTGATTTTCCTGATAAAACTTAAGATTCAGTGAAGAATATTCTTTCTCGAGATGCTCAAGAATTACCTCTCTTAAGAGATAAAAGTTTAAATGTGACTTTTACAAGTCTCTATAATTTAGAATATAAGTAGAGTTCAGCCAAGTTGAAGAAGATGAACTTCAAATAGGTAATATGCTTAAAAGTATTTACACAGAGGATGTCTTTGAAATGAGTCCTAGCAGTATAGGAAACTTTGTCCATAGAACTGCTTCTTATAGATTAAGCAACTGTTAGTTTCTAATCAGTTATTTCCCTGTACAGAATGATTATCTATCTTCATAATAACTGTGCAAGCCAGTCTTCTCATATATGTCAAAGCTAGAAGAGAAAAATAATTTTTAATATAAGTCTCTTCCTTAAATTCTTGACACTGCTTATATCACAAACCTTAAATGACAATTGAAAGAGTTAGCATTACAGGATTAGGAAGTCAACTGTTCTTTCTCAGCTACAACTAATTGAGATTACTAGTAGTCTAAACTGAAAAAGGCAGAAAGAAGCTTCAAAAAGAAGTATCTTTGATATGAAGGAAAATGTCACAGGCATATTTTCTGAGGAAAATTTTCATTATACACCTGACAAAAATAGCCAAAACAAGAATAAGAACTTTTTTAGTAATTTAAAGTTCAGTCTTTCGGTCTCAGTTAATATTTGGTTTATTTGGTACTATTTGGTTTAAATCTCTGTGCTTCTCTACAATTCATTTAAATGGGATATTAGCTGTAATATCTCCACTTTTGAAAGAGTTGTAAGAGATTGAATTTAGCAAATTATTGAAGTTTTAAGTTGAAAAGTTGTCATTTATATCTTTATTTTCTTATAAGACAATAAATATTTTTGTGCTCAAGTTACCTTGTACTGTGAAATTTACATTTCTTATTATAATAAAAGATGGATAGAAGATGTCAAAAGAAATGTGTAGACACACTCATTTATTCAATGAGAGTACTTCTCAGTTTACAGGCTGTCAGAATCACACTGAATTTGAATTCACAAGTAAAGTTCTTTACAGTACTTAATATCAAGGTAAAAGGAGAAAAGTCAATCAGATTAGATGAAGTTTTTTCATAGCTTTTTCATCCACAAATTTATGCTTATTAAAAGTCCTGCAGCACTTTTGACAATCATGGTAGAAACATTTTGTTTTCTTTTGGTATGATTTTGCTTTTACTTTTTACTTCTTCATTTTCTTCTTCGTTATTGCATTCTGTATAAAAACCGAATTTAAATCTTGATGCCCTCAATAAAGCACCTAGAAAAGCAGTACTTAACTTTTAAGCTTCCCTGACACTATCTATAACCTGTTAATCTGCATCTAGTCAAGGGCTGCCTATTTATAGAGATTTCAACCAGCACACTTTGACAAGTGGGGAGAGAATTAGCAATAACTAGCCTTTTAAAAGACGCAGCTGTGAGCTACAACAATCTTGGACAACCCATTTTATATTGATTTCCTTAGTGAGCACTTTTCTTTTTAAGGGTTCTTTACTCTTTTGTTTGTTTGTGCCTTGTTTTGTAAGTGCTAGCAATCATTACTGTAAGAGCTTGTTCATCAGCTGAGTTCCTTGGCAATTCCTATACAAATTATTGGTCTTATTCTCTCTTGTGTTAAGAGGGCTGAAAAACGCAAGCAGAAATCTCTGTTAGTAATTTCTTTATTATCATCTAAAATTAGCAAGCAGAGAAATAAATTTTGTGGAAAAAATATTTAAAGATTAACTAAACTGTGATGACTTAAAAAAAGTTCAGTTTAAATTTTAATTTAATATTGAATTTGCTTATCATTTAAATTCATTGGTATGTACTCTGGTGTTCTACATTTTTCTGAGCACCCTTAAAAGAAACTCCCATTTAACACTTGATTAAACAATAAAAAAAGCCCCTGAGATACAATAAATGTCATTTTTGAGACTCAGAGGTCATCCTATCTCTATTCAATAAGCATCTGCCTCTTAGTAAATTTCTATAGTACACTTCCTTACATAAAGACGTAACACTATGTTCATTAGTCCCTACTGCTGAAGCACCACTGTTTTGTTACCACTCTAGTGACTACTATTTCTACAGGAATGATACTATTCCCATTATTCTCATTTCCAGCTGCCTTTTTTTTTTTTTTTTTTTTTTTCTTTTCCCCAGGTCTTTATATAGCTTCTTACCTCATTTTTTTCCATGATATTTTGCCTGTCATTTGTCCACTGCTTTCATGGCACTTGCATTTTCTAGTATACATGCACATGCAGCATTGGAGCTAACTTGACATATTGTCAGAATACTTTGAATATGGAAAGAATTTTTTTTTTTAATGGAGATACAATGGTTGATTTTTTTATATCAGCTGTTTTTATCCAGAGTGATGGTTAATCTTTTTCTTCAGTAGATGAGCATGGCTATTCAGGCAAATACAATGCTTTCAGTAATTTCAAGCACAGATTACATAAATATAGCTAGAATCGGTTTGCATATTGGATACAAAGAGAGATATAAAACTAGGGTGAATATGACAAAACACTGTTCGTCATGCATAGGGACTTGTAGTTCACACCCATCTAACAGCAAAGATATGTCTACTTATATATTAATATAAACTGAGGTTGATATTGTGTAATAATATTACTTAGCAGAAATGATTTAGAATGAAGAAGTAGGAAATGTAAGGAAAGGAATTAAGAAAACATATCTTGTAGTGACTGCCCACCAGAAAGCTAGTATTAAACAGTTGTTAAAGTTTTTTTTCTGTTTCTCTGCAGCTACTTTTCTGAATTTTTTGCCTAATAATTAACAGTGACTCCATTCCTACCACCCTTATATAGTCTAATTGTAATGCCCTGACTAAAGACTGAGCAAAAATTTTAGTTTCAGCTATATAGCACTTTTTATATTACAGAAGCCAGGCTATATTTCATGGTAATTCTATGTCTTCTCAGGTATCTTTCACACAAACATCTTGACATATTTTGTAAATATAGGGAGTTACATTTTAATAAATATCTTGTGTGACCAGTTCTGGATCTGAAACAGAGATGCAAAAAAGCCAAGCATGCAGTCACAGAACCATTCAATGTCAGAACTGGGAAAAGAACCAGAAGAGTTTGAAGTACAGCTTTTAATATGAATTCTAGCTTCTTCACTTAGAAAGCACAACCAGATTGCTTTAACAGCAGATGTGGCCGACTCTATTTTCTTTTATATTCCTACCACACATACAACTATTTGGCTTGCCAGGTCAGCATCAAGAAGCAGCCATTATATAGAATGATATGCTTTGTTTTCACCTTGTACAGATAAATACAAATACTTCTTTAGAAGGCCTTGACTTGACTTGCTTCAGTGCTGAAAATTTCGGGCCCTGGTGACTGTCAGGGGGACATGAAACAGATATCTGCCACACATTACCTGAAAATATTCCTTAAATCAGTTTGAGATCCTTTTGTGCTACTATGCTGGAATAGTATCTGTGATAGTCATGACTGAATCCTTATAACCTTCAGAGTGCCTATGATATTAATTCAGAGTGCCTATGATATTAATTAATCTATGGAATACTCATCTGAGCTAAACTGCAATCTCCTTTTACCAGAAAAAAAAATGTTGCACGAGCTCAGAAAGGTTAACAGCCAAATCTCACTGACTTTAGAAATGTGGCTTGCTGTGTTAATTTCTAAATGCCTGGATCCTGCTTTTCAATTTTTGCTAATGACCTGTAACTCAGATCAAAGTCAGTGGGAAGTCGGCTAGAAGGTGTAAAAATGAGGGCATAGGAATATAAAGCTGAGCATGGAAAGGATCCCAGATGGCAGGAAAGAAGGCACTCAGCTCTTAAAATGACATAACCAAACCAAAAGGCAGATAGAAAGGCACATAAGCATTGGATCTTTTGTTCCAATTTGTTACAGTTTGTAAGCAACTGTGGGTCTTTTGTTTATAATTTTAGCTATTAGCCCGTACTACAACTAATTCTAAAACCTAAAAGCATTATAAAATCTTCAGTAGACCTTATAGAGTCTTCTACTTGTGAGACCTTTTCATTATCTCTAGCTCGAGTTTGCAAGAAGCTGAAACCACTGAAAGTCTGAAAATGCTCAGAGCAATTTGACACAGATATCCACTGGTAATGTTCTTGAATGATAAAATCTTATAGACCAATTCTGCTACCTACTGATTCACAAAAATTAATAGCAACTCTTGGTGGAGGAAAGTACAAATGCATATAAGAGTACTTCAATCTTGTAAATTCCTTCAACTTTTTTTTTTAATAATAAAAAGATGATTATCATAAATGTGTATTTTAGAAGACAAGGGAAGCTGAAACTACTCCACTAAACAGTTTTTATGCATAATACTTCCTGTGAATACCATAAGAAATACAGTAGTTTAATAAAATAAGCATGCTAATTTACTTTTAAATATAATGACAGCAGATACTGTTCACAGAAGCTATACCACACCTGTTTGGGAATTCAGTTGGTTTAATCTAGAGTGACAAAAACATCCTCTGGGTTTCAAGGAGAGAAATACCAAATGAGCTGCCTGGAATTAAGAATGGCAATAAACATGTCTGCTCACTGATTTGAGAAAAGGACTGCCTGCTGCATAGAAATTTTTAAACCGTGAGGCAGGGCTTGTAGGAGTGGAAGAAAGCACTAGAAATATGTAGCAAATACTTTTAAAGAACAGAGAATGAAAGTAGGACACATCTTTTGATATTTGACACATCTTTAGATATTTGAATTGGGTACTCTAGTCTCTCACTGAAGTGCAGGACCCAAAATGAGTGAAAATTTTGGTTCTTACTTTCAGAAGGCTCCTGACCTCGCTGAACAATAGAATTTGTAGACAGTGGAGCTGATAAAAGCCTGAGCACAAACCAGAGCTCAGAAGAACTTCAGATAACAGAGGTAGAGGTATTTGTTTAAAGTTCTTCTGCTAAGAAATTAGGAGTATTTCCCACAGAACTGTATGCTGTTAGGTTTCTATTATTGACTAGCTTTGAGAACAATGGAATCCCATTATAGCTGCTGACTGATTTATCTCTACATGTCACTATATATGAATGCTCCCAACAACAGGATGTAAAAATAATGGATTTGCAAAAACAGTGCAAATATAAGCAAAAATCAGATTTCCTTTCCTGCCTTAAGCTGTATTTATGCAGGTGTAACATAGCTGTCTCTGGTACAGTGCCTCCTGATCTACATCAGTGTCACTCAGATCAGAATTATTCATCAAATCTCCAAGCTGTAAAGACAGAATAAAGTTTGCTAAGAGTTTTAATTGTGTGATAGGTCACTGAGGTTATAATTATGTCTAATTGACACTTATACAAGCTGTAACATTCTTTCCAGACAGCTGAGTGGCAGTTCAGAAGGGTGTGAAAGTCTCTTCTTTCAAGTAGTGCAGTGAAAAAACCTTAAAGAACATATTTTCATCCATGTCCTTTGAAATGATCATTCACACTGCTCAATATGAATGGGAACAAGTGTACCAACACCTATGGGAAAAGGCTCTTGCAAAGTAATTTTTTATCTGTATAAGTGATCACTCTGTGCTCTTTCAGTGTAACATAAAAAGCTACTCTAGCTACCAGTACATCCCAACAGATTATCTCTTAACATCTTAACACTGATGTTTTGCTGTCTTTCTGTGATGAACTGTCAGGTGGCAAATAATACTACATCTCTGTGCCAATGCAAGAATGGCTATGACAAATTTTACATAAAAAGATGTTATTCTGTAAAATCATAGAATCAGTGTGTGTACCTACATCCAACAGCATGTAATCTCTTTCAGTTGCTGCTTCCAACTTGTTAAAACGATTATACTGTCTCATTGGCACTTGAAGAGTGCCAGAACAAACTTGCATGTCCTAGTGCCTCTTCTGATAAATCAGAAAGGTTGATTTTCTTTTCATCATACGTAGTTTCAAGATATTTCTAGTTACAAAATATGTTCATGAGAACAACATATATCACTGCTTAGCTGTAAAATCCCTATCAAGCATTTTATTATTTAAATAATATCATTGCAAGAACATCACTGCTTGTGATTTTAAAAATAATTCTTCATATTTATGATTTTTTGAATAACTGCTGTCTCACAGTAATGTGGCTAGAAACTGAGTCACTTGGACCACATTGGCCACAGAATGCCTGAGAATAATTTTATTTCTGGTTAAAATGTGGGTGCTGTGAATGTTAGAAAAGCACACAGAAGACATCTGTTAGATAACACTAACTTAATGGTGAGAAAATAAAGGGTTCAAAAACTGATTCAAATTTCTGCAGATGGAAAAGAGAAATTTGAATGATGGTCTTTCCAATTACTGAATATGAATAGTGAAGTAAAGAATAAAAAGAGATGACCAGCCACTATTCCTCTTCTACTGTTCTGCATGGATGTTCCCTATAGATGACCATTAACCACAAGACCTCGTTTGCAAGGTTCAGGGTGTGTGTGTGGGACCTGCAAGCCTTGATTCTCATGGAGCTGGGGCGGAGGCTGCCAATTAACGATGCCCTGGCCACGTAGGACTAGCTAGAACAACGTTGAAATGTCACAGCTCATACTCTGCTGCCTTGAGTGGCTGGGTTCACAGATCCAAAATTTCTTTCTCTGGGATATGTGAAGGATGAGACACATCTGTGTCATCATGGGAGAGAGTTAAGGTGAGACCACTGCATCTGGCCGCAGGATTAGTGCATATCAGCCAGAGCCCTGCACTTTCATACCACCTCTAAATCAAACAGTACTCTGAGCTGTCAAACATGTATAGCCATATAACACATAAGAAACTGAAGCACAATATGTATCTGTATACACACATTTGCATATCCACAGAGTTCATATGAAATTTTGTTGAACTCACAGTTTAGAACTAAACCAGATCCCCATAGAATATAAGGATATTAAGCTGAACTATTCAGACTATTTCCTAGAAAACTGGAAAATTACTCTGGATTTTTAGATTGGCCAAGAGAATAAGACCATGATTCTGAATGAAAATTCTATAACTAAAATAATAAATCATAGAAAACTTAAAAATCAGCTAGATAGGATTCCTTTCTTTGATCCTGGTTGGAACATATATCTATTATCTATTTGTTTTATTTATAATAAAGAGTAAAGTAACCAGTTTATAAACTAACTTAATGGTTAATGAAGAGCAGTATCTTTTTAAAAGGTGAGACTTCCAATTTTGTAGCATGAGCAAGCTTTATTAGCAATGAGAATATGACAGGAATACTCATTGTAAGTAGTTGCACACTGTATACAATGACTGTCTCATTTCACAGCATTGCTGGTCATTAAGTATTCAGTGACAGTAATCACTCAAATGCTTGCATTGTACTAGGTAATTCGGTAATTCTGAAATTAAGCTAGAAGTCTGTATCCTTCCCCTGGTTGGCAATCACAAGGAGTATTCTTTTCCTCTCCTGCTGGAGCAAGCGACAAAGCAATTTTTATCTCTATATATCCTTTCTTAATCTTCTTTCAGAGAGACTATACATCTCATATTGAGGCCAGAATGATTCAGGGTTAAAATAATGTGTATAAGAGAGATGTGACATGTTTAAATCCATTCTTTAAGAATATAGAACTAGATTAGTAGCCTTGTCTGGCAGACACTGGAGAAAACGCTGTGAGGAAATTCACTTCTAGGAAATTACTATGGTATTTTAACTGTAAATATGAGGTAAACAAGTTGTGAACAGATAAGATCATTTTGGATAAAGATTTTTTGACTAAGTCTCTGTATTATACAGAGGAGAAATATTAAAAACAGAAATATAGTTTAAAATATGTCTTGATAAAAATGTCAGATATATTGCACATTTTTATTCATATTTTCAATTATCGAGAACAACTTGAAAATGAGATTGGAGAAAAGTATTTTTCAAAGCTATTAATATTTAAAGAAAATGGATTTTTTGATAGAACAAATTACCATGTGAAAATATTCATTAACAAACCAGAAGATACCTATAAAAGTTAAAAGCAGCTTTTTAGTGAAGAACACATTGCCAAAGGATATGTAGATCTGAGTAAGGAAAAGTTATGACATTCAATATATCCCAACTTTATTTTTATATGAAGTAAGCCTGAATGTTTTGTATACCTTTAGAAGCTACTAACAGCTGTCAGGAATTACTGTGACTGTCAAGGATCAGAAAGACATGCTAATGCTGAGGGTAGTTTCTCCATGGAGAAGCTGCCCTGGAGGCCCTGCTTAGGCTTACTACATGACAAGTAGCTTCAGAACTGCCAATCTGTCCCTGCCATTGGTACTTTCCCCAGTAATAAAGTGAATCATTCACAGCTGCTTTCAATAACTCTCAATAATAAAGTTGTAGTAGGTCCAATGGAGGCTTATAGTATTTTCATTAAGAGTAGAAGGAAGCAGCTGGTGTATGGGTGTGTTCCCTGTGTGTGCCCAAAAGCTGAGACAGGAAAAGGAAGAAGGGAGGGTGGAGGGGGGATTGATATGTAGCTAAATGAAGTGTGGCTGCTTGAAGCAATTTTCATTGCCTGCACTTCTTATTTACACTGTACAATGAGCACCTGAATATTCTTCCCTTGTTATTTACAGGTACCAGATTAATTACTAGATAGAGATATTTTTTGAAGGAGTTAATATTTATGCAAAAATCATTCTGAAACAATGGTGATTTCAACAAGGCTGTTCTCAAATTTGGAAAATAAGAACTCTCTACTGTGATTACCCCAAAAAGAAGGCTGCAAAAGTTAAGTTCTGCAGACTGAAATAGGCAGTATCCACGAAGCTAGGA
>JAUBOD010000216.1:396995-427294 GCA_032353885.1 Nothura maculosa | reverse complement strand
CTGGATGGTAGGGCACAGAGAGTGGTAGTCAGTGGTGCGGAATCCTGTTGGAGGGCTGTTTTTAGTGTGGTGCCCCCCAGGGGTCAGTCCTCAGTCCGATCCTGTTCAACTTATTCATTAACGACCTGGATGAACGCATGGAGTGCTCCCTCAGCAAGTTTGCTGATGATACCAAACTGGGAGGAATAGCTGATAGCCCTGAGGGCTGCATTGCCATCCAGAGGGACTTGGACAGACTGGACGATTGGGCAGTGAGAAACCTTCAACATAAAGTTCAACAAGGGCAAGTGCAGGGTCCTGCACTTGGGGAGGAATAACCCGGGACACCAACAAAGTCTGGGGACTGACCTGCTGGAGAGCAGCCCTGTAGAGAGGGACCTGGGGGTTGTGGTGGATGACAAGCTGACCATGAGGCAGCAGTGTGCCCTAGTGGCCAAGAAGGTCAATCAGCTACTGGGGTGCATTATGAAGAGCTTCTCCAGCAGGTCAAGAGAGGTGATTGTCACCCTATACACAGCCCTTGTGAAGCCACATCTGGAATACTGTGTCCAGTTCTGGGCTCCCCAGTACAAGAGGGATATGGAGCTGCTGGAGAGAGTCCAGCACAGGACTGCGAAGATGATCGGAGGCCTGGAACATCTGCCCTATGAGCAAAGGCTGAGAGAACTGGGCCTGTTTGGCCTTAAGAAAAGAAGGCTGAGGGGGAACCTGATTAGTGTCAGAGGAAGTGAGGACGATGGGCCGGCCTCTTTTCAGTGGTGCATACTGATAGGACTAGAGGAAATGGCTACAAAGTGAAGCATCATAAGTTCCATAGGAACTTAAGAAAACATTTCTTAACAATGAGGATAACAGAATCTGGAACAGGCTGCCCAGAGAGGTTGTGGAGTCTCCTTCTTTGGAGATCTTTAAAATCCGCTTGGATGCAGCCCTGTGCCACGTGCTCTAGGTGACCCTGCGTGTGCAGGGGAGTTGGGCCCAGATGACCTCTGAGGTCCCTTCCAACCTTAAGCATTCTATGATTCTATGATAAAATCAAAAATGACATAAGACAAACAAGACTGCAACAGTTTTGTTTTTTTTTTTTGAACTGCAAACTTAATTCCAGTTCGTTGAGCTACAGTTGTTGAAAGGAAAAACATTACAGTGACCCATAAAAAATCAGTGTCAAGCTGGAGTTTTAACATTGAGTTTAAAAAGAATAAAAGCAAAAATAAAACCAGTTTGGCTTTGTGTATGTCACCATGGTGACTAACTTGAATTGAACTTCTAATACAATTTCACTTGCAAATGGTTTAATGCAAAAGCTAAAACAGAAAATATAGACAGAAATCAGTGTTAAATGCTGAGCCAGCAATGCAGGAAAAAAAAAACAACTCAGGGCAGCCTTCAAACATACACAGTGATTTTAAAAACATTGAAAGGAGATACAGAAATAAAGGAAACATGAAACTTGCAATTTGAAACTTGCACAGCTGCATAAGATGAAGGGCAACAACTCTATAATAAATAATTATGTAACTCTTTTTAGAGATTAGAGCAATATAAAACAAAATCAATGAGACAATTCACTGACATACATCACTGCTCTTCCCTTTATTTAGATCAGGGCTTATCTGTGAAGAAGAAGGAATGAATTTGAAGAGCTTTTCATGACTGGTAACAGACAGGGTCATTTATCCAGCTGCTTATATATTACTACATAAAGGCTAAAGTGCCAGTGCAATTTAGCATATTTGGATAGCAGATGATAAGAAATATGATTAGAAGAATACAGAGGTGCCATGTCCAGGAAAGACTTACAGTCATCAGAGACAGTCTAGTGGTTTAAATCAGGTTGGACATTAGATCTCATTTCATCTTGTGTAGCTGTGGACAGTTCAAAGACTATTGCAAATAAGCTGAGCAAAACTTGCACTACATCAGTTCAATTTCTAGTTCTCCACAGTGAGCCTGAGTATGTTTACTATGATAATAGTGGAAATGAAATTGTCATATCATCCTGGATTTATCACAGCTAACTGAGATTTGTCAGCTAGAAACATAATTGACTGGTATCTGATAGCATCAGTAGTGAAAACACTGGAAAAATCCTCAAATGATTAGGATTTTCATCGAGACCAGATAATCTGCAGGAGCTATCTCTTTTTATTGTCTAGTAAGGGAAGCCATGGACTTTCAGTTTTCTAACCTGGATGGTGCAAGATAGACGAGATGAGTTTCCCTCCTACAGGGTAAATATAGCATAGCACAGAGACACCTGTAGTGAAAGCAAGCTGCAAAATAATGAAAAATCTGTTTAAAATGTGGGATAATGCAGTAGTTTTTGCAAGGATTTTCCTTGTATAATATTTTCCATGCGGCCTGACCACTGAATTTGAGCTAATCACTTTTGAATGTATCCCAACATCACTTGCTCACGGAAGCAGACCTGTTGTTCTGCTAGAAGTTTGGGAACACCTGTTATCTGAGTCATAGCATTGTGGGAAGCTGGGCAGAGCCCCGGTCAGCCTCAGGATTAACTGTTGGATATTCCTGTCCATAGCAGAGTACACCCAAGTTGTGTGAGCTCCATTCTCGCGTGTTCCCGCTGCCCTTTTACTACCCATGAGGACAGTTTCTCCACGGCAGAATGGAATCCTGGAGGGTGCTTGCATTGCAGAAGCAACATGCCTATGCAGTGGCTTTCCACTAGCATTGTATATAGATGATAAGAAAAACCTTGAGAGAGAGATACAGAGAAGGACACTACTGTAAGTACTCAAATTTTCTACTGAAGACTATGGAGAAGCCATAGTTCTCTATTTTAGGACCAAAGATTGTAAGGAGCTGAGAAAGCACAATCATCTTCTTATCCAGTTAACTAAAGTACATGGATACTCTCATAAAAATAAAATATTTATTTGTTGTTTTTAGGCCTTTAGAAATGCCAGCATGTAGCCAATGATGAAGCATTAGTAAATATAAGCCACTTGAATTTAGTAAACTCCAAAGCTAAGCAGAGAATTAGATAAATGCTGATACAGATAGCACCATCGTGCATTTCAACACACTCAGATGATTCCATAACTGTAAATCTCAGGAGCACAGCTCCCAGAATGAGGTGCAGCACTCCTATCTGGAGCTGAGACAATTGCAGCACACATCAGCCTGCTCACCAGTAGTGTCACTTTCTGATGTTTGCACTCCCTCAGAGCAACCATACTTCGCTGAATTGCTAGATATCAATTCAGCTGACTCATTTCTGTCAGAATATGTTTACCTGCTCTGTTTTCAGGGTGCACTGCCTGCAGAATCAAAGCAATATTCAGGGAGACTGACTTGAGAAAGCAATTCGCATGCTTGGCTGCTTTAATGAGCTGGTGCCGCACAGCACATGTGTGCCCAGAACTGCTAAAACAGCCTGCACTGGGAATCTCACAGCAGCAGTCTCAACAGCTTCTTTACATCCCTGGTAGGGATAACACTGTGTTTTCTTACTGTCAGTAGTATTCTTTCATGATAGCAGAAAAAATGAACTTTTTATAATTCTCTACCTTTGGAATGTGCTCATCATAATGAATTGTTAAGATAGTTCCCAGGAGGTCAGCTGAATGTTTGAACCCTTCAAAAGCCTGTATTAGATTCATATAGCAAAGGTGTGGGGTATCTCTATGTTAGGAAAAAAAATCCTGCTTTTCTGACCTCCAGAAACCTTTCTGTATTAACCTTAATTTTTGTCTTTCAGCACCAAGTGTGTCTTGAATATGTTTCCTAAACTTGCTGATTTTCAGATTTTCATAAACTACAGAGGTGATTGAATAGTACTGTAAGATGTCAAAATTCATTTTTCTTCTAACGCCTCCAGAAAGACCAAAAAAATGTTATAAACTTTAGCTAATATAGTAAAGAGAAGAAGAAGAAAGAAGAGAAACATTGAGCCATTCATTATATTTGAATGGGTTTAATTGTTTAGAGAGGGAATCCTGGAGAGAAATACTGGCTTTTGACACAGAAATATATATTCAAAGGAAGGATTTGTATTAATCTCTTCAGTTTGTTTATCTGTTGCAAGGTGAGCTTTGCTATAGATTTCTATTTTGTCCTTTGACAGTAGCAGTATCAACAACTATTTCCATCTCAGAGTTTCTTCAGGATCAAGTCTGTGGTGGGAAATAGCACAATATTTCTGTATTATTACTCACTATCTGAACAAGATGACTTTTCAACCTATTTCCTGATCTTAGAGATACCAGGAGTTTCAGATCCATTCTACATCTCAAAACCTTTAACCTATTACATCACATATATGAAGTTCAGAACTAAAACTTTACATTTAGTGTTAAGAGACATTTTACCTGGCAGATATTGCAGCAAGTTTTCACATACTTGATTCGTCTTTGTCTAAGAAATTGTTTCAGATTCATCCTCCTTGAGGTTGATGAGCTATTCACTGTTATTTCCATCAGGATTTCAGACTAAATCCTGAAATGTCTTTTAAAAAATTCCTTTATGATTACAACTCATTTTTGGAAATTGGGTCACTCTATTTTTGCATGCCTGGGGATAGCCAGTAAAGAAAGGCAAGTCAAAGAACCAGAAGAAATCCCCAAAACTTTGAGATCTCAGGCCTAACCTCAGGCTTCAGTGGCATCAATTTAATGTTCCACGGTGAAAACTTGATATCTTGGGACCCTTTATAATAGTCTTGACACAGATTTTTTAAAATCAACAACTCTAGGTATTCACTACGAATTCCATAGCCATTGAAGTTTACCTGAAGGCTATAGGACAACTGTTTTAAAAAAACAAAAAAAAACCAAAAAAAACAGTGCTCTTGAAAAATATGTACTTTCTACAACAAAGACTATGGCAGCATATAACTGTGAATTTTATAATTTATTCCTAGATTTCTTAAGTAATGATACCAGAAATCTCATTCTGATTAAATCATTTTCTAGAGAGAATAGTCTTTTTATGATGTTCATTCATTCATAACATTTTAATCACTTTTCCAAAACTTAAGTTTCATTTAAAATAATAAATATTATTTTACAGAAAATATAACAATGTTCTATTTTAACTATTTCCTCTCTGAAAAGGAAATACTTTACTATTTCAAGATGTTGACTTAATATCTCAGATTTCAAAATATATTATTTTTGTTATCACAATGCAGCAGTATAAAAGATGTGAACTGAAATACTTTGTTTTCACTGAAATGAAAAGTTTATATCAGTACATGCAGACAACACCCAGAAGTGGTGAAAGAAATAGTTTAAAAGACAGCATATATTAATGAGTTTGAAGATCATGTATATTATATTTCAATCATCTTTTTTCAGCATAAGAACTCCAGAAGGCTATACAAATGAAAAACAACACACTTTCTTTTTGAACTTATTGCAAGTTAAATTTAACTATATCAGGATAAGAGTAGTTTGTTTAATTGACCAGCAATTAGTGATCCATGCACTTACAGAGAATGTCAGCAGTGCAAGAAATGAACTGCAATACTAGAGGTTTAACAAATGTTAGTATACAACTACAGATTTCTGAACAACTTTCTATGACTAATCTCAGAAAGATCTGGTCACTTCCACACCCCCACAGGGTTTGTGAACCCCCACCTTGGAGGAATGTGGCTCACAACACCTACCCCTAGTATCATGTATTTAGGACAAAGACCTCTATGGCAACTTTGAGTGTCCCATTCAGAGGTGTGATGTTCACTCAGGGTCATGTCTCAGTGGCTGTGGCAGTCCAGACCTGTTGGGCAAGGGTGCATGGGACCAGTGGGAATATCCCATAGTATCTGGAGTAATATGGCTTTCACATGAGGTCAGATGCAGAGTCAGTACCTTGGAAGAAGAAAAAGAACCTGACTGAGGAAGCATGCAAAAAAGGCTTGCAAGAAGTGTTAAGATACTATTAGATGGTTTGTCACTTTATACTTTTATCACTGTAGCCAGTAACTTCTTTTCATTGCTACTTCTCCAAAACAGGTCTTGAAATGTCATTGCCAATCATGGCTTTAAATCCATCACTTTTTTTTCCCGACTAGCAATTCTGTGAATTCTATGAATTCTTACAAATGCCCTTCACCAAAATCTCTTGGTATCACAAATCAGTTAATCACTCCTAAATAAACTGTAGTCTCACTGACTTTGTTAATTCCTAGTGCTAATTATAATCCTCTATGGAAGGATATACCTCTCAGAAATCTTTGTTTAAATTTGAAAAAGTTCTTTGGAGACTCTAGACCCTTTGGAGACCTGTAAATCTAGATGCAAATATTAGGACTCTAATATATATATTATTCATAGCCTTTGGTTTCCCTGTTTACAGAAACTATCTGGCAAGCCAATACATCTCCTGGCTAAATTGGTGTCACTGTGGACATTAGCTTTTCGAATATATTTTCAAACAAAATGATCATCCCTGTTGTTTTTCCTGGCATATAAAGAGAATGGCTAAGGATACATTTTCATTATTATGATTTGACTATCACTGTAAGTCGCTGAGTTAGGAATGTAAAGGAAAAGTGAATAACAAATTAAAATAAATGACATATTTAGGAATTCCTTGTATACCTGAACCACAGACTGAATTCTAACTGTGTACATTCTCTTAGAATAGTTAGAGATACAGATCATTTTCACTTTGCAGGAGGTGGAACTAAAGCTTTGAAGAAACATGACTAAGTTGTGGATGACTAGGCTCAATGATTAAGGCAAGACTTGCGTGAAGTATGGAGAAGAGTAACTGGGATCAGAGAAAGCCAAAAGCAAGAATTAGTTATACCTGGTACAGAATGAAGAATTAAAAATTGTCAGGGCTAAAGAACAGACAAAACTGATGGGTTGAAAAAGAGAATAGTCAGATCTTAGGTCAAAACTATCTTAACTATGTTAAGAATTCTTTTTTTTAAAGTATGATTCTAAATAAGGAATAGGTTTTGATCTATCCTAAAAAAAATGGTTTGTATTCATTAAATTACAAATAAAAATGAAAGAAACGCAAATTCTAAGTCTAACAAAACATTCCATGGGGAATGAAATATTTTGGTAGCATTTGATGAATAACCACAGCAAAAGTAGTGCTAAATATATAAAACTTCAGTGGAGAGAATGTTCTTCCTTTATCTAAGAATAGTGCAAATTTTAGTATACCCATGTGAAATTAAAGTATCAATATTCAGTTTATTTTCTCATTTGAAATCATTTGAAACCACATAGCAAGAGAATGGCTTAGTCACAATATATTATGAGGGAACAGAAGCTGCTGCTTCTTGGTTGTGGTATCACCATCTCGTATAAGTGAACAGCAAGACACAATAAGAAGTTAGACAAGCTCAAAGATTTTTCCCCATTTGATGAAAATATTCAGTATACCTCAGATATTGTTTCATTTTCTTTGACTATTTATACACTGATTTAGATATACATTGAGGAAATATCACACACCAGCAATTAAATTCCTAGTCAGGTAACTAGGACATGCATGTGGGCCAAGTTTTCCAGCAAAAAATTAATTATTTATGCAAATTAGGATTTATATGAAGTAGGCACTGGTAGGATAGACTGGAACACTGCAGCAGAGATTATCTGAGAAATTGATCATTAGAATTGTGCAGTGAAATCTTGACCTTGCTGCTGCCTCCTGTGGAGCACCCTAACCACTTGGCTGCTGGACAAAGGGCAACGACTCTTATTCCTGCCGTCTAGAGAGGCAGTCTAATCTTGAAAAATTGCTTGAGAATTATCACACCAGCCAAACTTTACAACTCATTTTTCAGTGATTAAAATCAGATTTAAAGTAAGCAAAATATTTGAAAAAAAAAACCTTGCTTGAATTCCACTATCTGTAGTAGAGTAAAAACTGCATATATGTGTATGCATAAAACTGTATGAAAATTTCCTGGTAAGGGCATCTGGAAGGAAGATTTTGTCTATAACCTTAACAACATCGATATGAAAATTCTCTTCTTAATTAAGGAGATATTTCATTGTATATTATCAATGAAATACATCAACGGTTCCTTGTTAAAGCATAAGATGTATTACAAAGCAATTCTATAGGAAAGCTTCAGGGCTTTGGTAATTAGAACAATGACAGCTCTACCATCACAGAAAGTTATGTTTTAGGAAACACTAGGCAAGGAACAATTTTGTTTTAAATTAGCACTTAAAACAATCAAAGAACACATGTTAAGTACCACAATATCTTAAAAATCTTATCAAATGTTGACAATGTGTGTTCTACCAACAATCTTGTTAGGCTATTAAAGTGAGAACAGTAAATAGTGTTAGAAAATAATTAGATTGAGACCATCTGATTTATTACAGTATTCCCACAAGTGAAAAGAGCAGAATGTTTTTACATTATGGCAGTAGGTGCTTAAAAAACTATTTCTACAAGAAATAAACTTTAGACTTCAGGTTTTTTACTCTGCATCTGACCAAAACCAGCACAGCTTGTGCATAAACCAGATATCTGTTCTTAATCTAACAAAGGATACAGTACAAAGGAAAAAAAAAGGTCTAGTACTAGGTAACAGGGATAAGATGTAGACGGAAACTACATTCACTAGTTGATTGCTAATCTGCTTGTCAGAAGTAATTGGCAAGTAACTAGCAAATTTAACAATCACATCTTGGTTGTTAAAATCTCTGGTTTGTTATACAAAGATGTGATCTAGAAAAGGGCTGCAAACCAGAGAGATTGTTCTTTGGTGCTTATTTATTGCTAAATTGGCCATTAATGATGAATGACAGGAAGAGCAAACGGTAACTTTCATTTATATCTCCTTAAAATGAAGTATTTAATTCCTTAACTCTATCACCCAAATTATTTATCTTATTCTTTTGAAACAATTTTTATCCTTTTTTAATGTAGAATAATTTTTAAATAAAAAATGTGCTTTGTAATGGAAAGTTTAGCATTTCTGAAATGCAATATGTTGTCTAAAAATATTGAATTAAAAATGTCAGTGATTTTAAAAAATCTCCTGTCTAGCCATTTGTTTTCATGTTCTCATTTTTCTTCCAAGAGTCCTTATGATTTTTTTTTCATACAATGATTACAGTATCATATGGAAGGATTCATTTCAAGCATTCCTAGAAAAAGAAGTATAGAAGGGTAAGAGATGCTAGCTTCAGAAAATGATGTGTAGACAGCGGTAGGAAATGGAGAAGAGGAAGTAAGTTCTTGAATATATGGAGGAAGAGGTACATCCTAAGTAGAGAGGAAGCATCCTGGATAGATCAAGCTAAATAGTCAAAAAAGTGATGAGATACTCAGAAGATACATGAAATCTCCATCAAGTATTTATCACATGGTAGCTGAAGGCATTTATTTTTCTGCTCTCTGTCAATCAGACACTGGACACTGTTATTTACACTTGTATTCAATGTGAAACAAATTAGGATTTCATTTATCTATAGGTTTTATATGGGAGTAATCCTGCCATGCTGATGTTAAATATAATTGTACATAATATAATGACTACTGTAGACTGCAGAAAAATCATAGTAAATATTCTACAATAATTTACTATTTAGAAGAGTAAATATTCTAAAATAGTTTTCCTTTTGAGAGGAAAGACTATTGCATTAACCTTGGTAAAATACAGTATCTTACAGAAATAACAAGCTTTATTCAAAAAGAAAAGATTATTTTAACTCAGAATTTTTGTCCATGTTCATAGTCTCTCATGTCCATGTGAGAATAAGATTTTTTAAGAATATTTAATTAAAAGTATAGATGTTATACCAACAAAGGTGAACTGCTACTTGGATGGTCTTGGAAGAGACAACACATTCAATAGTTGAAGTTTGCATATACAAATAAGCTACACTGTAAATTTTTTAATAAGTCGCTTCTTTAGAAACTGCTGAGTGAGATATTCTCTGATTCTGTGCACTCTGATGTTTACTAACTCATTAGTCTTTAAAGAAGACACTGAGACAAAAGTGCAAAGAAATTTCTAAAGGTCTGGATGAATACAGCTTCATCTGCAGTGTGTCTTTATCATGTTAACTAATGCCTTTTATATGACAAATGCATTTTAAAATACTTAAAATAAGCACTCCAAGTAAGACATTAAAAAAAAAGAAAAAAAAAGAAAAGAAGAGTGATTGTTACCTGAATTTGCAATTATTTCTCTTTCAGTCCATTAGTCTGTTAGGTTTGTAAATATTTTGACTTGGTTGACAGTTCCAAAATCTGCTGTGACAGATAAACATGAAACAGTGTTTTAAAAATGCATTTACAAATAATGCTAGCTAAATATATAAGAAATGGAAAAAAAAGAAAAAGAAGAAAGCAACATAACAAGAGATGTCCGAGTTAAATGGTTTGAAGAGGTAACTTTGAAAAAAATGTTTTCTTGTTGGACCAGAAATCTGTGACGGAGTCAGGGCTTTATATGAAAACTCAGCCTGTAAAATATGTTTTTAAAAAGAAATTTTATTCAGTGAAAGCCTAATCTTTCATCCAAACTTTGAGCTGAATGCTTTTCTGAGTTGATCCACTACATAGTAAACCATAAAAGAGAAGTGATAAGCATCTGTCCATGTAACAGGAACAGATGAACCTAAGAAACTGTTTCCCTGGGTTCATGTGTCACTGTGACTGTGACTGGAATTTTTGCATTATGTTGGTTCCAACTTTGTGCTTTATTTTCTTTTACCATCCATCAGCTATTTCTGAGTTGTGACTTTAGTGAGGTTGCTTGGACAGTGCCTGTGGACTGACCAGTGACTTGCAAGCTTCTGATCTGGAAATTCCCCAAGCAGGAGAGTCTGCCATCTGTCTCTGGTGCACCTCAGACAGTGCTAATGGTGCTGATGCAGATGAGAACATGGGTGCACAGGCATGCTTGCAGGAGAGGTTACTTAGACAATGGCTCTCCTGGAACTGCCAGGGCTGGGCTTCCTCCTTCTGCCTGAGGCATCACTAACTTCAGTTCCACTCACTCTGTCACTATGCAGGGACTCAGAAAATTGCAGCACCTCGAGGAAGAGACTGCTAACAGCTTTCCTAGGAAGCACCTGCTAATCTTTTCATAGGTGAATAGCAGTTTCTTAAAAACCAAAGGATAACAGACAGGGAAATTAATCTTCCTGCTTGTTTTTTTTTTTTTTTTTTTTTCTTTTTTTTTTTTTTTCTTTCTTTTTTTTTTTTTTCACTTCAGATTGTTTTTCTCTTTAGATCTTTTTTTAAATGGGCAGGTACGTTCACCTTACAATCTGATGATATTTTGGAACTGATTACAAGCTTTGAGTGTGTGCCTTTATAAGACCTATTGAAATTATTTGCAGAAGGTGCCAAAACAATAGTATTTATCCGTACTAGCCTATGTGAAAACAGCTTTGTGACTTAAAAGATCTTATGTGCACATAAATTTCATATTTTGTGAAGCACTTCAACATTCCTGTGGAACTTAGGCTTTCATCAATTTTTCCTCAGCTCAGTTTTTTTTAGCGTCTCAGCAGCAGTAGCTCAAAAAGTAGTCCAGAGGGAATTGTTATGGTTCCCTTGTGTTTTGCTTTGAACACTACAAAAGAATTAGCAGTACCCTACTCCTCTCTTTTAAAAACACTTTGCTTTTCTTTCTCCCAAAGAGTAGACAAATCTAGTATTTTGCAGAAACATCTCCTTCCCCTGAAGGACTAGCTCTATGCAAAAAATATGGACTCTGTCTTAACCTCTTGTGTATATATCATGGCAGTGCATAAGGCTCTCTGAGAAAACAAGGAAAATATAGGTTTGCAGTGCTACTATATTCACAGACACTGTCTTCTTTTCTCTCCATCACTGCATGTTCCAGTAGCTGTGAAATCTGTATTGTTCAAAAATAACCAGCAAAGTTGATGCCTTGCTTACAGTGAAGAAATAGTCTTAGAGGGTCCTGTAGTGCAGGATTATCCTGGAAAAAAATACATATATATTTTGTTCCTCATTTTTGTTGAGGTGTCCCACTACAGCTTAGGTTTTTTTCCTTCCTTGGCAGCAGTGCAGATGAGTCAGATATAAGCAAATGCCCCAGCTTCATTCCTAAAGCTGGAGACTTTGCTCTAGGAATAAGATAGGATAAACGGATATATGCTTAAACTGTCCTGAGAGAATATAAGATCTCATGGCATCCTAGAGGAAAAACATGCCTGCTGCATCACTGAAATGATTGTTCTCAATTTGTAGTTTGTTTTCTTTTAATAAAAATCATTTCTACCTGGGAATGTTAGGGCTAGTCTTGTTTACAATGTGTATTTTTGCATGAGTAGGTGAGATGTTTGGTGAGAACAAGGTCAGAGATTTGTGGTTTTGGTTGAGCCCCTCATGAAAAATAATGTTAACACAGAAATCCCTCCCTGTAGGAAGCAGAAAGGAATGGATACAATTCTGGTCCTAATATATTTTATTCAGATCTTCTGGATAACTCACTAAAATAACCTCTCAGTGAGTGATTGTGAAGCTATAAAACACCTAGAAGGATATCATATCTTTCTCTGTCACACACACAGCTAAAGGCGTCAAGACTGGTATTTTTACAGATGATTGGTAATTTTAACCTCAAACTTGTTAGATTTCTACTGACTTCAGAACAATTCCTAACTTTCTTCCCATGAAAATCCATACAGCATCTCTTAGACAGAAAGATTACACATTTAAACACAGAGGTTTATAACTCTTCTCTCCCATCTGGATCTTTTGATTGGGATCCTTGAATGCTGTGGAGCTACTACAAACTCATAAGAAGAAAATAATAGATGACTAAATGTCCACAGAGCTCTGTGTTTGTGTTCTTGATACAGGTTTGAGGCCTAATTTAAGAAGAAGTAAGTCTCAAAGTCAAAAAGAAAGGAAAAATAAAGAGAAGTGGATGCATCAGCAATAAGAAATTCTTTTAATCAACTAGCTGTCTATATAATTTGCTTGCTTCAAATAAAAAAAAAGCATATATATGCATATAAAACCTAATGAGTAAACAAATGCATGATTGTAAGTTTTTTTGGCACTTTATCAAATAATATCTATTATCAACACTCTCAGGAAAATGAACATAAATTAAGATTTAGGAATTTCATTGTGTAACGGAAAAATTAAATAAACTGCTGTGATTTCATTTCTTTCCTTCTCAATCTGATTTAATACCATCTGGATTTCTTGAAAAGTTGTCACTCTTTCTAGGTTAGACCTTTATGTTTCCCATTAGCTAGCTTTACTCAGGTACAGGTTTTGAGATTAGATCATATGGGAAGACAGTTACTTTTCCTTAGTTATCCATAGATATATTATACCATATTGATTATATTATTATATTATATGTTATTATTATAATACAGCATTTGTGCTCCTACAATTTCTTATCTGTGCACCTTTTCAGTCATTTACATCAATGCAACATGTAAAACACTTATTTTAATTTGGTAACACTTCATATGTATGAGATATAGATGTGATCATCTGCAGCCTTATGAGATAATGGTGAATGAGGCCTTTAGAATTTAGCTTTACACTCCAAGAAACAGCAAAAGAGACTAAAGGAGAAGGACATTAAATATGTGGCATAGTACTTTTCTCTTAGATATTAAAAACACTAAATCAAAATAGGATGATTTTACCAAACATGAGATGAAATTCTAGAGAAGATAAAGCAACTGACAATTTTGACATAAGGCAGTAGGGTAAATTTCAGATTGAGTAAAAGGCATGGCATATGTTTTTTGCTCTAAAACCTATCTATCTCAGCTGTCCCAATAATCTCTTATTTCTGTTTACATTTGTGTTCCTCTTCACTTGAGTCCCTCTTCAGTGAAATATGTATTTTCTCTAAAGATTTTAAAATAAACAGAACACGTCTATAAAGAAGAAATAACTGGAAGTTAATTACAAGATTGCTCCTCAGTTATGCTTGTGAAGACATATATTGAGTGGATACATACCCAGATGTTTCCATCCTTAACCCTGATATAGTTCCTGACCCTATTTCTATTTACAGATATATATTTTTCAAAAAGTAGATTATGGAGAGAATTTGAATCTCTCTTCCCCTCCAACTTAATTTCAGGAACAACAAAAGGAAGGTTAATATTAAAAGATTATACTTTAAGCATACAAATTGCAACGGACAAAGTGTGTTACTGTGCTGTAATCCAAAATTTCAATCTAAAATCATCCTTGGTGCAACATTGGTATTAAAAAAGGATAAAAAATGAATAGAAAATCAGTCAAACATTTTATTATAAAAGAACATCTTAAGCAGAGCTTTCTTCTAAAACATTGGATTTTTTGTTTTGTTTAGTTCTTACTTTCTGTTTTGTATGTTTTGTTTGTACTACAAACATCGTTTAGATATCACTGTGCTAAACAGAGAATAAATGCCTTAACTTTGAGCCTTCATCTAGACATTAAATTGTGTTTGTAAATGCTTCAATGAACAAAATTTTTCAAATAATGTTCAATATAGTAATCCTACTTAAAATATCATACTTAAAAATTTCTCATAGTTATGTCCCATCTGTTCAATAGTGATAAGACATAAAAAGCTATAAAAATCAATGCTACTAAATATTTATTAATTGTATAGACTCTTGCTTAACTTACTGAGCACATTTAATTTTACTCACATATATTCCAAGGCATAGATGCAAATTTTGAAGATATATTTTAAGTATAATCAGACTGCACTGCGTAGCTTATACTGTGTATAAGCATGATACCTTTTTTTTATTATTTACTCTAATCCTACACTGCAAGGATAGTTTCATTGATGGTAAATCAAATAATTTCTGGGGAGAAAATGTAGTGTTGATTCACTGTGTTTAGCCACAAAAAAGCCCATCAGAACATAGTGGATAAAGTCACATACAAACTACCTTTCATTGTTTGTCAAGAATTATCAGTATTTAAAATTTATATCTAATTTTCTTAGCCATCATTTTCCACTCCTATAGCAACAAGAACTGATTTAATTGTCCAGTGGTGCATGAAGTGCCCAGATAAATTAGATGATTGGCACAAGAACGTTTCATGGCTTTGCTCAGGTCCAGACTCACAAAAGGCACTGGAGACAGAAAAACTTCATTAACAATAGCTTTTTTTGACACAGATAAGCATGGCTGCAGGAGGAGTCATCAACAAAAACAAAACGTGCAATATAAAACAGCAAACTCTAGACTAGTACAAGTGGCAGAGTACAAATAACTTAATTAGTGTTCTCAGGAGCACCTTATAGGGAGGTAGTTTTTATTACTGTGAATCTTGTTCTGGCAGCAGCAGGCACACTTGAGAATAAGAGCATGTCAGTACCTCAGACAATTCAAAATGATAGGTCATAAATTAATTTCTACCTCTAGCAGCATAGCCAGAACTCAATCCTACCAATACAGTCTCACCACAATTTTGTTGATTTTTTTTTTTTTATTTTCCAGACTTGTTTTGTGGGAGACATAGTCAATGTTCTGCCTCCTTTCCTTGCATTTGGCTACTTCCACTATGTTCTAAACAAATACGTGTGAGAGAGGCATTTGGTCATACGGAGGTTGTAAGGATGAAAATGCATTTGCAATGAAGATCTTTGAACCTTGATAGTAGGCACTGTCTATAAACATGCAAGCCAGATATCCTACGCTTATATTATGCAGCCTGACACCAAGCAGTGCCTGCTTAGTAAAACTAAGAATAGAAAGTTTTCACTTTGTTTGAAACAATTCAAATACACCATTCTTTTCCTGAAACTTTGAAAGGAAGAGAATAAAATGTTAGGCCCCTTCAAAAGAGTCAGATTTATCTCTCCTCATGCTAGATTCCATTTATACAGATTAAAAAGTGTTGGAGTTTGTTTTTTATTTTTAAATTATCAAGAATGTGATTTTTAAACACATAAAATATTATATGAGATATTCTCTAATCTTCAACAAAGCTTTTTTCCATCCCTATTTTTCATGGAATAAATCTTGCACCTCACAAACAGTAATGAAAACAGATATCCTTGATTAAGAGCAATGTACCATAACCACTATATTCCACTATCTATACTTCAACCATAGAGATTAACGGTGTTTTATAAATGACAAAAGAATTCTTTATAAAAGTGAGAAAGTTGAAAAAATATCAAAATAATGCAAACTTAAAAATCAAATTAGGTCACCAAATAGTAACACATCTATGGGCCAACACAGAAGTTTGCTGCTTGTTCATAAGTCAGAGAGACTAAGGAAACTACCATCCTTTATCTAAAGCTGTAAAGTCATATAATATTAGAATAATAACACATGGCCAGTTGAATGTCTGACCTTCCCTTTATGCATCTTCGGGAGATACCAAAACATAGCCTGATTTTCTTTATCAGCAATGTTTTTATCCTTATATAATTTTAAAAATAAAATCATTCTTCATTTTCAAATTTCCAGTGCTGTTGGCAATTGTTGGCATATTTGTTCTTGTTTAGGTTTACATAACTTACAAATTCCAAAATTTCAAATTTTGCCTAAATTCCAAAATCAAATCAGAATACTAGGTTAAATAGCAAAAAAAAAAGAGGCTGAAAGCAGACTTCATGTATATCATTTTTGTTATGTAAGCTTATACTGTACTGCAGTATTCTAAGTAATATATTTGTCTTGCCACTTCTAACTAATTGAGATCTTGGAAAAAGATTTTTTGTGGTTATGATTTCCATTTCTGTACCAGAAAGGGATTAGACTATCTAGTTCTGTCAAGTTAGCCAAGACAAAAACAGTACTCCTCTACTCAAAGTGAATTCAAAGTGGATAGAGACACACACAGAGACCATGTAAGTCTTGTTATTAACCCCAGAAACAGAATTTTATGATGCTTGTGTTTACTGAACCATAGATCATACTGAATCATAGATCATAGAATCATACTTCATATTGAACAGTAGAGAAAGTGGGATAAGTAGAAATCATCACCCCCAGAGCCTTATATTTTTGAGTATTTTACATTATTTTCTTAAGAAGACTGTCAATGCATTGATAACATGAATCTCCTGGATGAGTTGTATTTCTGTCATTATTTCGCTAGACTCAAATCCTAGATGCCAGAATCCCGAGAATTTGGTATAGTTAAGGTATTGAATTGAGCTGATTTCTAGTTGAAGAGAAGACTTATAGAGTCACAGACATATCCATTATGTTAGGAAGATATTTAGGTTCCAGAATAAAATGCTGATTTGGTGGGATACTCCCCCCTCCAAAAAAAAAAAAAAAAAGATCTCCTGGAATAAATAGCTCATTTTCTATTCATAAACTTTACTCACAAAAACACAGGCTGCATAAGTGTCTCTGAGTAACCTGTTCCACTCTTGAACTGCCCTCATAGAGAAAAAGTTATTCCTTACATCCAGTCAGAATCATACCTGGTTCAATTTTCATCCATTAGTATCTCATCCTCTTACCCTGCACTACTGCAAAGAGCCTGGTTTTGTAGACACTGGCAAGATTAGCTTCCACTGAAGACATCACTTCTCCAGACTAAGGGAGCCCACTTCTGCTAGCCTCTCCAGATAGGGCATTTGTTACAGGGCCCCTCACCTCAATGGCCCTGCTCTGAACCTGCTACAGTTTACTAATATCTTTCTTATACTACAGGGCCCAAATCTGGATACAATGACAAGATGTGATATATTGAACACTGAGCAGAGCAGCAATCACTTCCATCTAATGGCTGCGCTCTCAGTCATACAAGCCAGGATGCCATTGACTTGCTTGTTAGTGTGCCTTATAAAGGGCACACTGTAGGCTCATGCTCAGGTCACTGTCTGCCAGCAATACAAGTCTTTCTTAGCAGAGCTGCTCCCCAGATAGACAATTTCCAGCCTGTAAGGTTGTAAGGTGATGTTCTCTTCCTGGTGTGGGATTTATGTTTGTCCCTGCTGAATGTCATTGGGTCTGTATCAACCTATTCCTCCAGTTTGTCTGGGTCCCTCCAGATGGCAGTCCTGCTCTCAAGTGTGTGAAGTATTTTTTTTTTCAATTTGTTGTCATCTACAAATCAGAATAAAGTGCACTCTCTTGTCTGTTCTGTAGTTGCAATTCCGCAGACAGAGACATCATCTTCTTGCCAAAAGTCACAAGCATTCAACCTTTTCCTTCCTGGAAGTCTCCATTTGTCATTCAGGTGAGCACAGTCTGAGTCAAGGTCACTAATGTGTTGAGGTACTTGCTCCAGACTTTTCCTTCTCCTCTTCTTCCTCCATATTTCATTCCTTAACTACATTAACAATAGTAGGGGTAGAACATGGATGATCCAGGATCCATCTGTTCTGGACATAACCCAGTTATCCTTCCTTAGTCAAACACACCTGAGATATACTAATGTTGTCTCAGATGGAAGGTTTGGTACAATTTTCAGTTAGAATGACTGACTTCTTCAGTGTTTTAACAGTAGGTTTCCTAAACTCTCAGAAACATTGTCTTTGCCTTTCCACTTGAGATAGAGCAAATCTGAGAATCACTTGTGAAGTGCTGGCAATGTATCCTACTGCATGATCTGAATGGTCTTTTCTTCATAAATGCCTATATATGCTTTTCCATAAGGTCTGCAGGACATAACCCAGCCCAGACCTGAGGGATGTATGTACAGTTCTTTAGAGGCTCAGGTTTGGGGTACTTACCACAGTACCACCATGACCTCTCACTACCTCACTTTGGAATAGAGGAGACACAAGAGAGAGGGCCATATATATGCATAAGTAGGCTTACATTTCAATACACTGTATATTAAAAATAGATAAATCCACATCTGGATTTTAGTAGATTTTTTTTAGGTAGATAGATAGATAGATAGATAGATAGATAGATAGATAGATAGATAGATAGATAGATAGATAGATATTTTAAAAGCCTTCTCAGAACTCACAAGTTCTGTTGATGATATTTTTGGCTTCTTTTTCTCATCAATATCAGCAAGTTATAAATGTCTCAAAATGTTTCGCAACGTTGTATTTGATGATAGAGCAAAAATCCAAGTTAGAATACTGCTAGTTTGACTGATATAGTGTGTCTATGGCATTAAAGGCATTTTTCAGGTTCTTTGTGTTTCAAACTGAAAAAGAGCAGACAATGTCAGAGAGATAAAGGAGATGAAGGCTGTGACAGGCAGGGCATAAGTGGAGAAAGATGAAATCAATGTATTTCTCCAAAGCCACTCAAACTTTTCTCCTGTTCACATGTTGCATTCAGTAGTATTGGCAGACACTTAGTTTGTCGGAAGTGTGTTGGCCAGGGTGCCCAACACAGAAAGTTCTAGACTTGTATTTTTAAAAGTAATGAAATGTAGTCTTAAAATTTCTCATTTTCTTTAATACTGGCTTTCAGAGTGAAATTTCCAGTTGTTAGTTATGTGGGCTTTATATTATTAACCCAGCATCATATCGTTTTTTTTTTTGTTTTTTTTTTGAAGACAAAACTGACACCTATCTGATGTGATCTATACTCACATCCTGAGAGCACTCTCGCTCTTTGATAGTTGTCCTCTCTCCCTCCCTCCCTTTCTTTCTTCCTTCCTTCCTTGATTTTCTCTTACATAGGAAATATTAATGGTAAGATCTTAAGAGAACTGTAAAATGAAAGAGAAGTCATAATTCAAATTTTATATGTTCTACCCACTGATTCTCTTCAGGAAGCTGAGAACTCAGTATGGAGAGTTTTTTTTATGGTCCATCTTGAATTATATTAAAATCAAATGAAATATTAGAATGTTGTGGTTATCTCTACACATACACAAATTTTACTGTATGATGTTTAAACATAATAAAACAAAAATACAGCAAAGTTTATGAATCTCTTTTTTTTGTGTTTTTTTTTTTTGTAAACTTCTAAACAATATTGACTTTATGTTAATCCTGCAACTTAAAATAAAATTTGAACTTTTGGAATTTTCCTGTTCCCAACTACATTTACTGAACAAGCTAAGTCTGCTAAGTTTTTATGAACATATTTCTTACTCATGAGGAAACCCTCTGTTTTTTTCAGAGGCCTAGACTGATGCATAAATCAAATAGATTACTCAGCAGACACTTGAATCCTTGGAAGAGACAGATTTTCAGCTGTTTTCTAGCCTCTTACCTATGGCAAAAGTATTGAAAACCTGAACTCTGTGAAAGTGACGCATAAACATTGTTTGAGATTTAAAAAATTACACATTTGTTTTAAAAAGTAAAAAGTTTCTGTGATGTCATTTTTGCAGGTGAAACTACTTCCTATCTTGTTTCCAAGATCAAAACATTTGCTTCTTCTAAGCAATGTATATATTCTTTTTTTCCACACTCTAGATGTGGTTAGATAGATTTTCCATACAAAAAATCATATAACTGAGGTATTTACATATTTGTAAAGTCTTACGGAGTGTTATCGAGAAAGAATACAAATTCCCAGCTGAGTTTTTTAAAGGTTAAGGCAACATATAAGGTCAAGAAAACTTTTTGGAACTCACTTTTTCCTTTTCCTTTAAAGAACAATTGCCTCATTTAGGAATAATTGGTATTCACAAAGGAAATGCACATGTTCTGAAACCTAGTAATTTCCAATTGCCAAGACACCTAATGAGTTGTCTTAACAAGATTACCAAACATATAAAAAGAACTAATTGCTTTGCATTTAATTCTGAAATCACAACTAGATGCAAAATCAGTTCTGCAGCTGGCATTTTGCTGGCAATGCAAGAGGAATATGAGGAGGTGGCTAGAGATCAGGGAATTATCGTACTCAGTTTTCAGGAAGAGTCACTCCTTCCTCCCCAAATAGACACCAAAATTATACGCCATTATTGCTTGAAGAGAGAAACATTTTAGATATCTATGACATGACAAAGGATCCAAGACATCCATTCTCCAGAAACATCTTTAAATGACTGTTTTTCAATTATTTATTCACATTGTGATCTTCCATTCAAATAACCTTGAACGGGTATTATTTCATGATATAATATGTTGGTTCATATTTTCCATCCTTTTTTTTTAATCTACAACTAATTCATATCAACCCTTTTGCACATTCATGTATTCAAGTTTTTGTCCCTTAAACCTTTAACATCTTAGATGTTAAACTCTTAACATCTGTTGTTTAAAATTCTTTATTAGTAAATAAATAATTATTTTATTATTCATTTTAAATTCACTATTATCCTGATTTTCAAACACATAAAAGAATGTTTGCTTTCCCACTTTGGCCTTTTTGAAACATTATTGAAACATTAATTGCTCTGTCTAGCAATGATCACATGGGATTTCAGATTCCTTATATACTTTTATAGAATATCACCCACTTCAGCATGAAACATATTGGGTAATCAGTATAGCAAAACAACTGAGGAGTATGAAGGGCTGCAACTAAATACCTTTCCTGTTTCTTTCACTTCCTTGTTTCCCTCCCCAGTTAGGTTGGTAAATTGGTGTGAAGGTTCAGCATACTTTTTTACTGAACTTGATCTACAATATTTAAAATGTGCATTGCATATGTCCACTACTGTACCTTCTTCTTCATACAAATAATGCATGAAGCAATTCTTCTTCAAAATTAGTAATTGTCCAGGATTATCTAAAATATATTAACTAAATTATTTGGAGTCAATTAGATCTTGGCTAGCTTAGTATCCCTTTTTTCTCTCTCTCTTCATTAGGGTTGCATGTTTGCCTGAATCAGAACACATTTGTTCTGTATCTTCCTGTAAAAGATCAAGTCAACATCATAAGAATAGCAGTGAATTTTAAAGAAAAAATGAAAGGATGTGTTTCTTTTACCTTCCTAAGATGACCTATTAAATTCTGTATGAGAAGTTTTGTAGGCCAGAAGTCCAAAGAAAAAATGGACAAAATCCTGGAAAAGAATGTAGTAGACATTATGGAATATATAGAAACATATACAATTCACAAAATATATCTGACTTGAAATAATTGGAATCCAAAGAGTAGTAGGGAAAAGTACCATACATGTTTGTTTTATTTTTACTTTTCCCCAGGTATCTGTTTATGGCTATGGCTAAAGAGAGGAATGCTAGGATAGACTGACTTTGATCCGACCCAGCATAGCCAATATTCTGTTCTTCTGGGAATGCTAGTGAAAACTTCAAGATTCATGAAAATTTCTCTGAGTATATCATACATCTTCAGTCTCTCAAAAAATTCAGGACATGACTATAATGTCACAGGAAATCTAACTCAGCTCTTTTACTCACAAAGGAGATTTCTACTATTCATTCAGCTCTAAGTGCTTCTGTTATTAAAGGCATATATTAATTTCACTTTTAAATTCTGTTTCACATAAGTACAATCAGAAAATAATATTGCTGAGAAATAACCAACAACAGAATTTGACTTGATGATATCTTTATCTCATATTCTTCTTATTAAAAGTTATTCCATAAGAATAATCTTAAATATGGTAGCCGTTGTGAACTGAAAAAGGCCAGTTGTGAAGGCCATATATAATACTTCCTGAAGCAGAGTGCTTTTTTAAATATATCTTGATAAAATGTGAGCCATATTTTTTATAAATAAATAAGACTTTCCAACTAAAAATTGCAAACTGAAAATGAATAAAGTGAAATATTGCTGTGTTATTATTGCTCTGCACATCTGTCTGAGGCTCTGCTTTGTTGATCTGAAAAGCTTGAATAAAAATAGAACATCTGAGACAGCAGGAAGGAGAGAAAAAAAAGTAACTGTTTTACAAACAGTAAAAAAGAAATGATGTAACATACAAATTGCTATTACCTCCTCTCTCTCACCTACACACATGCTAATTCTGTACTGGATGGTTCCCTTCTACTTGGAGCCTTTTCACAGAGATCATGACAGGGGAAATATTTAAAGGCCCTGAACCACATAAAATTATCTATTGCCAAGAAAGAATATATCTTCTCGTAGGGCAGTTGCCAGAGTCCTTGTGTTCACTTTTTCTCATCTTACTTATCTTACCTCTGCTTCTTTGAAGAAAAGGTAAAATCATCGTCCATTTTAGATAATGATCTGGGTCATTCTGGGACATAATTTTCCTAGCAATAAAATAATGTATGACAAAAGAGTGAGAAAAGAAGCAACTTTTCCATATATTTTTGTGAAGGATCTGTCAGTAGAATGAGAGTCTTGGCACAAGAAGATACACATGTACATAATTACTTGTTAACATCCAAGGGTCTCTCAGGGCTGCTATTCTGCAGAACTATACCAGAGAAGCAAGGAAAAGAAAGAAGAGAAAGAAAAGAAAGCAGAGAAAGCCAGCAAGCAAGGAAGCAAGCGAGCAAGACAATGTTTTAAGTCTTATCTTCAAATGTATGTCCACTGATTTTGAGGAAGCGTAACTTGCTCACTTGTCCAGAGTGGTGATGCAGCCACATGATCTGTGCTGTCTCTAAAAGTGAATACCTGATTGACGATAAAACTGTGTGGCTTGGCTCTATTTTTTAGGCATTTTTTCCAAGTATTTACAATGTTATGATTATAACATTTAAAGATATGTAACAATATGTGTTGGAACATTATTATAATTAAAAACTATCAACAGACAAGCCCTTTATATGAACAATGCATTGTGATTGTTTCTATTATGATGAGTCTGATTAGCTAGTAAGACATTTTTTGATTGTGATATTTTTAAACATTTGCTTTTAGCCTTTGCAGAACTCCAATAAAAGTTTTAAAACATGCACACATACACACGCATACACACACACACAAACACACACAGTAACATCTGAAAACAACTTCATAAAATGTAAAAGTAAAAATAAGAATATTGCAGAATTCCTGCAATCTGACCTGTCAGTTGACCTCCAAACACTAGAAGTACCATCAGCAAAAACACCCTGACATCAACATCTGCTCCTACAATCTAAATGCAAGGGGAAATGAGATTATGTTCAATCCCTAGCCTGTATGCCCAGGAAATACTGAAGAAAAATGATCATAATGCACACTCTTGTCTTTCAGTAGTGTATTTCCAGTTGCAAAACTGGAAACAAATGTGAAGGAAAGCAAATGCAACTTTCCTATGAAGGAAAGAAAATTGTTAACTTCATGCAAGCATGCAAAGGAGTCACAGCATAGCACTTGTATATAACCCCTCCTCCAGTGTACACTATCATTTTGTTTTGGGGAGGATGATGAGGCAGTGAGGGGAGAAAAGTAAAGCATACTTCTTTTTTCGTTTTCAGGCTAGATGATAGAAATAACATTTTCTCCAAGACCACAAGACTGTAATTACCATGCTGAAGTTTTAATAATGCCATAGAAGGTCAAATTCTTCTAAGTCATTTGATGAAAGCAAGCTTGGAAAAGTCTGGACAAAAGCAAAGAAAGAAAAAAAGATCCAAATAAGCATATGCAAAACTTACTTTTAAAAATGTATATATTCAATACATAGATACATGCATATATATACATATTAACACTAAGTCATTTATAAAGTTTTGCTAAGAAAAAAATGTTCATAAAAAATGATCAAAAAAGGAATCTATCATCTCTCATGCTAAGTTTTTAAATGTTTATGTGGTTAAAGGTGCAAGGATGTCCCTTTAACATTTTCTGAAAAGACTTTTTAATGGTAACTAGTAATGAATTGATTTTTTCCTGATTAATATGATCACCTTTTTTTTAGAATGCCCAGAATTAGAATTTTCTTAGAATTAAGTGATTTCTTCAGTTGTCACTTCTCTTGGTACCTGGGTGTACTTTGCATCTATTATATTGTATAATGTATATTATATCTACATATATATAGTACTTGTAATGTTTCTGTGGAAAAAAATATTCCTTCAATTTTTGTCTTATTTGTTTAGATTCTGTGATTTAGTTCTGTAGTCTGTTGGAGTAACTTCTACGATAAGGTGTTGGTCTTGTAGCCAAGATGAAATTTTTTTTTAGAAAAATACATATATATATTTTTGGAAGGCTATTTTTCACAAAACGCTAGAAAAAATAAAAAACAAAACTTTAGCTTATGAGTTACTTTCATGTGTACAAGACGAATTTATGGTCTTTAAAGACAAGAAATGTTTCAAATATGTATATGAAACATATACCTTCTTGCTTTTCAGTGAAAATTATGCCAATATTAAATCCTCCTATTAAGCTTTAAAGCTATGCCTCTTAGAATTTGCTTTAATTGTTCTAACTCAGGCAAGAGTTAGAGTTATTTGGTATAATTATTTATTGTCAATACTTCTGTAGAATTCATGGTGTCGTGTTATTGATCTACTAATGTGCATCCAAAGCAATTATTTTGCTACTCTTTTTACTTAGGTGAATAATATACTGCAAACTAAGATAGAAAGAGATTATTAGATGTAATGCAAAATGCAAAAAGCCAATGATCCAAAAAAGACATGTTTGGATCACTGTGCAGATGCCAGAAGTAAGACTGTTTCTGAATTTTAACTTACAAGCTGGCAACAACTGGAGCCTGAATTTGTATCGGGAAATTACATTCAAATCTTTTGTATCCAACTGTTTTCTCTCATTTATGTCAAACAAGTGTAATACATCAGTGTTATGTTATTATATATATCTTCTATATAGATATATCTTCTATATACAATATCTTCTAAATAAGTTAAACAGGAATATCTTCAGTAATACAAACTTGAAACCAAGAAGAATAAATATACTTCATTTGTAGGGCTCTTCATTTCCTGCTAAAGTGACGGTAGTGACGGTAGAACTGTAGGAAGTCTTTAGGAGTTTGCCTCAAAACTGGTCTTCCAAAATAAGGGGAACATTTTTATTTTTAAAGTATTTTTATTATTTTTGTCTCATTAAAAAAAAAGTCTGAAAACCTATTCATGGTTATTTTTCTTTTGCATTGGGGACGTTCTGGAGAGGATTGCTCAGAATACTGAAAACCAAGCAACAATAGAGGATCTATTCTTTTTTTAAGTTTCTTTTTCTTCAGTTGTGTTTTCAAAATATTTAATGAACTGTGGATTAGTTCTACCACATTATGGAAATGTATATACCTAAATCCCAAAATGAAATGGAAATCTAAATCTCTGAACATTCTCACCATGGCTTCTGGATATCAAAGAACAGTTATTTGGACAAATTTTATAATATGAATCAAATCCCTAACTGATTTTCCTTAATCACTAAATGTACCACTTTTCTTGATTTAAAATTTCACTTTTAAATTTTCCTTTTCATTTAGCTGAAATGTGCTTTGATGGCTGACCAGATCTGCTTTATTGATTTCTATGTCACTGATATCCATGGGGAATTTCTGTTCATAGAAAATTTGGCCTTACTGAAAAATGTTATAACATTTATATACATGTAACATCTATAACATTTATATCTATAATCAGAATTATATCTTTTGAAGTAGTAGATTTGCAGAGAGCATACATTATTAGGACCTTTATTCAGAAAATAATATTACATCTTTAAAATCTATGTTATGTGAGTACATTAGATTTGTAACTTCACTCAGATTTTATTATTTTGATTCAGCATTATACATTTAACTTCAATTCTGAATTATTGGAAACCTTACAATTCATCTCTATTTTCAGAAGTAGCTAAATTTCTTCTTCACTTGCAAAGTGTATATTTGAAAACATAAATTAACAATAGTCCTCCTTAAGAGTTGACAGGGAAGAAGTAGGATTGCAGCTTGGCAAAGTTATTTTCTGTCTAACCTTAATTGAAGCCCAGTGACTTAATATCTTTCAGAAAAGAGATGTAAAATTTTTCTTGAAATCCTATTGAAGTCAATGAAGCACTATTTGTTAAAATTGTTTAAAAACAGTTGTTTTGCAAGACCGTGAAGTTATAGTTTTATCAAGTGGAAAAAACAAATGCAAAGTAAGAAGGTATCTTTCGAAAAGTATCAAAAAGAAATTGAAATACCTTTGAAATGATTTACAAGTTTCTGTAACTAATGCTCTGAGAATGTTTTACTTGTTTGGACAGATAGTCTTTAATTCTGTGTCCACTTTTAAAAAGGAAAATATATTTTGACCAGACTTAAGTCCAAGAAAATGGAATATTTGGCCTGAACTCATTCAATTAATTACTTGCTATAAAGAGAAATAGCAGAGAGAATACGTGATTTGGGTGTATGTAATCTTTTAATAGAAACTATATAATACACCAAAAAATGTATCAATTTGATACACTTTTGATACACATACATCAAGTCTAAAGACTGAAAATGATAGTTGCCCCAAAGGCAGGCAGTAACAGTATTTCTTACAGCTCTTCTCCGAGAGCACTCAGCGAATAGCTTCAGTAGATTGCAGAGTGCTGTGGTCTTTTCCCCATCTCACTAAGGGGAAGTGCTGCAATAGTTAATTTCAGTAAACAAGTAGATAAATTGTTAATTTTCTCTGTGGCCTGAGAAACAATAAGGAAAAAAAATCTGCTTTTGCCCATTCTCTTTGTCTTGAAAATAATTCTATCTGTAGATTTGTTGTAATACTATTTTGCTTGCTTCCCTGAAGAAGGTTGTAGGCAGGCTGACATACCTTACTTTTCCTGTCAGTAACTTCTTCAAAATTTGTCTTTCTCCTTGCTTTTTGTGTTCTCTTGTTTCAACCCTGCTTACTCCTGCCATCCCCAAGTAATGACACAATGCTGATGATCAGTATAAGAAAGCAAACTCGTAAATGGTTCTGTGATTTTCTCAAGAAATTTTTTTCCACCCTACTGGTTGAGCCACCACATTTATTAACAGTGTGAAGCAGCTCAGACTACTACAAATTACACTGTCTAGTGAGTCATACAAACTAATGCTTAGAAACCTATATCTTTGTAATATTTTTTTTCCATAAAATACAGAATTATAAAAGCAAACATTTTGGCACACAGAACTGTCAGTTTAAGCATACATTTCCAGCAGACAATATAACTAAAATAACCAGTATAAAAACATGTATCTGCAGAACAATATTTGCTTAGAAGAAGCAGTTCAGATGAAAAGGCCCTATACTGTTGAAAATAACATTAAAGTATTTAATACTCTTGACTTTATTGTCATAGTCCTTCCTCTCTTCCAAAAATTTCTCCATATGTCACATCTTTTCTTGCTGAGTAAGACAGTTTCAACTACATTTAACAAAAATTTATTTCAACTGTTGTTGTTATTTAAACAACATTATTTATCGAACTAATGAAAATCCCACAATGAACATTCACTTTAAAATATTTGATTTTCTACTGGCTATACAGTTTGCACTTCTTGTTTAATGAGGATAAGATAGAGGAAGTGTAGGGGAGAAGCACTACAGAGTAGCCTGGATCTGTTATTCTATTCCTCTGAATATCTACTGTTACAGTAGATAACCAAGATCATGTTATTTTTGCTTTCTTGTAAGCTCCCTTAATGTGATGAAGAAAAGGATAAGATGGAAGGTCTGCTCCATTCTGCTGATGAAAAATTCTTGATCAAAAGAGATGACCAGGTTTAATATCCACACATGAAGCTTAACAACTTTGTATTCCTAATTGTGTTGTGAAAAGGTGTATAAAGCACTCATCCATCTCTGTTCTGCTGGTGTACAGGCAAAGTGAACCCTTTCTAAAGCTACTCATCTCCCTGAGGGTGGCTAGCTACAGATGTGATAGTGGCTGACATATCATATTTATACTTGCCTGACTTGAAACTATTCTTGCCTTTACAAGTGTAAGGCCCAAGTGTTGACATGGAAATTATGCTAGCATAAAGCATCAGGGAAAAAGAGAGCTGTGAGGTCTACAAAGGTGATAAAGAAGAATCAGAAGAGCAGAAGGTGAAGAGTTTCTGTGTGTCCCACATTACTGAAAGGGATGTTCAGTGTTCAAAGGTCTCCATGAGTATTCTTTATGTTTGTTATTTATATTCACTAAAAGTCCAAAGCCAGAAGATTTGTATATTAATAGGAACGTATAAATATCATGGAGCTTTGCATTTCACTAGCAGGCATTGTGTCAGAGAAGAAAGCCAGCATTGTCTAAATCAAAAATTCAATCTGCAAATAGGACAGAATACACTCACATTCAACTGAAGACTCAGATTCACTCCTTACCAGAATCTACATATCCCTATACAGAAAGCAGCAAGTGAAATTATTCTATTTTGCTCCCTCTTTCTCAGTATACCATTGCACACGATACAATATGTAGGCTTATCTTAGACAGTTACTCTGCCGTTTAGCATGGTGACCTTTACAAGACTACCTTGGCTTTTTGTGAGTTGTTGGTGTCAGTATCATTTGTTAACTATGCTATATGATTTTTTCCTTGGAAGCTATCCAAACTGTACAAAATGTTGTTCAGAGAGAAAGTATCTGTTTTTTAAGATCTCATCATTTTACTCTTGACAAAGTCAGCAATATATGCCAATAATGGTTAGGTTCTCCTAGGTCCTAAAGACTATTCTGGCTTAGAATTCATTAGAAGATAAAAAGATGACATCTACTTCTAAAATCTACAATTAAAAAAAAGGAATATTTGCCTTGAAATTCACAGCAAAAAATGTCCACAGGACTCATAAATAAATAAAATTCTACCAGTAATAAATCAATAATAAGTAATAAACTCTACTATGTTGGTTCTACAAAGCATTTAGTTTTGCAAAGCATACTTATTATTTTAAGTACTGAGGTGTACTTATCATCAATCATAAGCCTAAATAAGAGCCCTCAAGAAATATATTTAAAATATAATAAAGGAAACAAAAAATACTGTATTTTGGCATGACTATAATATAAATTTTATTATCTTGAATGCCTTGAGCTGTATTAGTCACTACATTACATAGAAAGTGTTATTTTCCACTGTGTGATATGGGAGAGAGTTGCGACACAAAAACTTCCACACAAAAATTTCATTGCCTCTTGAATGGTGTGGTAGATAGAAATACACAGAAATCTGTTTATTTAGCAATCCCTTTATCTTCAGGAGGAAAACTATAAGTTTTAATTAAAATAGTTAAAACTTGTGTAAATGACTAGTTAAAGAGTGTATAAAGTTGTTCCTTGCATGCATCTAAATCAGTAAACCTGCATGTGGAACCACTCTTTTTCTGATAAAGTTTAAATTCTAGAGTTTAATGGAGCTTATCCAAATCAAATTCGACACTGCATGTTTACAGAGCTTTTAAATCACACTTTTTAAAATCACAGCTTTTTAAAGATCTCCAAAGGAGAATCCACAACCTCTCTGGGCAGCCTGTTCCAGTGCTCTGTCACCCTCACAGTGAGGAAATGCTTCCAGAAGTTCCTGTGGAACTTCCGATGCTTCAATTTGAAGCCATTTCCTCTTGTCCTATCACTGTCCACTAGTGAATAGAGGCCAACCCCATCCTCCTCACTGCCTCCCT
>JAUBOD010000216.1:347351-396895 GCA_032353885.1 Nothura maculosa | reverse complement strand
TTCTCGCTGCCTGCGCTGTCTCGCTCGGCGGCTTTGGCCGCAGTGGTTCGCCTCTAGACAAGGAGCTCTGGCACGGGTGTCCGCCCCAGAGCCCTTCCCTTCGAGATCTGAACACAGCTGCAAATTTTCTAAACTAGTATCTCCCAGGGTACTTCCTGAGCTAAGAGCCCTAATTTCCATGCCACTTCCTAATTTCCTCATGATTTCTGCAATGTGGGTCTACTCATCCAATCCACTAGGTGTCTGAGAGATGGGTAGACTTCGTGGGGGTGCATCAGAACTGAAAAAAAACATATTTTTATGGAGATCACCAGATGCCTAAGAAGGATGCTGATTCTGGTGCTAGTGTGAGGCTTCCAGATTACTCTATCAGTTTGTCTAACTTGAATGACTAGTGTCCTCTCTTCTTCGTATCTGTTCCCTTTAAATCACTTACTGAAAAGCCATAATCAACTGAAATATTCCCCAGTGTCTCTGATAGAGGAACATTTCTAAAAAGAGACTCTGTCTGCAAGGCACAAGAGCTAGATTCAAATGAGGTTTGAGATCATCTTTTAAATAATAATAAAAATAATAATGCTGGTTGTATTTTTCATCACTTACTTAGTCTGTATGTATCCATTACTCTGGCATCTATCAGCCAGAGAGTGATGTGACGTTCTTTAACATTTCCCTAAATGGCAATGAGGTCTGTATTTGGTTCCCTCTACATCCCTCCAGAATTTATGAATGTAATATTTAAAGCAGTTTTTAATTTGTTTTTGTTGTTCTTCACATGGACTGTCTTTAAAACAAACAAATAAATAAACAAACAAAAAAGTTCTGTCATGCTATTTAGTAGCTAAATCAGTCCATGACTGTTCTACCAAACTTGTAGTGTGGATGGAATATTCAAGAACATAGATGTTCTTCTGCTTTCCAAAGATAAAATAAATAAATAAACAAATAAATAAATAAAGTTGCCATTTTATCTTTGTATTCCACTCTGTATATTGTTTTTTCTAAGAGCTATTTTCTGAAGTCTAATCTGAATTGGGGCAATGATCAGCGTTCTTCAGTATTGATGATTAAATATAACAAACTCACTATTTTAGACAAGACAATCAGTGTAATATTTTTAGATAGCAAAGACAATCCATCACCATAATGATTCAATAGCCTTCAATGTTTTAAATTCAATGACTTTACCCTTTGTGAATAGCTTTTTTACATAATGGTCTTTCATTTTCTTTTAACTATTCTAAGTGACTATTTGTCTTCCAAATGTTCTGTCAGGTACATTGAAGACATTTCTTTGAATGCAACCTTATAGACAAATCATTATATAAAGATATATGTAGGGAACTTCAGTTAAATAATGTTTTGACACAAACTGACAAAAGATCTGTAACTCAGAGCAGAAGTTTGAACCTCCAATCAGAAAATTATGACAATATAGGAATCTGTGTCAACTTAAAGGTTGGCTACCTGTCATTTTCCAGCTGTAAAACAACCCAAAAAAATTTTAATGGCAGATATTTTTTTCAGATATGGGAATTTTCTTTGTTGCATTAAAGAAAAATAAACAGAAGAGAGAATCTTTTTCATTCATGTCAATAGATAACGGTCACAGGAAAGCTTGATGTTAACTCTTTTGTTTACTCAGTGTAATCCTGTTTATGAAAAGTTTTGAAAGGTATTCAGATGTTTTGTTAGTCAAAACCCCCAAATCACGTTCTTTTCCCTAAAAATTGAACTTTTTCTTTTCTTTTTTTCATTTAATTTATTCTTTTCAGAGCTTGAGGTTTACATGGTACTGTAGGTGGGCTACATCTCAGTGAGGTATATATCTCAACAAAGTGAACCTCAGATGCAACCTTACAGGAGAAGTAGTAGGAAAGACAAGAGAAAAGAGAATTTCTGATTTCTAAAGAGAAACCATGGTTCTTACTGACTTTGTATGACGGTCAGTGAACTCAAATGTGACAATTTTAGGAGAGAATCATAATATTTTTTGCTCTCTTCGAACCTGTTCAATGAGGGGTTTTGATGTTGATATGCCAGTGGCTAAAGGCACCATAAAGTGGTAGTTGACAAGAGATTATAAATATAAATATTTTATATGGAAAACACATATCCATATTCAAGTAGTAGTATCTTGAATTATATTATTTTCTTCTATATAGGACTAGGTGAACCAAACATACAACTGTAAACAAATCATGAAATAACTGAAGGAAAAAAAAGTCAAAAATTTGCCAAATATTATTCTGCTAGTTAGTTTGCAGAAGAGGGAAAATCGGTGAGGTTGCACTGAAGAAAAATGTCAAAATTAGTCAAATAAATTATTCTAAATGAATAATTCATCCAACTTTTCTATAAAGACTTGACAGATCAATTAAAAGAAATATGTGTATTCATGTATTTTTGTTTATTAATTTGTGTTTGTGTTTATGCTTTTCATAGGATTTTGTAATGCTTCATGGAGCATTGAAAAGAATGAACTAATGAAAGATCCTTTCTTTTCTTGAATAGATCAGTTTCTCAGTCTTGTAAATACAGTTAAAAGATAAAACATTACAGTTTTTGTCTCTAAATATCTTCAAAGGATAAAAAGTAGAAAAATTAAATAAGGAAAGACTAGTACTGGAATATTTAGTCCTGAAATGCACAGTTCTGAGCACTGGATCATCTAGATAAAAGCCTTTTTGTAGTGACAGTTGGAGTAAATATTTATGATGTAATATCTGGAGGTTACTGTATATGAACTTAACTGATTTAATACCTTGTATACTGGCTACATGCTAATGATATTAAATTAAGATTATTACTATTAAAGATCAACAGAAAGAATAAAATGTAGACGATAAAAAGTATTTTTCCATTCAAGTTTCTTTATTTATTTCTTATGTAAAACAATGGTAATATTTATACATACAAAATAAGCTTTTATCTTGGTCGTCATCTTCAACAGGCACCAAATCTGGCCTAAACACATCCTAAGTGCAAATTACGCATGTACTCTTGAGAACACTTCACAACCAAAGTTGCAGCTGAGAGTGATTTTTTGTTGCTTAGTAGTAAATCTTAGGAAAATAAGGTTTATAATTAAAGTGCTGACACAGCTATAACTATGGAATCATAAACAGTGCTGCTATAAATACTGCAGTAAGTGTAGTGGCAGACTTTGTCAAGTGGTTTATACAGAACAGCTAAACTATAGCAGCTGATGTGGTAGGACACATTATGTCGAGATCTGCTGATCAATTCTATTTTGATGCATTTGTTAACCCCTTTTCTCCTCCAGCCAGATTTGATAGTAGCTTTGTGTCCTATCATAGGGGCACTTATTGAATGCAACTAAGATATATATCCAGCTTTTCAATAAATGAAAAATTTCTGTTTGACAGACCTTGGCTTTGATGTTTAAAATGTTTAAAATTGCACCATAGCTGATCATATTCAGTGACAATATTCATACAACGTACAGTACTTTGGGAAGGAGTCTGTTGATTCTAGTATTCATTACATTCAACATATGTGGTGGGAGAGAAATAACTTGAGGTATTAACCAAAGTTAATGCTTTTGAAGTTAATTTGGGATAAAGTATCTATCCTGTATGATTTATATATTTGAGTTTCTAAAGAAGAAACTATAAAATATTTTTAATAAATTAAAAAGACTGTTTGCAAGCAGATAAGCACAGATAATTTCCTTATATAGAATAGCCTGACAAAGTTAATATCTGGATTACTTGGTGATCATTGTCAAAACTGAAATAAAACTACATCTTCTGTTTCATTGGACCAAAGTGAAGTCAATATGTTGACCTCTGCATTCACATAAGATATATTTACAATTAAGATACTATTTTGGCTACTGATTGCAGATGTATGTCATGAATTGCCTTCTTCAACGTAGTGAGCAATCTCTTATCAGATACAGAAAGTTATGTTTTAGTGTTGGGCACTCATATAATTATGTATTGCAAAGAGTGAGACAGTGGAAGGAAGAGCACATTTTTTTTCAGGGCAGTGAATTTGAGTGTTGGAAAAAAATATGTGAAATAAAATACAGCATTTGAACTTTAACCCCGAAGAGTTTTAAATGTAGTGAGGATGGCTGTGTTTTCAAGTAATATTTGCTATGCATGACCCAGAAATGAAACCTATCATGGCATTGTAATTTAAAACAAAAACAGATGGCAAAATATTTCTTCTCTAGCCTGTTGTCTTAGAATTAAATGAAAAGGTCTAGAGACTTTCCATTTACTTCTGAGACAACACAGACTGCTTGAACTCAGGAACATATTAATGTTTTCACTGCAGCTTTCTATTATATGTCAGGAATTCCATTCTGGGATATCACACTGACGATGATGAAAAAAGACAAATAGAATGAAATGGTTGGACCTAACACAAAATAATCAACTATCTTTATATTTCTACTTTACATTATATCAGGAATCTTGATTACATTCTATAGGTGGTGGTATTTCACCTGAAAATAACAACTGCTTCAAAGTATGTGTTGTCCACATAGTTATAGTTTGAAATATCGTGATTTGTTTTTGTGACGGTATATGCAGGTCAGAGTAAAGTTCTATTTTTTTCTATGGAAATAAATAATGATAACCTTGGCCAGACATATAGAATTTGTGACTAAGATCTACCAATGGCTGCAGGTTTAGACAGTAGGGGAGACTAAGAGGATTTTATAAATGCTTTAGAACATGTATTCCTCGAACAGATAGCATGATGACAGTAGTATCACTATGAACAAGGAAATATTCAGCAGAGTGCCCTGTATGTTCATTGTTCATTCCCTGCACATCCTGTATTTTTAAAGGGATTGGAATGGAATATTTGCATCATATGCTTGGTTTGGACCTATATGAATCCTAATGCTAGAATTTGACTTCTGGTGAAAATTACATACATCCTCAAGAGACATTAGTACTATATCTTGACTCAATTAATTAATTAATTAATTGGTTACCTTGGTAGGCTAGTTGCAGTTTTCCTAGTAGCTGTCTCATAAAAACAGCAGTGAGTCAGTCAAAGAGAGAAAAAAAATACTTGAAAAGTCTCCAGTATTAAGATAAAATATTCAGTGCTGCTAGTTGGAAAAAAAAAAAGCTTAAACTACAATCTAAAGCTTTCTTAGACATGGAGATCAGTGGATGGGCACTTCCCTAGAAGAGGTTTTTGGCTACTGCTTCTTACTGTTACTCCCACAGTGCGCCCTGTAACAAGACAATGATAAAATAGCACAAAGTCCACAGCCAGCACATAGCATTTTCCTCTTTATTTTCAGTCTACACCAGCCAATCTCTCTATTTATTTATTTATTTATTTATTTATTTCTCTCATTAAGCGAAAGAAAAAATCAGTGGTATGCACAATGTGTCTTCATTAAGGATTTGATTTTGCCCTCACAAAGAGTTTGTCCCTCACAAAGAGTTTGAGGTGCTAAGGGAATTTGAAAACATGCAGACACACATAAAATAGCCCAAACTAAGCCAACTGAAGTTTTAACGTAGGGAGGAACCTAACGTCATCAGAACTGTGGAACTTGGCAATCAAACAGCAGGGAGATCCTTTACCAGTAATTATTTTCACATTAGCCACAATCAGTGAGAAAATAGCAGAAAGTGCTTTTCTTCACAGCTATGACTTCCAAGATGCACTGCTGTGTGCTCTTTCTTCCAAGCTTTAATAGAAATATGATGATAAATGTCGTCCTTTGATAATATTTTTAAGGTAGCCGAGATTAGAAGAGAGACTTCCTCATTAATAATTTTGTAGCATGCTATATTAGATGCAAGAAATAAGGATATTGTCAGTGTGGGTGCCAAATGAAGAAGAAGAAAAAAAAGAATCTCTATTTGGGAGATGCTTTCTAAGCCACAAGTTCAGATTTTTGTAACCTTTGCTTCATTATAGTCCCACAGTTATAATATAGGAACTAAAACTATTTCCCTGCCTCTCTTACTTCCTTTCTTCTTAAACAAATTGCTGTGCATTTGCAAATCTAGGTGCCTAATGTAATAAATGAAGATTATACTATCTGCTTCTCATTCATTTATAGAAATTAAGTGTATTTGCTGAAGTCTTAATTATGCTTTGTAGAAACAGATAAATATGAAAGCAAAGTAGGTAAAGGTGACCACATGATACATTTAACTCATTTCATAACGCATTACTTTATCCATAGGCAATTATTTTCAACAACAGCAGGATCTCCTGGGAAGCTGTGCCTGATCTTCCAAGCAAGATAAAATTCAACTTTACACAATACAATAGAGATGACATTTTTCCTTGGTAGTGCCTAAGCTTAAGAAGGGAAATGAAAACAGCTAGTAAGATTACATACCTACATCTCTAGGCAACTCACATATCTTCTGTTTTATTTTACATGGAATTCAGTGTATTTTCACAGTTAAGACTTGATTTCTCAAGGGTTTATCTGGTCATGTTTCTTGTTTTATCTATGTGGTGTTATTTTCCGTTTAAGGGTTGATAAAGGTTTCAGAATCAAGACTTGAGGTTCCAGGCAGAAGGGATGGATTTTTTCCTTCAGAATAAATTTTAAGAGCAATAGATGACAGCAAAAATCAAAGCAGCACAAAATGCAGATTAGGAATGTATCTTCATAATTTTAGGTGCTGTCAATGGATATAAAAAAATTGAAAAACAGAGTGTATACGTGCATACTCTAAAATGCTGAATGACAGTCCTGCTATCTTTTCCATATAGTTATGAGCTCTATCCCAGTGCTTGGTGCTTTTCTAATGGAAGGTTGAAGCTATATCATGGTAACTTTTTCTGAGAAAAAGTTGTCTTTTAATATTATAATGAACCTACAGACACCTTAAATATTCCATATGCTACCATAAAGGAGCTGACATTTCACTAATACAGATTTTCACTGAGGTGAATAATATGAATCAGGCAACAAAAAGCAGCTTCAAATAGCTCAGAAAGGGAATCAGAAATTTGTACTATGTTGAATTGCACCTTTATGACCTAGCTTGATTTCTAAGCCAAAAGTTCATCTCTGCTTTAACTGATAGAATTTAGCCTAATACTCTGGAAAATAAATAAATAAGTAAAACATTTAAATATGCCAATTGTTGTGTAGGATTTCAAGGGTTTTTTTTAGAGATTCAGAAAAGTCTGATGCCTCCCGTAGTTTCTAAAAAGAAAAGAGTAACAGAAATTCCATTCCCTTATTTTTTTAATTAACACTACAGTGAATTGAATCTAATGCCTTCCTATTTATAATTGTTTTTCCTCTCACATCCTATGTCTCTAAAGTTAAGCAGTGATTTAGACTTCCTCTTCCCTTTTTCCCTATACTCTATCTTCAGTGTCATCACAGACACAGCTGTTAAATGCACTGCACACTGCACAGCTTCATCTGAAGTTACTGCTTTCAATGGGAACCATTCTTTTGAATGAGATCCCTATCTTTTTCATATCCATTTGAAATCTTACCCTGATACCACCTTGGTGTACCTTGATAGTTTAAAAATTCAGAAAACTGATTTAAAGCCTAAGAGCTTCTGACATAATTATTCATGAAAGCTTCTCTAGTAGAAGAATAACATGGATATCTAGAAACATCTGAAGCTGCTTTTATTGCATGGTGAAACTCTTGATGTTTCATCTTCTGCTCTCTCGTTTTAATTTCAGTAAAAACGCAGACACTGTAGATCTAAGTCTTTTCTTGTGTTTTCTAATTAGACCTCTGGCATAAATCAGTATTTTGTTAAGCTCAGGTGCACAGACAAGCAAATTTAGGAGAATTCCCTTTCCTCAAAATCATGAAATTTGCCAAAATTTTAGAAAAAGTGACTTTAGAACAGGGAACTTGTAACAAGTCAGGTCTCCCTTGTAGCCTGACTACACTGAATTGAAGTTAGAAAGCCCCAGACATACTCTTGCATACTCTTTCTGGGGTTCTGCCCTCTAAAAATTACTAATATGGCTCCATGGAAGCAATGTATTGATTAAATAAGAGAGTAGAGCAATGCATATCACACTTGATATATGGCTTTATTCTGTTTATAGTAGAAGAGATTTCTTGTAAGGAAAAAAAAAGAGGGAATTAATTGAAGAGATATGAGAACAATTAGGAGAAATGGGTTCTATCATTCACTGTCACATAAGGTTTAGAATCTGAGTTCAGTCAGATTCAAATCATGGACTTTTAAAACTCAGAAGAAAATTGATGTAAAGAAAGGAGATGGTATGCTATATATAATATAAGGTTAGACCAGATATGCTACCCCCTAATTTTATCTTATATTCTAAGGCTTTTTTTTTTCAAGGCATTTTTATTTCACCAATGTGAGATTCTCTTTTGTTCTTTAAAGGGAGAGACAAGCCAGTTAATCTTCTTTGCAGTACAGTGGGGGAGAGGCGAAGTGCACTCTTTCTCACATATCTTGATACTACATTAGTGCCACTCTGTCCTGTTCCTTTGGGAAACCCCACTGTTCATGAGAGCAGCCCCTTGAATGCAAGCTGGTGCCAGACATTAACAGTGAATTAAAACCATAGGTAAAAATGGTGTCAGTGGCATATTCCTGTCACTGAACTTGACAGGAAATTTATTTTGCTATAGCTGAAAAGTAATTAACCTCCACTGTGAGAAATTCTATTACTAGTAGCTATTCTGCCATGCAAAGTACACTACATGGAAATGTTACAGGCCATCAAGCAGAAAAGGCAGATTTGTCTGCATTTTAAATAAAAGTCTCACTCCCCTCCCTACATGCACTTTCCATTCTCATTCTTTCTCCCTTCATTCTTTCGTCACTGAAGCTAGAAATTGAGAGGCACATGTAATAGAAAGAAAATGGTATAAAGCATAAGGACTTTCATAAGATATTTCACAGGAGTTAATTTGTGGCAATATGTATGCGTTTATGTGCATGTGTGATAACAGAAGTGTGATCTTTTTTAGCAAATTCCTTCTCCTAACAGAAGAATTTAGAATGACTTTCAAATCAGAATGATTTTGTCACCAACAGAGGAAAATCTCAACAAATTAGTTGACTGGCCTTCTATCATCTTGCTTTTCCTCATGCTTTTCTCATATTGGTGAAAAAACACAATCATCAGTACTTGATAAAAGAACAAAAAAATAGCCCCAAAACAACAATTGACATTCAGAACTAGAATTGTACTTCAAGAAATTAGCTGAGATTTTTAAGTTGTATTGGATAATCTCCCTTTAAAAGTACAGTTACAACAGAGAAGCCTGTCAGTTTCTTTGAGGAAGTGTGCCAGTTTTTCTGCCTTAGAAAGAGAATGGTCTGGGTTCATCTTTATACCATGGTTATGCCACAAAATGATTTGTGGTGGGTTATTGTACTATGAAAGCCAAGAAGCAAAACTGCCAAAAATTACAAGGCAGGCAAACCCTGAGTATTACAGACCAACGCTTTTGTCCAACTTCTCTGCAGCCAGGTCTGTGAGTGACAACTGTGCATTAACAGCATGCTGTCCTTTCCCTTCTCAGGAAGTGGCTGTGACTTTGCAGTTATAAAATGGCTTCAACATAATGATGGACTGCAGGAAAAGAAATAAATCTTTAGTTTTACATTTTAAAGTGACAGTACACTCTGGGATTCCAGATTACTATTATTAATTTAACATGTTTTTAGTAGGAGTTTCTGAATCATGCTCCATTTAAAAGAGATTTCACTTCTGTGCTGGAAAAAAAAGTTTCTGGGAACGAATAATTGAAGTTTACAATGTACCACCAAGGAATCTATTCAAAAGTCTTTTATTCTCCTTTTACAAATCCTCTGTGATCAAAAATCAGAAAATCTATGTAATGAGTAATGGACCATAATTGGGCTTTCTAGTGGTTTCTGTCTTAACAATACCTCCCAAGCTACCTCCAATCAAAACCTGAAGTCAACAGTGTGACTTAGAGCTTTATAAACAAAATGAAGCAAGAAGAAGCTGAAGGAATTAGCCTAAAACAACAAATTACAAAAATATGAATACTAGGAGCCTGACATTTAATGTGATACAATTTTGAAAGCCACAGAAATGGCTGTAACAAGAATGTTACTACTATGGGAAAATGTATGCCATGAGGGTATGTATGTAAATAGAAATTATATTAAAGTATATATTTGCCTGAATACATTTTGTGCAAATAACATCACTTAAATCTTTGAACTTAAATATTGGAGTTTTTATCTAAATCATTATCACATTCAGCCTGAATTAATATATATATATAATACACATTCACATCTATACACATAGTTATTTATTTCCTCACACTTAATCTATTCTTAATTATAAGAATAATTATAATTCTGTGAATATACTCAAGATTTTGATACTGAAAAAGATTAACAATAAGAGAAAGGGTGTGTGCTGAGAACCTTGTGCCTGCCAGGTTTACAAAACAAGAACCCATGAAAGAAATCTTCTGAGGGAATTTTTAAGACAGCTATGTAGAAAAAGGTGCCATGCTGTTGACCTACATGAGTAGTACACTTATACCAAGGGAATGTGCAATTTCAGCTGGGATCTTGCAATATACTGTATCAACATTGAACTGCTTCCTAAAAAAAAAAAAAGAAAAAAAATCCCAGGAAAGCACTGAGCAATGATGGACATGTTAGGGAGTTTGGATCTTCTGTTTCTCTCTGGAAATGGTTTTGAAGGTGGTGGGAGGGAATCTTTCTGAAGACATATTTGTAGAGATGTAATTCTGTGTCATAGTCACAGGAAAGTAAGAGGGTGCTTTCAAGAAAGCTGATCATCCCTCCAAAAAGATTCTACTGAGTTATGATTTTTTTAGTCGAAGAAACTGCAATAATAATAAATAATGGCGATGGTGATGTCTTATGATTGTGTCAAGAAATAGGACAGAATTGTGGTTCAATCTTGTCTGAAATTCTGTAACAGCTCCTGATCTGCTTTTCCCCTTTACCAGTCTTCAACAAAGGAAGTGCTCCCTTGCTTGAACATTTTATGCCTACACTAGAGTTAATAAAAATGTTTCAAATAGAAAAGATGCAAAAGATGTACCCATATTTAGAGCCTTCCTGCTTCCTCCAGCTCTTCACAGCATCCCTTCTTCCTCTTTCTGTGGTATCTTTTTGAATAAGCTGGAGATGAACTGCATTATAAGGTTTGGTGTGCAATCCAATTCCTTGCCTTCTCTTCTTCCCAAAATAAATGGCAAAAAAATAGGTAGGCTTAAATGACCCTTTTTTGCTCTGCTGAAACTGAAAATGTTTCGCAGAAAAAGCTTGACAGAAACATCTAGTCTTCCTGTCAGCGTAGGTTTCTTTTTCATGCTTTTCAATGTACTCATTCCAAAAGAGAGAAAATAGTGATGTCTTTTTAAACTTGTACAGAGGTAATTGGAATAGAATGTAATCACTATCAGGAGGGATGAAATACAGAAGCAGTGGAAAGGAGGTAGCAACCTATAACAGAAACAGGAATAGAGCTTCTCTATACTAGGAACATACTGAAAAGGAGCCAGACGTGATGTGCAAGGCATTAGCAGGTTATTAATGAAATATTTCTCTTAATATTATATTCAAATATCACTTGAATCACTTTTATTCATAACATATCATCAATGCATTTGAAAATAAGAGAATACATTTCAATAAACGAACATTGGTATGAAAAATAAAATGATATCTGAGGCAGAAATAACAGGACAAGAGGGATATCAGAACTTGATGAATATTGTAGAGAGTTTGTGTATATGAACAGAGTGAGGGTTGATCTACCCTGCAGACAAGCATACAGTATAGAGAGATCACTCACTTAAAGCTGTACTACACTGAGGTTTGCAGAATGATTACATGCTGAGAGGCTTTCTGCGGTTCCATCTGCACTCTCATAGATAAGATTCATAGCACTTGATTGCAATATAGGATTTTTTTCATTATTTAATAAAAACAACAAAAATATATGTAGGTCGTGATCTTAACAATTTGGTTTCGTTTATCTTTCTACATCTGGGAGAACTTTCTTGCTCCAGCTGCACCTAAGGACCTAGATTTTCATCAGCAGTTACCTTCTTTACTTCACTAGGTTATCATCTTAACATTTCAGGAAAAAAGAAAAAAAAAAGGAAAGATGAATGTCCCAGAAGCAAGCTTTATATTTATACCTATTAACATAAGTATCTTGTGGTTTACAAAATATTTTATTTATTCTGGATCATGAAGCCTCCCTCATTTTTATCAGTGCAATCAGTTATGGGACCGTGTGTCGAACTGAAATTGGGAACCATTTTTTTAACATATCGGAATCTTAGATGGATGCACATTATTATAGAACCACTAATAACACAGAATCACTCCTGTAAGCCATCCCTAATCAGGAATTATCTGGATTATAAAAACATAAATGGAATGGCAATTATAGAAAGAAATATAAGGGAAAATCCAAAGATATTTGTGAAGATACTTGAAAATGAGTAAATTTGAATTGTTAACCTAATAGCATTTCTAATTACTTCTTTTATCACTAAAAGTTGTTCAAGCACAGTCACATTCATAGTGGTCTCTACAATCTCGAACTACAATTCATAGAGATCCTTTGGTTGAATAAAAAGAGAACTGGGAGTAATTATGAGGAGCAGAGACAAAGTTAATTAAGCCAAAATCTGGAGGAACAGAAGTGTGTGTTTACACAGTTGGTCCTTATGGGATTCTTTTCCAAAGACAGAAGGGGTTTGTTTGCATTAATAAAAATTGTCTGTTTCTGGTCCCAGACATTCAGCTTTGATGATCTACTTGACTCAAAATTCATGGAACTACAACTGTGCATATGCAAAGTTGCTGTGAGGATATACATATATGTGTGTTTGTCCATTTTTTATATTCATATTTTAAATGTACGATCATAATATATTTTAATGAGAATAAATTGGATCAACTTTCATATTAGATAAAATACATTAAGAATTTCAATTAAGTGTTCTGCTAGCCAACTCATAGAAATATTTTAAATTTATCTTTTAGACAATATTCTGTCATACATTATACTCATATATGATTATATAATAATAATATCATAAAATATCAAACTATTAAAATATGCTATGATTAATTACCACACATAATTTAATAATTATTTACTCTTATATTAAAAATATATTTATTTTATAGTATGAATATTAACTTATTAATATTTATTTTATGAGCAAACTTTGGAAAGTTGTTGCTTTATTTGTTTTTATTTTTTATTTTTCTGAAGGTAGAAAAAACTTGGTTATTTTCAAATAGAAAGTAAAACAACTGCAGCAAGATTACCTGCCTCCAATTTGCATTGTTACTGTGTGGTATATACAATGTGTATGTTGATTTTATAATGACCATTAATAAATGGATATCTTTGCTCTGGATCATTTTTTTAATTGATAATGCTGTGGTTTGTTCTATGAAATGAATCAGAAGTCAAAGACAGTGTATGAATCATCAATGACATATTTTTTTATACACACTAGTAAATTAATGAAAACTGCACAACAGACCAAATTTTCACATAGATTTGATATTTAAATTCATTTCTAGTTACCTTACCTGGGGTAAAAGAGGATGACTAACTGCAAAAATATCTCCAGCTGAAGAAAAGAATTCTTGTCTCCTGACAGCTGAAAAAAAGGAGACAGAAAAATCAAGGAGAACTGTGCAAATGTATATATGCAAATGTATTTATATTCCAACTACATTCTGACTTATACTGTACAAAAAAGACATATATGCAAAATAAGAAACTGGTATAATTTGCTTTTGGTTTTGGTATACAATAAAAAGTATTTCTCTTTCATATTGCTTTAATCTGTTAATTAAATTGTTAATCTTATTCATATATTTATCTAAATTAGCAACTAAGATCAGTAAATAGATAACTAACAGACATTAGCATATGTAATGATAACCAAAATATTTGTTTTTTCCTAAACCAAAATAAGAAACAAACCAGGCTTCTGAAGTCACTTAAGGACAAAGGAATCAGGAAATCACGTGACCCTAGTTATCGAGATCTTACATATGCAACATTAAATAAACCTAAACAGATGTGTGCTGTTGTTTTATTTACCCCGAAAAGCATCAAAACTTCTAATTAAAGGCAGAGGTATTAGCAAAAGGAAGGTATGTTTTTTTTTAATTGGCAGTGTTTCCAATTAAAGAAGGAAAGACATTTCCAATTAAAGAAGGAATAATAATACTTTGGATATTAGGATAGAGGCACTGAGAGTTTGGCAGCTTTTTTGGTTCTTTGGGTGAAGGACCAACAGAAGGGTTTTTTGCCACTAGCTATTGCGCTGTTTCAGTATTTAGTGTAATTATTGAGATTTTCCTTCCAAAATAGTACAATATGATCACAAAGAAGTATTCAGTAAAGATTTTATCTCCTATGTCTCATTTACATAAAGGAAACTGAGAATGAAAAGTGAAAGACCTACAGCAATATTTACTAGCATTATTACAGAATCATAGAATGGTCAAGGCTGAAAGCAACCTCCAGAGATCATCCAGTTCAACCTCCCTGCTCCAGCAGGGACACCTAGAGCACATAGCACAGTGTGGCATCCAGGCAGGTGGGATAGACCGCCAGAGAAGGAGATTCTACAACCTCTCTGGGCAGCTCTGTCACCCTCACAGTGAAGAAGTTCTTCCCCACCTGTAGATAGAACTTCCTATGTTTCAGCTTATACTCATTGCCTATTACTCATATACTCAGTTTGATTTTGGATGAAGATGAGACTCATATAATCAGTTTGATTTTGGATGAAGATGAGACTTTTCCAGGTTGTTGTCCTCCTGGAGTTACTCGTTTTTATTGGCTAAAATAATCTGAAAGGAGTAAATCGTTGGTCAAGAAATAATAGAATATCACTTGGCATAGTATCATGTAATTGGTGTGCATGAATGAGGGAAGAGGAAGGAAAAGAAATGTTTTAGGGACTACAGCCTCTTATTAGAAGACATTATGCTCATGGTCACATATTTGTCACAGTGAGTTGCAGGTATAATATATCATTTAGTAAGATTCTGTGACTAGTAATATTAATTTTTGAAATACCTAGTGTATATTTGTATCGAAACACCTTTGTGTTACAGAATCCCAGAGTGAGTAAAATTGAAAGGGTCCTCTGGAGATTATCTAGTCCAACTCCCCTGCGCAAGCAGGGTCATCTAGAACATGTTGATCAGGATTGTGTCCAGATGGCTTTTGACTATCTCCCAGCAAAGGAACTACACAGCCTCCCTTTGAAATCTGTTTCACTGCTCAGGTGATCTATGCCATTTCACCTGTTCAAATCTTCCTAGCTTTTTTGAAATGAACATTGTTTATAAATATCAGAGATTCAGCCTTGAAAATATCCTCAAAATGAAGTGTTGCCATATACGCTAGCATCAAAGAGTAGATAAGACAGAATCCATCATAGTCATCATTTTTATTTGCAACTTCTCTTTTTGCATTAAGAATCTCTTCTCTTTCCTATGCTTCATACTTCATTTGAAAAATACTCATGCAGTAACACATAGCAAAATACACGTACATTGAAATTGAATCAATTACAGAACAGAGAGGAAAAAAAAAAGGTAAAACAAACAGCACTATTACTTCTAATAGCTTGCAATACAGTAAAAGGAAATATATGTCCAGAATCAATAATAGCTGCATATCTTGACCTAACAAAACTGCCATATTGTATACACAGCTTTAGTAAGCCTACTGACAGCTTCAGATAAAAAGCTTGTGCTTTTGTTATTTGTATATTGATGTTCAGAGTCATATTTCCTTCTTTATATTTTTGGATGATGTCTGACACCAGCTTTTGGAAGCTTGACATATATCTTGCTAGATGTGTGAACAACTTTTGTTCTTGAATGTGGACAGTACTGAGGTTTTTTATATTGCTTAATCCTGTTTTCCAATTTGTGATCTCTGCTACTGTCTTTTTTTTTTTTTGTTGTTTTTCCAGGTGATTACGTCTTCCTTCTCCAGCACTGTTTCTGCTTTTTTGCCATCAAAACTGCTGTCATTCCTTCCATTGCTGTTTGCTTTACATATTAATGAAACAGATAAATAGGTACTCTACTGAAATCCAAAGACGGTATGTGTATATCTGTAATGGCAGAAATGGAACTTTCTACCTTTTTAATGAAACAGGTAGATATCATCTTTTCAAACTTTTGATGGAAAACAAATTGAATTTTAGATTGCACTTGTTGCTAAGATGTTCTACAGTGCTCCTGTTAACTTCAGGATAAACTATTCTAAAATACTATGAGTCCTCCTGTGTGTTCTAGGAGGTTGTAGTCCATACAAAATTTGCTGACCTATTCAATTTTTCATTTGTTTCAATTTGTAATTAAATTCCTCAGGACACGAGAATCTCAAATTGAAACTGTGTTTAAAATACATTCATTGATATTAATTATTTTTTAATTGGAGATACAGAAGGAAAGAATTGAACATGAAATATACATGTGTTTCATATACATCTATCACTGTAGGCATGTAAGTGGAATGTTTTGTCCTTGAGGCCAAGATTAATTAGGAAAATCAGAGAAATGGTAAAAGCAGAAGAAAAACAGTCAGGAACAGAAAGTTTGTCTTCTCCTGAAATATTTTTGTAATAATGAAAACATTTATTTTTCACTGACAGTGCTTCAGAAGTTTTCTGCTATTTCTAGAAGAAAACCTTGTTAGTTGCTCTTTTCAGTTCTTCTGCATTTTATAGAATCATAGAATGGTTTTCATTGGAAGGGGACCCACATATTCTTCCATCCAACACCTCTGCTCAAAGCAGGGTGGGCTAGAGCAGGTTGCTCAGAATTTGTTCAGGTGTGTTTTGAATTTCTCCAAGAATGGAAACTCTGCAACATCAATGAGCAAACAATTCCTGTGTTGTTGTTGGTTTTTATTTTTCTCCATTCACAGTATTTATTCTAAAAAAGAGCCAACTTTTGTTGCAAAAGAAGATCAAAAACATGTGAATTTATAATTCCAAATAGAAATACTACTATGTCAGTTTTACAAATGCAGAAAATTAAGTTAGGCATTTTGGATTTCCATGTTTATCATTCTCTGTTACATAATAATCATCAGTGTCATGGCTTACAAAGTCATAGAAGATCATAGAAGATCTTAACTCATTACATAAAACTGACTAGCAAAGATTTGAATCATAAAAGACATATAAAAAGTATAACAGGAAGGTTGTGCAATCTCCTTCTCTGGAGGTCTTCAAACCCGCCTGTGTCACGTGCTTTGGGTGTACCAGTTCGAGCAGGGGAGTTGGACTAGATGATCTCCAGAGGACTCTTTCCAATCTTACCCAGTGCATGTGACAGTTCTTTTCAGTATTCATTTTAAGTATTAGGAAAAATGACATAATTCAGACTTCAGTCAAGAAAGAGTGAAACAACTTCAGTTTCATTGTATTTTACCTGTAGTGAGAGATATTTGGGAAGTTCAATCCACTTCTTGCTTCTAATTTTCATTCAATCAACATTTAATACAAATATTCAATTGCAGAATTTGAGATAATTAGCATTTAGCTGCTTAAATTCCAGTTCTGTCTCTTTGTGACATTTTTAGGTCTTGGTCTGTTTAGATTTGCACCTCATTCCCTGTAAAAAAGTAGTATTCATCAAGCATCACATAAAAAAATGGTTCCATCCTATGTGACACATGTGGGCCCTTGCAGGAGAGGTTCGTTTTTTTTGCTATACATCCTCTATAGTCAAAATTTCTAACTGATATTTTGTAATGACATACAGTCATCTTCAGTTGCAAGAAGATTCAGTAACAAAGGCTATTGAAATTGTAGCTAATTACTGCTCCAAATTGGAACTGCTCCAAAGTGGCATTTTCAACAGTCTTTCCATCCACTTAAGGCAAAAAGAAAAAAAAATACTACTACTATTACTACTACTACTATTAATAATAAAAAGACAAGTCAGATATCACTGAAACACTCTCAGTCCTGGAAATCTGCCCCTACCTTTGCACATAAGCATATATGTTTGTGAGTACAAAATGCCTAGAAAGCAGTGTAATCCTATTGTTTTAGTACTTTAAATGGATGACTTCCACTACTGCCAACACAATTTCCTTCAAATACCTGAATGAGGGAGAAAAATTTGAGCAGACAGGTTTACCAAACACAATGTATGGTAACCTGAGTTCATATAACTTCCTCAAAGCTACAAATAAAATCAGTGGCAACGATTGAAAAGCTCAGGAATCCCCTTAGTTCTCAGTCTTGTACTATTGGCACACAATAATCTTTCTCCACTGTAATTAGAATTAATACAATTCATACTATAATTTGGCTGATTATAGCACCAGTCAATTAGTGCTAAGAGATTCCGCATTGTCCGCCTTCAAAATAATTTTGTTCAGGGAGACAGGGGCCTGGGTTTTGTGGAAATCTATATGCCAAAGCAATGAAGTAAGTAAGTGAGTTAGAAACCAATCATTAGTTAATTCTTTGGCATTACTTTTTTGCTGGCTGTATAAAAAGTAGGAATAACAGCTGGTAAATCAATGTAGTAACAATGGATTTGGTAAACTTCCATCCGTTTATCTTCACTGGTATGCATTTAATCTTTGTGGCTATAGTATGTAATAACATATCTCAGACATCAGCAAAGTGACAAAAACTAACTTAAATATCAATATTTGTAAAAATAATAAAATATTAGGTCAGTTAAGTTTGCCTACCAGTAAATGCTTTGACTGACAAGTTGAATAAAATTGTTTTCCTTGATTTAGAGATTTTAGTAAAAAAAACCTTCCATTTACTGTCAGCTGAGATTGCCCTCAATATTAATTAACAGAAATATGATTTCTTGAGTAACAGGATATGAAGTTTCTTTATCCCATTGTATAGCAGGTGTAACAACACCAAAATTAAGTCCTCTCAGAGCTGAGAACTGCATTAATTTTTGGTACAAACAAGTCCTCAATTTTTTTCATTGATTTTTTTTTTTGGTCACATCTGGCAACATAGTACTGCATGTGTCTCTCCTGCACATTGGAATCATCACATAGTTTATCTCAATAGTCAAAACAAAATCTTACACATCTGACCATAATTGACTGTAGTATTCTTTCTTTTATATACTTGCAAATGAAATCAATGTACTGATTAGAAATCAAATTATAGGAATTTATATCCTTGGCATCATGTTATACTTCACTCCAGTCTCAAGTTCAAAGTGTAAATATCTTGTAATTTCAGAGGAGAGATGCATTATGTGGCACCATTACTTAGGTGAAACCAAATTACTTTGCAGCTTTCGTGTAATCATCTGAGGTGTATGCAACTGGGAACCTTTTAAATTGTGCTGAGGTGAAGGAGAAAAAAAGATACTAAAGAAATGCTCTTAAGAAAAAATGATTGGTGATAAATACAATATGAAGTTTATGCAGTTCTCATCCATGTCTCCCATCCTCTCTAATTTTTCCCTATAGTTATTATCCTCATATACCTTGGTTAACTTTGATATCAGGGTTAACTTCTGGGTAGCCCAAGAATAATACGAAACAGTGAAATATGTACTGACTTTAATCCCTCCTTCACCTCTCTGCCTTACTGGTCAACCAAATAGATTAGAAAGTTAGACACTCTAGTGACACATCCAACAAGATGTCACTCTAATGATATTTATATATGCTTAGGGCACATAATCTCTGAGTATTTTGGTATCTGGATTATTAAAGCCTACGGGGGACAAAATTAAAAAAAGTTAAGAATAGAAAAAAAATAAAAAGAAAAGAGAAATCCAAGCATATAGATCAAAGTAAAGAGATACAAAAATTGGAAACATAAAAATTCCAAATCCCAAAGTTAGGACAAGCAGAGATGCAAAATCTTCTATTAAAAATATACAGTAATTCTCCCCACCACACATCAGAGAGATGAATGCACTTGCAGATGTGTATGTACATCAGACTTCTCAATGAAATATCCCAATAATGTAGAGAGCTATACTATATGAGCTGATGCATCCGCTAAAGAGGAGATTGGGAATACCACTGAAGTCCTGGAGCTAAGACAATGTATCAAATTGTAATCATACTGTGACCTACCACTTACTTCTGGGAGATATGTAGTCTAATGCAGTCTTACCTGCTAGCTCCTATGAAGTTAGAAAGTTCCCTATAAAGATTCATGGTATATTTAATTTAAGACTAAACACATGAAGAGTGTAAGAATATTTAAGGAGTACAGAAAGGGGAGTGTCACGGAACGAGTGATGATGGGGGTGAGTGACAAAATGCACTTCACTCATATGAAAGAAATAATAACAGGATTTATTAATTTGGACAATGATTTCATGAGATTCTATGGCAAGCTTGCTTATTATTTACTGCATGGATGCTCAAGATAACACACAATTATCTTGGCATACCCTCCCATTGGGTTACGAGGTTCAGTTTGGACCCCCTTGTCTCCAGGCTCCTTCTGAGAGGAGTCTGGATGTGGCTGGATCCAATCCTAGTCCCAGACCTGGTCAACAGTTTATGACTAAGGGTTCTGTACACAGTTACAAAGTAAAGTTAAAGAAAGAGAATTTGCTATATTTACTTACCACGAATGTTGTGGAAAGGAGATCTCTTAATCTCGAGGAGTAACCTTGAGAAGCATCCCTGCTCAAGGGGAGATCTTGATGTGCAGCCCACTGCCATGTCGGGAGAGCTCAAGGGGCTCTCCGGCTGTCTGTATATTTACAGGATAAGATGATTGACTTATAGTCATTCTTTCATTTCAGAAGACCATTGGCTAGTGTATTAACCTTACCTCCCCTTTCGGATGCAGCCTTCAGGACTGTTATATTGAGTCTAAGTTGGAGAAGAAATCAGAATCGTGGCGCCTACCAGGATTAGATAAATCGCTGATGGTTAGCAACTGACCAGGGCTGCATGTAAGGTACAGGTCAGGTTGAGCTGGGAAAGGAGCATATCCATCAATAATATGAGGTAGCAATAATATGGGTGACAGAAGATTTTGCAAACGACTTAACGGATTCCCTAAATCATTTATAATTCAGAGATTTTTATTATTTATTTTATTTGTTTATTTTTGTTATCTAAATAACAGCAAATCCGTGTATATGTAAATAATCACTTATCCCTAACTCCTTCTCTCATTGTTTAAGTACTAAGTCTGACAGTAGAAGCAGTTGTTGGTGAAGGAAATCATTTTATAGAGAGGTAGATATCATATTTTGCTGTTAAGTTAAATAGTGCCTAGTTTCAATACAGATATGCTATATGAAATGACTTTTGCTCTATCTCTGTGGAAAGGATTACCACAGTTGTTTGATAAAAAGGTAATAGAGGGAATGATACCCAAGAAAGGATCTCTACACTGATGGAATATTCCAAGTGATTGTAATTTTATTTTCTATTCATGTAACCTTCCACAGTCTATAAAATCTAGATATTTGATGCTGTTGGATGAGTGCTAATTGGAGTCCAGTATTAGCTGGAAGTGATAGAAGAACAATTCTCTAGATTGCTAATTCTGATGTTAATGGCCCAGATGTTAGTAGTAGCTGCCAGCTGGGAACACAATGGCCAAGAGCTCGGCATATGTAGTCTAATGCTAATGAGTAAATCATTTGACCACAACTAGTATTCTTGGCCTGTGTGCTTTTGTTTCCCTTTAACCTCATTGTTTCAGCCTATATCTTAGTAGATTTTAGCTTTTCCATGATTCAAAGGGTATTTTTTTCAACAAAGCTCCATTTTTCACTGTGCTACTCATGATTTTATATTAAAAAAAGACTATATCTAGGTATGGGTACATTAGCGCAAACTTACTGTGTCATATGCAAAAGAAAGTTTACCAAACTGTCCATATTTTTGTCACTGTGACTGTCTAATAAAATAACGTATTTGTCACCTGCAAGACACAGGAAAACTCCCTTTGATGATTCCTTTCAATTTTCAGTCAGTATTTTGCAAGGTTGCTATTTCCTATATCCTCCTTATAAATATACTGTTTCATTACACTTATATATCTACCAAGCTTAGTACTTTCTGCTATGTTGGAGATATTCAGAACTCCTTGAAAAGGTAATAATGGACAACTTTATAGATATGCAATAATGAACAACTTTCTAGATATGCAGTGGTTCACATAAATGCACATCTGTATGTACCAATGGACTTCTCATAGAATGCCTATATATCATTTTCAATGTATTCCACCTGAGATACTGAAAGCAAAAAAAAAAAAAAAGAGTGAAAACTGTCTTTAAACTCTTTAAACTTTGTAAATCAAAACATAGGAGCCTCAAACTCAAAAAAAAAAAAAAAAAAAAAAGACTAATACTATGATTCCCCATAGCTAAAAGAACAATAAATGAAAATTCCACATTTTGCTATATAATTATTTGCATTCTTCTTGAGAAATCTAATCTGCAATCTAAATCTGCATTATCACTAAATGAGAGACTGAATTAATAAGACAACTAACTCTATGATTAAAGTAATTGCTGAGCACAAATTTCCTCCAATTTCTCATCTATTTTCTTCACAGTATTTCTTCATAATACCTTCTTGTAGCACCATCTCTGTGACAATTCCTTTAGGAATATTCCAAGAGATATCACAGACTGTGGCTCATCTTGAATTGATCATGGTTAACAAGATGGATAGTCTTGGTATAGTCATTGGCCAGCTAGCTTCTTCCAAACAAACTGTACAACCTACAGAAATTCATAAACAAATTTCTACTGGCTATTTCTATGAAAACATTATTTTTCTTGTTTGCTTGGCAATCTATAATTTTCAAATAACTTCTAGAAAGTTACCTTTAAGATCACATCTTTTTTTAGGATTTGTTTCAAACAGAAATAGATTCCTTAACACATAAGAGGAAGTAAGGAATGACTAGAAATGCATAAAGTTGAATTCATCCTGTAAAAGGAATCCAAATTCATTGGAAACATGTCAAAACCATTTTGATTGATCCTTTCACATTGGCCTGATGATGATGTTTCATGTGGTATTTACCTCATTTGAAACTGAACTTGAGTTCTATGTACTCTGGCATGGAGTTGGCATACTGGAGTCCAACATACTCTGACATATTAGACCTTTCAGTTTGGCCTCTTGTCTTGATGATAGCACTGCAAGGCATAGCTGATAAAAAAATCTGCATAAGAAGCCAAAATGTTCAAAATTAAGAGCTTCTGATGTGGGATTATATGTAGCTGGAATTATCAGATTTGAAGCCTGAGAGATTCTCCTGCTCACTCCAGAAGAATTCTTAGTATATTATAAAGACCTATAATATGCTGAGTGAGCAGGAAAATCTAAATATGTGAGTAATGTGCCAAACAGATGTTGGAAGAGAGGGTTATTCTGTAACCAGTATGTTTCTGAAAAAACTTACTGTGATTAAACTTAAACAGCTGGTCTCATCTTGTAACGGAGAAAAAAAAATTGTGAAATGCTTAGTGTTGCAGCTCTTCAACTTCTCAGTACCCTGTAGACAAACAGAAATCAGAACCGAAAGTTAGGCTTTTGGATCCCTCTGTACCTGAGGCAAGTTAACCATTTCGGAGTGATAACATCCTACTCCAGGACAGCAGAGGGAAGAAATTCAAGTTACCTCATAAAAATGCTAAGGAAACGTTCAGCTTTCCTTTAATCATACTCTACAAAAGCATCACAATACCCAGCTAAAAGATGTAGCATCTCTTCTTGGGAATCATCTTTGGAATCATAGCTGCAGATGTTGTCTATAAGTCACTCCCTCTTGCAGAAAATCATCAAGAAAGAGAAATTTCTGCTGTTGTTTCTCCCTTCAAGTTTTCATAGCTCTTTGGATGGATGGAATCTCAGATTCAAAGTCTTAGATGTTTGAGTTGCCATGTATGCCATGAAATCACGTTAATCCATAACTCATGAATACTTTGTTATGATTTGATCTTTTTCTGGAAGTAGCCTCTGGCTTGATAAGTCATAAAAGGCAGAAACCTGGGCCATCTAACCTCTCCGGAAACTGCTATAGTTACCTATTGATTAATTCTCTGATCATTTAGGAGTCTTGTTAAGACAAGGATTTTTTGGCTATTTTTTTTTCCCCTGGAAGCATTATACTACTGAATTCTCTAATGATTGTAAGACTCCCAATACTGCAAGCAGTGAAGAACCCTGTGGGATACCTTAGACCTATTTAAGTTTAAAAGAAGCAACTACTTTCTGCCCTGGCTTCCTGTGACTGCAAATCTCTATAAAGCACTGATATCTCAAAGCTGTCGAAAATATGGAAAAATACACAGGAAAAAAACTTTAGTCAGAACTCAACTTTAGTTGGAACTCATCTGTAGCATGATGAGCTTTCCCATTAGCTTTGCCCCTCACTGTTTTCAGACGTACTGGCGTCAGTTCTTTATCTGTCTTACTAAGACAAAAAATGCATGCCAATCCAAAATGAATTAATATCTCTACACAAGTTCAGATTGAAATAGATCTATCAGATTCTTTCAGCTTGTGAGAAGTTGAAGTCCTCTAAGAAACAGAACAGTGATTTGACATTAGATTTATGGACAAAATCATTTATTTTACCAACTACATTTTGTAGCAGCATTGTATGTAAGCTCTGTGTATAAAAGGATAAAGGACAAAGTCTAACTTTAACTTAAACTCTTTTCTTCAATTAGTTTATGTAAAAACTTCAAACAGTGCATCAGATTAATTTTAAAATAAACAGAAGCTAGTTTAGAATGAGAAATGACTATTGAGTCTTTTACAGCTTGGGCTAGGGCACACTTTTGTCAATCCATTTTAACACTACTGACCCCATAAAGAAGAAGCATGCACAGCAAAGCAACACTTAACTGTTTTTCCTTTTAAACGGACTCTTCATTTTCTATCCAATATTTTTTGCATCTTCATAATCTAGCTGCTTATTTCATTAAAAAAAATCCACAATTGACTATTTTCAGATTTAAAGTAAGAGTAAAGAGTTCTTTTAAATTCAAAGCACTCACATAATTTCTTTGTCTTTAGTTTCTGCAATCACAATTGCTTTTCATTTAAGCATGCTATCTACTCCTGAGTATTAGCCTCAAATTCAAGAAGGTTAAATAAAAGGACATCTCAGGAAAGCATTTGTTTTTCTTGGGGGTGCAACTTTTAAAAAAACTGATTCTGTGGATGGCAAATTATTAAAGCAGAACTGGACAAAAAGCCTTTCTCTAAACATATTTTTATACAAATGTTGAAAACTGAAAATAAGTAGGTGCATATATGGATAAATATATGTAAAATAATCCTTACCAGTTTGAACAAAGTAACTTCACATGGTTTGAAAAAGCATTAGAAATTCAGTTTACCTTTACCTTAATGTATAGTCTCTTATGTTTCTTCACTTACACTGTTTAACAATTCATAATATTTAAAAAATATGTTATGAAATTGAAATCTTGCATTGAAAATATAGGTTCACTTTTCTTATTCTTTTTTGAAGTAAAAGTGACAGAATGTGTGAATGATGATTTTCTCAATCAGTAACAAGATGTTACACAAACAGAAGTGAAACATTACAGTCATTAAATTAGTCTAGCTTTATTTTTATGTATTTTTTGTTACAAATGGCAAACTGAAGTGTCAAGCAGTCCAGTAACAGATACTTGACTGATAAGATCTTGCTACCAAGTTGAATATATAACAGAGGATCTTTTCCTGACCTTATTTCAGTACAAAGACAATGTTTTATTCTTGTATCTGCTCAGAAAACAGAACACATGGGAGAACTTAATTAGCTTTGACATTTCTTTTCTGTTTTCAAATTTGAAATTAGTTACTATGTCCCAAAGTTAATAGAGAGGAAAGGATTCACATTGGTAAATGAAAGTTTCTTTAAGCAAATAGAATCCTAATGCTTGGCATCTCTTGTTGAGCCCCAAATTCAGCTATTTACACAGTATTTTATTACATTCAAAATATATCAATTTATGAATCTACAAAGAAAAGCATTAAAGTATAGAAAAAATAGTTGAAATAAAAGAAACCTCTCTGTTCTTCCATGAAACATAGCAAAGTAAGGCTATATACAGCTAAAAGCGATAAGGCAGTGTAAGACAATATATGCTAGCAAGAGAAATGCAAGGGTGCAAGAGAGAGGCCAGTCATCTGTCTACCATAGATCAACTGGTGTTTCTGGTCTATGAGGGAAAAAAAAGAGAAAAGATAGAAAACAAGATCATGACTAGACTAGCAACATTAGCTTTCATTTCCTTTTTCCTGTGAGTCCAGGTCAAGATCTGAAAACGGCATTGAGAGATCACTTTTCTTTACACTATGCTTCTCAAAGACAAATGAAATCACACTTCTCTAGAGCAATAGCCTATGAAGATCCACTCTGAGTACTTTTTAACTAATGGTCACTTCACAATCTCATAACCTTATATTTTTTTTCTCAGATCTAGAACAAAAACTGGAAAAGCCCAAATTATTCAGAATTCTGTGATATTCTGCAATATTTAAGACTATTTCGAGTAAGAATAGAATTGAGCAGAAGCACAGAAAGAAAACAGAGATGATAATCCCCTAGGAGAATGCTTCTATCCAGCACTTCCAGACATTTCATCAGGCATTGGTATGTCAAAACCCTCTTTTATCTGACTATCTGGAGATGGAATCTTACATTTAAATGACTATTACTTTCAAGACCATAAACACTTATTTGCTAGTTAGGATTTGTCTGTGTGTTCTGGTATATGTGCATGAATCTGGCTATTTTGGTATATATGTTTGAAATAAATATGTATACACATATATATGTGTATTTATATATGTAGATACATGTATTTAAATATAATGTATCCAGACACTCAGACACATAAATGTGATATACTAGTTTATTTTAACAGGGCAGGAAATTATCAGTGTGTGCATTAAATGTGCAATTTATCCATAGTTGTGAAAAATTAAGCAATTTACCCACATGCAATTCTGTTTATAGACTGTTTTCTGGTGCTGAGTATATTTTGATTTGCTTAAAAATTATTTCACTTAAGATTTAATATTTAATAGAGAGGTTTGTTTATTTTTATCCATCAAGTGTACTTCCTTTGCATTCATTTCCCCAGTTAGTTTTCAAATCAATTTCAGATAATTTTTACACATTTACATCATTAGTGTAATTACATCTAATTGCCTGTTTTATCATAAATACTTCTGTTTGCATAATTAGAATATAATTATGCTCTAGTATATGATGTATAATGACATCATTGCAATATGTGATGATGTCACAAAAATTCATGAAAACTCAAAATCTATTAAAACTTCTAATATGGTTTGAGAGACACTGCATTAAGCATTATATTGAGTTTTCTTTAATAATAAATTTAGCAAAATAAAAATAAAATTACGTGGAAGATCCTGTGGAGATGATTTATGCTGTGCCCTGCTGATAAGATAGTAAAGCATAATTAATATTTCAAGAAGAATATATGCAGAGGAAATCACCACAATTTTGGATACAACTAATGATGAGGAAAAAAAAAGATATTATACATAGAAATAGCTAATTACAGGTTTCAAAACATAGTAAGTTAATTGGTAAGATATTTTTATTATATGTTATAGTTATAGATTCAGCCTTTAAAAACAAATATAAAAAATGGTAAGAGTGTAGTGATCTAGAGCCTCCATAATTCCTAAGTCTTTTCCAAAGATAAGTATATATAGCCCTAAATGTTATAATTTTCAGTGCTATAGAAAGAAAAAAATTACTATCTATCATAACAACTCTGAACATATATATATTCACAAATAAACTTACAAGTGCTTGCAGTTAGGGGAAGGTTCATTAAGTTAGCTCACCAATCTCTCCAGGCCTTAAAAAAATGTACATATAGGAGTCTATTGATAACATACATCTGAGAGGCCTAGAGGACCTTTATGAGTCAATACTGAGGCCAGCACTATATAATATCCATATAAACAATCTGAATGAAGGGATGGAATGATGAGAAGCTCACGGCTGATATCAGAGAGACTGATATGATGGGGTTAGCATTATGGAAGACCTTAAAAGGATGTAAATATCAGAGAACAGAAAATCCATGGACTTCAGAAAGGCATTCACAATGTCTGCACCTAAAATACAAGGTCCTAAATGCAAGCCCAAATTTATGCCCCTCTCTTTTATTATCTTTTCAGTTATCATTAGCTGCATTAAGTAACATCACCTCCTGCTTCATATTATATGTACACCTGGAACCATGTTTCACGCCCTCAACAAAAGCTCAAATAAAATCTTTTTATCCAGCCGTGATCCATTCCAAATTGTCAAAGGCTGTATAGATTTCAGAACAGTCCTAAGGGTCATCTGAAAATTGATTAATACATTAGAGACTACTGAGCAAGTACTCATTGTCTGTCAAATTTAGATCTTTCAGTTTGTGAGAAACAAAGACATCTGCCCTCATCCATCAACACTCTGCTTTGAGAATATTGATCTATTTTTATTCCATTATGACTCATTCCAGATAAATGTGGAAAAGGAATATATGGCTGAACAGCAGAGCGAAACACTAATAATTATAGGTGAAGCAGATAGCAACACCTATAATTAAAACTGCCTGACAATTCGCATTACAAAATCCTACATTCAGTTGTTTATATCTTTGTCAAGTTTTAATTGTAACAGTTGAAATTAGTTGTGTCAATTACCTCAGATTTCCTCTTTTCTGAAAGCTCGGACATGGTTAAATTGTTTGCAAGTAGAAGATGAGGGAAATAGTATCAGAATATGTCTCAGTAGTTCTTCAGTAGAAAGTCTGACACCTTTTTTTTCTATGGAAGGATTGTATAGGATGAACCTCTGAATTCTCTGAAAGAACTATTCAAATTTGGAGAACTCATAGGACTCAAAATCTCTCAGATGTCTGTAACACTTTGGTAGCCAAAGCCTCTGAGAGTCCTTGAGATTGATCCTGAAGATTTTTTCAGTTTTGCAGTTTTACTCTTTTGCAATTCCCATGCACTAATTCTCTCAGAACTTTCTGTATTCAAAGTATTCTTATCTATGTTGAGCAGGAGGAATATTCAGGTTTGTTCAGCTCCCGTTATGCTATTATATCATCATCAGATTTATTGGTTTAGCTCTGGAAATTATCAATACAATAAAGGAAAATAAAGTTCTACAAGCTTCAAGTAGTCCAGAAAGATGTTTTGGTTTTGGACCTATGTGTCCTTATCTCTGCTATTTTAATTTCTTTTAGTAGAATTTTAAAATATAGCTTTTCTAGAGATTTGAAAATGAGAGGCGAAGCTATAATTTCAAGGTAAACGTATCCTAGTTCCCAGAGGTCTAAATACACAAGGTATATTATTTTGAGCACCTTGGCAGGCAAAAGTTCTTAGTTTTCTTGCAGGTGATGTGTGACACAAGATACCAAAGCTGACAAATTATATAATTTCCAGGAAAAGCTTATTGTAGGTTTCTGAACAGCTCCATCCTTTGAAAGGTCTCAAAACTCTAGTGGATTTTATATTTTATAGTGTGAGTCATAAACTTGCCTCTCTGTTCAGTTGGAGCTTTCGCAGAGATAATGTATCTGAAAGTACTTTTCCTAGTGTCCTGTAACTATGTTTGGGTGGCATCTTGCTGCACACTTTCTGAATGGAGCTTTCATTCCTCATTTCAGATGAAGGATGAAGTTTTACCATTTGAGTGGGAGGAGGGAAAAATGTGACCTTTGGTTCTCATGCACAAAGTACAGTCGAAAGAGTGTTCAAAAGAATCCCCTCTAACCTTTGGGGTCCACATGTTTTCTTTTGATTTATTGAACTGTTGTGACAATCTAATGAATTTCAGTCCAAGAAATGCCACAGCCATGTGCAGGTTCATCTGAATCTTCTACAATGAATGGACTGTATTGCTGAGCCTCCCACTATTGTTTGAGCTTCTCAGGCAGAAAAGGATAAAAATTATGGGTCTGTTGCTTCTCTGGAGACTGAAAGTTATGGAAAAAAATGTCATTATTTGTCTGGATAAAGGACTTTTTTTTCCATCACAAGTATAATTTCAAGGATACTACAGATGTAATAGTAACAGGAGATAAACAAGCCTGAATAAACCTTAGCAGAAAATTAGGATAAGGCTTAGAAATAGCAAAGGAATGAAATTTTGAAACTTTAAGAACCTGAAACATTGCAAGCAAAAAATGAGTAGTCTCTCTTTTTCTAAGAGACATCTTTTTATAGCCATTAATATAATTATATGGTGAAGTGTATACTGGCTTGGGTGGTACCTTCAAATATTGTGTTCTTATAAAACAAAGTAAAAGTAAATACTTAAAAATATATCTCAACATGAGATTTTTTTGATTGGGCAAATATTTTCATAAACTGGAAATAAACATCTGATTTTGAGATAAGTTAGTAGGATTTAGTAGTATGTTATACTTATTTCTTTTCATTAAATAGAATATGGGGGTGCCCAAAAAGAAAAAAATATCCACTGCAAAATGATACCAAAGTTATCATCTGTTCTTCTTTAAAAAAAGTCAAATTAAATATTTGTTAAATATTCAATATTTGCATTTAAAAAAATCTGTAAAAATTCTGGAAGAGTAGTTTATAAACTTCAGGGAAATTTTAAAAAGTTTAGCATCTTGAATGAAGGAATTACTATAAAGGAGAAGACAAAAGATCTCATCACTTAAATAAACTAGAAGAAAAGTTAAAATCCAGGAATATCACAGAATGTTTCTTTCTGAAATGGATGCTAGGTTTTGTAGTAGACTTTCTAGTACTTTAATAACTTTTTCTTGATTGCAGTCTCTCTTTCCAGGGTTTAGTTGATAACAGTCATGATAATACTGCTGAATGACACAAGATCACAGCACACTGCTCTTGTAAGCATTATATTTTTCATATGACTTCCCCCGAAAGTCAAGATTTCATGTTACAAGTGCAATACCGCTTAGTGCTCTTCAGTACCTTATATGAATTACAGATTTTCTTTGTAATCAAGTTTTTCCTTGCCTGTCACACACTATCCTGATAGATTTACTTACTGCAGCCAGAATAAATGCGTGTTTTCCGGTATACTTGGGTTATTTCTAGATCAGGTCATATAAGGAAAGAGTTTTCCCAGCTGAAAGGTGGATCATCTAAATAAAATCAAGGGCAAGGAGATATAAAGGCATTGTGCAGAAGCAGTTTTCCAAATCCATAGAGAAAACCTCTTTTAGTGGAATAATATTAAACACTTTCTTCTCTTTGGATGGCACTTCAGCTAGCACAGGCACCTGGAAACACTTCTGTAATTAATGGCAATTCAGGCTGCATGAGAAATCCCATTTGTGAGAGTAAAACAATGGAAAGTATACAGTGAAGCAACAATTACTTAACCAGAAGACCAAGTAAATAACTTTTCTCTGGCAGTAATATTAATTTATGAGGAGATTTATATGAGCAGATGGGACTGGGAAATGTGTGCCGTAATAAGGATCTGTAAAATGAAAAATCTTGCTCTTCATTTGTAATGAGCCTTTTGTGGCACATTACTAAACAGCAGTCTATGCCTGAATGAAATAAGCATGTCAGGGAGAAAGAAACTCCCTATTCAGTGGGATATAAGAAGAAATGCAGTTCCAGAAACAAAGTCAGATAATCTTTGAGAGTAACATTTCTGCCACAGAAATGACACTCCAAGTAAAGAGAATAGCATTTTTTTATCTTAGACATGATTGCATGTTCCAAGACATGCAACCATAAGTCCAGGCATGTTCAGTAACATGCACACAAATTATACTGGATTCCCTATCCACTGATCCAAAAGCAGTTAAGATGAAGACAACTGTGTTAATATGATTATTATATTTTCCTTTTATATTAGGAATTAGGAATACTTATGTAACTTCAAATAAGACAAAACGACTGAAAAGAATTAGTACCATGAAGGTCTAAAAGTATTACTTACTTTTCCCCACCAATCTTCTGTGCAATATTTACCACTTCAGCACCAGTATTTGACTTTAGTTTCAGTCTGCCTAATCTGTTACCCTATGATTCTTCTTAAAGTCTGGGTCTTTGCCCATCTAATTGTATCTCCCTTGATAAAATTTAATTCCATTATGTCTTGTGCTATGAGTGTTAGAATAAACAGTCACTTCTTCACTTCTTCACTTGAAGAGTACTGTCTCCCATCGGTATCATCTTCTTTAGACTGAATTCTAATTCCTTCACATCTTCCATTTAAGTGGTGCTTCCTGGGATTCGGAACACTGCACTCACTATGCTTATTCGCATTTCTCATTAACTGCTTAGGAGAAACACTGCCAAAATTTGAATCGAAGTACTCCAGCTCTTACAATTGAAGGATTAATTTTTGTGTCTTACATAATTGACTCTCTTCAAATTTCAAAAGACTGTGAGTACATCATGTGTGTGATACCTAGTATGATGCATGGTGTTCACTAGATTCTTTGTCTACAGGTCAGTTGCATGTTATATTGCAGTAAGTGGGATAAACCATAAATCATATCGTGTACTGGTAAGTAGCCATCATATCCTGCTTTCTAACTAGAAGCTTAGGAACTTGGACTTTTATACCAAAACTTGAAGACCCTACTGTTAAAAAGCTACATATCTTTTATGTCTTCATATGTGTTAGTGTAATGTCTGCCTTTTCACAATACTGGAAAGATTTTTGATTAAGTTCACACTTGACACTGTGATTTCCTATATTCCCAGCATCCTTTGATGGGAATATGGGATCCTGGCTCACAGTGGTTTAAACAGGATATCTTTTGCTGTGGTTTATGACCTCTCAGTAGAAGGTCTTAGACTTTTGACCTAAGATCCTAGCACCTTTGGACTAAAGACAAAAGTCTCTAGGATTTAAATATATAACTAGTAACAAGTCTAGCTATAAAAACCTTTACAAATTTCATCCAAAATATATTTTATATATATATATATATATACAGTGTATGTGCTTGTGTGTATATATAATATCTAATATTTTCAGAAACTCTTTCTAAATTTTACAATTAAAATAGTATTTAGATCTATGAGCATCTGAGATAATCTTCTCAATCTACCACTATTTTTGAAAGTAGAAAACTATACTTTTATTTCTACTGATTTTGATAAATATTAGCAACAGACAGCATTAGAACAACAGAGAAGCTGAGACTAAATTTCTGAAATTTTCTTCTTTGATGTCTAGGAATAACTTATATTTGAACACAGAAACATATCCGAATTTATCAAAAGAACTTCAGCATTTATATACAGTCAGATTTTGAAACTCTGAATGTGAGTAGCTCCAGATGAACTCAATTATTTCAGATTCCATATCTGAGACCAATTGAAAGCATTTATAGTTATAGAGGTTTTTCAAGTTCAGAAGTAAAAATAGGTATTTGTTCTTCTATTATTTCCTCCAAAGTTTTCTCTGTTGCCCACTGATGTCTTCTCTGAAGTGAATGAGATTCAATAGAAAATTTCAGTTATGTCTTAGGTGGATATTAACTCGTTACTCAAGTCCAGGCCACATTTTCAATTGGAAGATTATAGCATTTAAAATTAAAACAATGGAAATTTGATTTAGCTTTTTAAAAAAAAAAAAAATTGTGGATTAGGAAGGAAATGCCCTCACTTTCATCAGAAATATATAAAATATTTCATCAGAATAATACAGTTAGTTAGTGTTTTATTTAGAGAAGTTATGAAAAACTGAGTAGGGCATTGTTGTATAAGAGGAACTGCCCTTCTAACTATAACTGAAATGCCAAGTGTTACTCATACCAAGTTTACTCACCTTTCTTTCTCTGACATATTTTTTGTAAGAAAACTAGGTCAGTATTGTCTGCTTTATTGTAGAATATAAAAATAATTTACAGTAGCAAGAAATAAATGACTGTTTTTTTAAACTTTCTTAAGTACTGCCAAGTTATTATGATCAAGTTATTATGACCAAGTTATTATGACCATTATTATGGCTTTTTGAATTATTATAGAATAATATGTACAGGAAGAGTTTGACCAATTTGTTTAACAACGAATATCAGTAGGATATTTTTCATAGTATACTCATCCAGCAGTTTAGATGAATGACGCTGGACTACATTATGAATCAAGGGAAGCCTGTTTGCTACTAGCCCATCATCCTCTCCCTCTCACCTGCACTTTTGCATACACACGAGCACATTACCTCCCTCTTCTACTGCAACTCAGTATTTAGGATGCATTATTCTGTGTCTTCTTAGACAAATTTTGGTCAGCAGAAGTGCCATGTTTCTTTTGCCCATTTTTCCACTCCAGAGTCTTCATTTCTACATCTGTCTTATTTAGAAATATCATTTATACAGTTCCTTGTTACTGGATGGCATCCAAATTGAGCCACAAAGAAAGAGGTGCAGTGATCTGTAATAACATATCTATAATGAACATCCCTTTGCAATTTCAGGGCAGCATCCTTCTGCATGATGTCAGGTTGTTTGTGCTGTATACATTGTCCTTCCCTTCTCTTGAATCTGCTCTTAAAACATCCTAACATATATGGTGCCATCTGAATAATACATCATCAGTGCATCTCACTCTAATGTTTTACTAGGCTTATAAATCATTTGAAATACTGCTCAGGCTGATGATGTATTTCAGTAATATATCATCACAAGAAGTTGCTGAAATGATATATTGCTCCAAAGATGGACAGCTATAGAAAAGAAAACCAGAGCATTTTCTGTAAAACAGTATGCTCACTTGTAACAGGAGCTGCCACTAGTGAAGCTACCCCTCCTCTTTGTCCTCACACCATAGTGTTTCTAAATAGAGTTAAAAAAATCTTTCCTTACCTTCTAGGAGAGATATTGCAAGAAACTGCTAGATTCTATTCCAGTTATTAAATATTCTGTTATTTTTCAAATATCTAGCTTGGATATTTGATTTTCAAATTTATAAACCAATTAGACTGTTATGGAGTCTTGGCAAATAATGGATCATGAGCTAAGTTACAAAATACTAAAAAAATTAAGATCAAAATTTTAACTTTCATATAAGATAATAAACAGCTAAATATATGTATTGAATGCTTTGCACAACTCTCCTTCAATATTTTCATCATTATAAGATGCCAGAATCTTTCAGGTAACCTCTTTGGCAAGATTCAGACTACTGAACTTGGACATCCATGAGATGAGAAAAATACTTTAGAAGTAAAAGATGTTTATCAGTTTAACAGTTTTGAAGTAACAAGTAAAAAATCTGAGAGTAGAATGTTCAAATCATTATTTTTTCAATTCTGTAACCAAATTTCAAAAATGAAATAAAAACAAATAATATTATTCCCTCTGAGAGAAAAAAATCAAAATCCTGAAAAATCAAATTTAATTAAATCTACTTGATTCCTTAAAAAAAATATATTTCATTATGTTTTCTATGGATTTTTCTTTCCTCTTTCAAATTTCATCTAGATAAGTGTTACATTCAAATTAAAATTAGAACCAAATATTTCAGCTTAAGGAGTAGAATTAGAAATAAATTTTTATTTTGAAAAATAATTCCAGGAATTAAACTTAATTGTATTTTTTTTCCCCAAAACTCTCACTCTCACTGTCTTCTAACTAAGCCACCATTTAACTCTATATGTAGTTCTGTAGAGCTGGCTACTGGGACTGTATCAGAGTAGCACAAAGAGAACACATAAAAACAAAATCTATAAACACTACCCTTATGATACATTGAAAGATATTTGACTTTGATGGAGTCCTTACCAAAAACTATACTTTCGAATGATGAGTCATGCAATGTGGATGTCAGCATTTGTCAGAAATATGAAATGAAGTAAAAACAACTATATTGAATTAATGCAAATTAAATGATGGAAAGTGAGTTAGGGATAATAGCATATATATAATAGCATATATGTAATAGCATATATATTATAGCCCACCTGGATGTGACCCTGTTCCATGTACTCTAGGAGTCTGCTTGAGTAAGGGAGTTGGACTAGATGGTCTCTAAAGATCTTCTAGAGGCCTTCTACCCTCAACCATTCTGTGATTCTGTGAAATGTCAAAATCTCCATACATATATGTTCTAATTTAGAAAAAAAGATCATTTACTGAAATTGATAGGCCCCCTAACAGAAGAGGAGATTACTGAGGAGATTCTTTCCTGTGGTTTGGTTGTTTGACATGTTTTTCACATACAGAATATTAACATAAGCTGTAACCACTTCAATTGATCCAAGAAATTGTAAAAAATAAAATAGGATTATCCATTATTCATGTAACAAAATTATTTGTCAAAATTCTAAAGGCTCTAATAAGTTCACAAAAATAAAGTTTAATGAATGCAAACAATTCCCTTTCCAGCATAAAAACAAAAGTAAATAGACATAACAAATACATCATCAGTGTTGAAGGATACAATTGCAGTTATGGCCAGTCTCCAAAATTCTGAGTTGCTGAATATATATTTTTCTGAATATGTATTCCTTGGTAATATTGTGGAAGAATTGTGCTCATAGAAGAATGAGATTAAGATATTAGCTAGCATTAATCACATTGTTATTAAATATACACATATATATATATGCAGTTAACTGATTACAAAATAAAAGTAAGCTCTGTTGCTAGAACAGTTGATTACTTAGAAGAGTAAATGGTAATCCTTTAAGAGGTAACGTTCCATGTTGTTTCCCTTCTCTGGGCTTTTGTACTCAGATCAAGCTCTTTGTCATTCTTATCTGTTCAGGACTGTGAGACAGTTGGTGCCTCTTAAGCACAACCATAATAAAAATGACCATCTCTCCCAGTTTTAATCCACTGCTTCCCTCACAATGAATATGTTCTGTTGAGATAAAGAGAACGTACATACCTAGGTAGAAAAACACTGGACCCTTCCATCATAAGTTAATTAGGCTGAGGAAATATTAAGACATTAGCAAGCAAATAAATAATAGAAATTGTTTTAGTTCTTGATTGATCTCAATGCAAAAGTCAGTGGTAAAGATATTGCATCCATCTTTAACAGCTGCCAACTTGTTATACTGACGGTAAGTTGATTTAATCAGAAATAACAGAGATGAACGAACATCTAACATGAGATCAGTAGAGTGAAGTTCTTTGGAAGAACTGCAAACACAAACAAGTAAGAGAATTTATGAACTGAATGAAACAATTGTATCTACTGAGAATAGTGACATTAGGGAACCAATGATTTCACGTACTTAATTTTATGTACCTTCCACTGCACTACTTAGGGAAAAGTAATCTTGTTTCATATTGAAGACAATAAGGTAATTTTTTTTCAGAACATATACATAAAGCTACAATGCTCAAAACTACAATGATTTTCATATTTGTTGTTCCTTAATAATCACTTTAGCTTACTCAATCTGAGCAACAAAACTGACTAATAGTATGTAAAACTTGTGGTTTGAGCACTAATTACTCAATAACATGGTTTACAGAACTAATTTTATTGAACGCTTTGGGAGCACTTTGCTAGACTTTTCAAGCGCTGACATTTAACATGTTCCTTTAAATAAGCAATGTATTGCTCTTTAAATTCACTTGCTCTCAACATTGCTTTTTAAATATTAAAGATTATTATTAAGGGTAAAAACTCAGCACAACCAACAGAGGAATATTTTCTTAATCACACAAAATAATTAGATTAGCTTGATTAAATATACAGATTTGAGGAGAAGATATATATATATCCTATTCTTTATTGCTGGAATGAAATTTCCATTTTGAAAGATAACAGCCATACTGCGCAATCACTGAAAAAGTAATGTTGTTACTTCTATGATAAACTGAAGTGGAACATGGTTTTCAGAATGAAAAGTGTTGCTACTTAGACCATGTGAAATTGCTAGGAAAAATAGGTAAGCTCTCAGGAGAGGAATCAGATCAGAGGGAAGGCAAATATTCCTTATAGCTAAGGAGGCCAAACACTCACAAAAATGGAGACCAGTGTTAAGTCTTCTCACATTTACAGGAATCTCAAACATGTTGATGCATAGCCTGGTTTTCATAGCTTTATGCTGAAGATACTGCCAGGTGCTACCTACTCCTCATTCTATAGCAATGAAGCCCAGAGAGTCAAGAGGTCTGCTGAAGCAGCAACACATTTGTATTTCTATGTTTAGTTGTTTTCATTTAACAATATCCATTGATTGTTTAGCTCTCTTCAAGGGCAATAAGAGATGTTGGGAAGATATGATTTGCTTTAATATTTTGTGGAAAAACTAGGGGTTAAACATCATGTAATATAAATTGGCAAAGTATATATCAATGAGTGTGGGATCTACACTGTTATCTAGAGACTATGCAATTTTTCCTGACTCTTGACTTTGATGTTAAATAAGAATTTAATGGTTGTAATATGATTGTTCAGTTAAAAGTTGACATTTATAAAATATCAATAAACAAATATTTAAATGACCTATTTGTCTTTGAATTGGACAGCTTAGTAAAAAAAGAAGAGACTAAAAAGTACTCACATTTTTAGAAGAGGCCGTTTTGCAGCAATTAAATAGTTTGAATGTTTAATTCTTGAAGATGTACATATGCATATATATAGAGAGAGAGAGATAGTGAAAATGCATATTTTACAAGGAATTTCATTGTTCTCATTTTACTTCATCATTTAACTTTCTTCCTTAGTGCAATAGTTTTAGTATTTCCCAGAGGGACATTTCACTTAATTTCCTTTTGGATTAGCTGGTGCTGAGTTTGAATTTAAAGTTTAAAGGGACCATTTTATTTTAATAACTTTTATGTGTAGTGCTCCATTGAGTCTGGATTTTAGCACATAGAACTACTTTTCCATAAGGTGATTTTTAGTAAATCCCTGTGTGTAAAAGAAAGATAAACACACATCAGTGAGTTTGTTATTGCAATTAAATTATTGGATTTTTACATTTGAATATGTTTTGAGCATTGAAAAGCATGAAGAGACTGTTTTCTCATGTTGGTCATAGACACTTTTCTAACACTCAAAAACTTGAAATAAGACTGTCTGTATTCTTAGACCTCAGAGAATATTGAAATCCCATGGTTTTCTAAATATATACAGTCACTTCAGGAAAGCAATGTTTCTTCAAAGATACCATTAAACCAAACTCTTGAACAGCAACCATCTCTTTAGATTCTGCACTCTGAGATAAGTCTTTATTTATTTATTTCTTAAATAAAATTCCACATCCCCCCTCATCTTCTTCTTCTCACACTTTTTCCTTCTCTCTGTTCCACTCATTTCATTTAAACTGTAAAGCTCAGCACTTCTATAAAGCAGAGTCTAGGCAATGTTAACTACTGATCCCATGCCCGTTTCAGGGTTTGAAAATTCTTCCTTTACTCATCTTCCTCTTTTTTCTTCTTTTTCCTTATGAGTCCAAATAAAATATGTACATCTATAAATATGTATGAAGCAGGAGATGCCTGTACACTGTTGAAAATTCAGTTCCACTGGAGAGATTTCTGAATTCATCAAAACTGAGGAAACTTTCCACTCTCATTCACAAAAAAAAGAGCAAGAAGAAGCTACATCAAATGTTGTTTCCCAAGTTGAGAAAATATCTCTGAATTATTTTGACCCCATGGTATTTGGGATGGTTATACAGGTAATAATTTTACTCCCGTAGTTTCCTAAATAATTTATCAAAAATGATATTAAACTCATATGCAAACCCATAATATGGCAAAGAGTATTCTGCACAATACCACTTAATTCCCTCATCTTTCTCAGCAATAAAATTATAGACACAGTGGATGGTGTCCATAATTATGGTTTTGAGCACTTCATGGGATATGAGCATGGAATCACAAAGAAAAGAATAATTATACTCTTAAAGTCCTTGGATATTAAGACATAGTTGTTTTAAAGGAATTTGGACTCTCTTGTCCAAAAAATGAATATGATTTTGAGTCACCAAAAGATACAGCATGAATCTGCCAAGACACATGACTGATTTGTTGTCTTTCTTACCTGCAACTTTCCAGTATGGGCCTGCAGACAGGCTCTCCTCTCTTCATAGTTCTAAAGAAGAGATTTTAATATTGCCAATGCTGGCTAAATAGTATTGGACATTTAAACTAAATGCTTGGTGCTTGGTTTTTCAATATTACAAAATTGCACTGTTCAAGAAAATTATGTCAAGTAATACAAATTTTTTCAAGTTAACGAACAAGAAAATGGAATGAGGAAGAGAAAGCTGCCAACATGATGAACAGAGTTAAATTGTAACTAGTTGAGGTTCTCTGTAACTGAACATATTTTGTGCAAGTCATTACTCATAGTGGAATATTCAAGTATCTGTAGCAGTTTGTCCTGATACCTATAAACTTAGTTTCTATGTTCATACCTTCCTACTCAAACGGATCTCAATATAATTCAACTTGTAACTGTAGATGACAGAAACGGAAAAACTGGAAAATGCCTATAAATGAGCAATACTTCCCTTCTTATTTTATTCAGCACAAGGATTGACATTCTTTTCATAGATTTTCTTGTTGCTGAAGTTAACACTTCACAACACACTTCACAGCTCTGGAGATTGAAAAGAGCCCTTTGCTCATGCTTATGGCAGTCAGTGAGATGTGTAGGCCCTGGAGAAAGACAATGAATTCAGCAAGGAAACATAAGCTTTCCAGAATGTTTCCTATACTTTTATCTGTCATTTTAAAATGCAGTTCAAGACTTGTTAGATTGTGTTGTACTATAACCTACTGAGTGAGTCCTGCATGGATGGGAATTTTCACGGAAACCTTTGTTTTCAGAAAGATGAGGATTATTTATTTTAAGACATTACTGCCTCGTTCAATGTCTTGTATTTTGGCAAATGGAGATACAGACTGCACTATGATATGGCTGTCTAGAGGAATCTGGTGGTTGTCTAGGAAGTACACAGAAAAGAATTTGCCTTTGAAAACTATTTTTATACCATAAAGCAATGAAGGACAGTATTTAGCCTCTCATCATTCCCTTCTTCGAGTTCCAGGCTATTCAGTTCGTCATCTGTCGATATCGCCAAGCTTTTTGCTGTGTTTATAGAATGAATATCACACAGAAATAACTGAAAACCTATTAAATTTATCTTTGAACTATTCATATAATGTAGTAAGATGAAACAGAGCTCTCACAATGACAATCTTCACACAAAACAATAAAAAAAAAATACATCCCATTAACCTCCTCAACAGAAAAGATGACACTAGGAAGAAGTTATGTAAGACATTTTAAAATAAAGTGGGAAAATGGTTCTTTTAAAACCAGAAATTCACTTTTTCTAGCTGAAGTGTACTAAATGTACTTTCATGGTAACACCAACAATCTCAGAGGCTTATGATAATTGCCTGTATGTTATCTATTTCTATCCCAGTCTCTTTAAAAGACCTTAAAGGACTTTTTAAACCACTACTGTGGTAAATTCTGCTATTCTTTCAAACTGCACTCACCTCTGAAGTCCTCATCAGCTTTTTAAGAGTATGCATCTCTTAATTTTAAGAAAATAAACAAACAACGTATTCAGAGAAAGTGCATAGGAAATTGATCTACAACAGTTATAAGTGGATCTGGAATTTAAACAGGACACATAGATTACTCCAATCAATCCCTAAAATAAAAGAAGAAGAAAATTCAGAGAAACAGATAAATAACAGAAATGAAGATCAATCCTATGAATCTTTAATTGAAAGAATATCTGTTCTTGGTCTTATCTCAGCATTAAGGAAAAGGTAAATAAAATTTAGATTAGATTTGTTTTTCTTTGCAGGAACCTTTCTTAAGTAGTTCCCTGCACTTGAAATTTGTCTGATGCACACAGCATCTAAGTAACTTAAAAATGAATATTGGAGACCAGATTTATCTATAAATGATGCTCTTAGCTTAGAACTTAATTCCTGGTTCCTAAATTACACCTGAATTTCTCTGATTGCCAGATTTAATGCATCAAGGAAAATAGATTGCAAAATTCCCTTTTTTTTCACTTCCTTTTTGCTAGATATGACTGGATATCTTCTTTCTTTCTTCCTTGGTAACAGTAATATTCAGTATAAAATTGTCCTCAAGAACAATAGAGGTATTTGAGGCCTAGCATATTGTTTAATGAAATACAGTGGATCTTTTTGTCTCAATGACACCCATGAGACCCCCAAATGCCAAACAAGAGAGGATATTCTTTTTCCAGTAGCATCTGGCTTCTTGGCTGACTCCCCAGATGCTATTGGCAGCTTTGTATTTGCTTTCACAACTGTCATGTAGTTAAGTTCTTGATAGGCTGTTAACACTACTGTGCCCTTTCAGATATAATCTTTTGATTCTCTCTTCTTTCTAACACATTTTATTAGTAGCTTTAAAATTTTCCAGTACTAATACATTCAAGAGAACATGGAAGAATAGCCCAACAAAATATTTCAGTTTCTTAAAATAAATACATGGAATGAAATTAACTGAATGCTTCATGCTATGTGGCTATGCTTCAATTTTATAAAATCAAATTTCAAAATATAACCGCAAAATCAGATTGAAGCTAGTCTGGTGTCATTTACATGAAAGACTTAGGAAATGACATGAAGAATCCTCCCATGATGAACCATAGGCCAACTACCAAGTTAGAAACATAGCCATTTTTTTCCAAGTGTAGGTAAAAAGAAATTGAATCAGACTTTAGTAAATTTTTGGGCAAAAGCTGCTATTCTACTGAAAGCACTGCATATGGAATGAATCCAGCCAGTGACACTTTGATGGAAACATATTTACTGAAAGTTTGTGATCACTTCATAAAGAAAATAGTCTGACTGCCAAAATAGCAGAATGTTGTTTGGAAAAAACATATGGGTAGAAAAATTAATTCATTAATGTCAAAGTTTACTGCTCTGACATTTTCAGAATAAACTAATTCTTTTTTAATGATTGATCCTTTCATCTTATGTTTATATAATAGAGAGATAGAGCTGAACAATATTAAAGAAATAGCTTCTCTACCCCCAAAAATGCTGGAGCAAAAATGCTGTGATAGCAAACACAATACGGCCTCACTATAGAGAATGAAATGAAAATTCATTTGAAGATGGAATTAAAAGGTACAATAAAGAATACTGAAGAGCTCTTCTCATAGGCTACCGAAGTAACGCAGGTTGAACATTGATAGCAAACTGCAGGAGACTGACAACACTAAGACACCTTAGGCTCAGAAAAGATATTACTTCACCCAGATTAGCTCCAGAAGATTTGTGTGATGTCCACAGAAGGTATTGCAAAGATAACTGGAAAACAATGAAAATCATCAGTTCAGACATTCAGGAAATGCTGTGCATAGTTTCCTTTCTGTGATATATTTATATATATATATTTCTGGATTATATATCCACTGTCTTGATTGCTTTTGTTCTGCTCTTTATTCTATTAAAATATGTTTTCATATATCTACAATAGGATTCGTGCTTTCTGGAGGTTACACAAGAACCAAATATATCTTGATTGGTAGTGATGAGAATTTTGCCTTTGACAGCAGTTTTGGAGAGACAGTTATTTAGCACCAAAATTCTAACGGGAAGATATGGAAATGTTTTACAAAGAAGGAAGTTCTGATCTCTTACCCTTCCAAATGCTGCCATCTTGGTTTCTAACTTTGAATTTAATCAGTCTGTTGAAACCCAAGGGCTATATTTTCATAATTTACATGTAACAGTGCTTCATAGTATTCATCTAAGCAAAGACATGTTTTCCTCTGTTCCCTCCAGTATAGTCTTGACATGCCAGAATTCTAACTAAATGTCCTTTTACTAAAATCATTAGAACAGAATATTCCTAGATTGAAAATAAGTCTTAGTTGTTTCAAACTGATAAATGTATCATACTGCACAAATGCAGATAGGTGTTCACGTATGTGGTGCAATACAATATTCTTAATGCAGGCTATTGATTAGTCTATTGGCCCCAAGTGTTTTCATTCCTATGTAAATTAGGTGCTGTTCTGGTGAAATGATAAGCTTCTATGGAAAAGGAATAGGACCCTCAGGTATTCATAATTATTTAAAAGTTATTACACATATCCCTGCTTTTCTAGTCTACTTTGATGACTTCTATTAAAAAAAAAAGGAAAAGTTGTCTTATGAACTACCTATACATACTTACTGCAACTAAGTTTTTGCAAGAAAAAACTTTAGAGCTTGAGTTTAGTGATAAGTTTGATAATAAGCTTGGTTTACAAATGCAGGTAACCTTCACACCAGATATGACATCCTGCAAGGGAATACATATGGCTACATATGAAGTATGTATCCAGTGATCTTGTGTCTTTATGATAGTGAGATTTTGGAGAATTATTTATTTTTGAATAATACTAACAGAGAGCACCAAATAATATCTGTAAATTTCCACAATTCTTCTATTATTCATAGGTGCTTAATACCAATTTCAGCCTGAATTAGAAGGTCATATTCCTTGAGAAATGCTCTGGCTTAATGATCACTGAAATTTCCTTTTTTAAATGAAACAAGATTTGTGGGGGAGATAAAATTTAATGGAGCAACTAACAAGTCAACAAACCTTTTTCAAGTCTTCAAACTTACTATACATGGCAGAAAATTACTTGGAATTTAATTTAATTATGTTAATCTGATAAAGGAAAGGAGATTTGATATGTTATTTTAATGATGCCTCTGCTATTATTACTTTTTATTATCTACTTTCTTATCAATAGTTTTCAAGGTCTGTTGACAGAAGCAACATCAATTATATTCTTCCACTGTACATAATGAACCACATACAATACTAACGTGTCAGAAGAGACTAACAAAACTAACTGATGGTTCCCAATTACACTCAGGATTTCCTTGATTTACAGTTTGAATTTTTATTAATATTAGAACTGAAGAATCACTATAATAAATACTCAAATGTGCAAAAAAACACACGATTTTTACTATTAATTCATCAAAATAACACCTTCATCTTTTCTTTCATGCTATCCTTCCCTCTCCAATCATGAGGGTAATTCATTATCTTATTTCTAATCTCTCCATAAACAACTTAATTTATAATTCTGCCTAAGAAAAGGACATTTTATGGACTAATACCCCAATGCAATCCTCGGACGCAGTAAGAAGAGTGCCTCCAGGAGGTCGAGGGAGGTGATCCCCCTATACACAGTTCTGGTGAGGCTACGCCTGGACTACTATGTCCAGTTCTAGGTTCCCCAGTACAAGAGGGATGTGGAGCTGCTGGAGAGCGTCGAGCATAGGGCTATGGAGATGATCAGGGGCCTGGAACATCTGCCCTATGAGCAAAGGTTAAGAGAGCTGGGATTGTTCAGCCTGAAGAACGCTGAGAGGGGATCTAATCAGTGTCTATGAATACCTTAAGAGAGGGAGTGAGAGAGAGGGAGTGAGGAGAATGGGACCAGCCTCTTTTCAGTGGTGGCCAGTGATAGGAGTAGAGGAAATGGCCACAAATTGAAGCATTAAAAGTTCTTCAGAAACTTAAGAAAAAAATTCTTAACAGTGAGGGTGACAGACCACTGGAACAGGCTGCTCAGAGAGGTTGTAGAGTCTCCTTCTCTGGAGATCTTCAAAACCCACTTGAATGCAGCCCTGTGCCATGTGCTCTAGGTGACCCTGCATGTGGAGAGTGGTTGGACTAGATGGCTTCTAGAGGTCCTTTCCAACCTTAAGCATTCTGTGATTATATGATGCTATGATCTTATATACTAAGTATGGAATATTGTCTGATTTGAGAATATTGCTGTATTTTCCTTAATCCATAATGAATGTATAGGCTGTCTTCACTACCAGCCAAGAAAATCAGATCTAACAGCTGAGATATTCAAATCCAGGGTCCTATTTTTTTTTAACCAGAGGTCTGTGGAAACTTTCTAAAAGCCTCCAGAATCTAAATAACTCACTCCAGCAGAGGACAGCCAGGAACCTCAGTCATGCAAATATGAAGCAAAAGCTTATTAATCTGTCAGATGCAGATTCCCTGGCAGCTTATGGACTGTCATATTTTACAAAATTGTAAATTCATTAGAAGCCAAAAGGTGAGAGAAGGAAGTTTTAATCACTTTTGATTTTAAAATAGCTAAAATGTCATATTTATTCCGTTGTTGTTTAGGTAACACAGACTGAGGTATTTCCTGGAGATGGAATGTCTGGGAGCAATAATGAATGTCACAAATAGCTAAGAGTCTAGGTCCTACGTGGCAATCTCTTCTTGTCAATTTACAAATTGACAAATTTCATTGATTTCTGCAGAACCATTTTTTTCATGATTGTTCAGATAATCTAGAGAGTATCCAGCTTTCTAGACATTATTCACACCCAGTAAAGACAGATATAGTAAGAGTAACAGATTTCCATGAAGTCTTATTCACCAACTGCATGCAATAGCATTGTGGAAGGAATAGAGTGTTACCCAGAGGGAGTCAGAATTTGAAAATCCACTCTATTGCTTTACAATGTGCCTAGTTGAAAGGTCATGACAACAGTTTTTGTTTGAATGATGACATGTATATATAATGTAATTAAACATTATACATTGACTCCATAAAATAAGTTTGCTTTAGACAAATATCTTCTGTGAACTTGCATTGTCACAAAAATGTACACCTGACTGATAATTTAGAATGACATAAATAAGAAAGTATGAGGGAAGTCAATACAAATCCAAACCTTAGGAAAATAACTGACGAATTTGCAAAAGGAAGTTTTCAATAGATTTGATCAAACAGATTTAAAAAAAAAGTTAAAATTAAAATTAAAGAAATTTCTGTGGCATGTTACACTCTAATGTATATTCCTCTTTTCTCTTTTTTTTCTTTCTTTCTAAATGGCAAATCTGCCTCCAGCTCAGGCACCTGTGTAATCAAGTCATTGTTAATTTCTTTGAACTCCTCTAATTTCGACTTCACGCAGCATATTTATTTAAAATGTTTAATAACTTATTCACTAATTGCTTGTTTAAACCCACTCTTGCTGCCAAGCATTCTGTAATAACTGATAAAATATAGATCACACTGAATATTTATATGTGATTTGTGTGCAAGTGACATTTATGATTAATGCAAACTTAATTTGGTAGTGGAATCAAATAAGAAATGTCTCTGTGTATTCTGCTGGAATGATTAGAGGAGGTCATTAATCAAGAAGTCCCTTTTGTTCTTAATTTTATGCCACCTGAATGAGAAAAGACACAAAAGAGCTGAGTATTTCATCAAGCTAAGGCATTCTTTATGTAGAGGATTCAATTTGCTTGTAAAAAACTTCCACGTCTACAATGTTTTTTAATCACTGATCTTTTTCTGTGGTTATCTATGTGAGTACATGTTATTCAGAATAAAATACACATTTCTAGAGTAGGCAGTCGTGAATTTGACTACCAGTGCTTTTTTTCCAAATTAATACATAACAGACATAACAGGAAGAAAACTAACTTCTTACAATGTTTCAGAATTGTATTATATCTGACATTAAGAAATGATACTAAAAGAAAGCTTTCACCTTCAGACTGCTTTCATTCAGAGGACAGAGATGGATAATGAACGGAAGTTGTCATAAATTTGGTGTTGGCCACTGTTATATGTGAAATTAGTTGATATTAAAAATGTGTCCTGTAGGGAGTATATCAATGTAACAACACACCATCACAACTGATAGACAGGATTTAATATTCCCAAGAGGATGTTATGGAAGAGAAGAGTTGGAACTTTTGCTCTGGACCTACAACAGTCACTGTGAAAGGCATGGTTTTCTGTTGTACCTTAACTGAGGCTCATCAAGGTATATCTTAAATAACAGGAACATTCTCCCTGTCTTCAAAGAATTCTGGGACACTACCTCAAATTCTTTGTTAAATGAGTACTAATTAACAGTAAAGAAGTAAAACAAAGTAATACTACTAATGAAGTGGTATCTACACCACTTCTACCAGTCCCCCCTTTTACCCGCCCTGCTGCCCTCAACTCCCCCCAGGCAATATGGTGAGGAAGCCACTGAGTTAGTACTAGTTCCACTTGCAGTAGATCACTCAAGAGCAAATGGCTCAGAATCATTTAAGCTGTTACAAACTGAACTATACAGTTGAAAATCAGTATATTTACTAATTTACAAATAAACAGTTGTTAAAACTGAGAGGGCCTTATGTTTGCAAATTTATACAGTCACAAGTAAAAAATAAGAAAACATCTGCACTTGTTAGAGAAAGCAAACACAAGGCAAACAAACTAATGAGCCACACCATTCACATTCGAAGAGTGCACTGCAAGTTTGTGTAGATAAATATACTTCCACATTATTGTTAAACTGTTAAAACAATATCTACCCATTTAATTTCTTTAAAATGTGACCTAGAGAGACAGTTTTTTCTCTATAGACAACAAAGCAACTTGCCAAAGACTGCGCGCATCAGTAGCAAATGTCCATTTACTGTTCATATGGCTTTAGGTAAGATATATGATATACAATGTGGTGAAGTGAAACAAATTTCAGGTAGTACAAAACTGTCTGTAGGTTATTTTGCATAGCCAGGAGCTTAGCTGAGGTCCATATAAACCAGCTAGTTTGTGTACACTTATACTACAGATTATAGCACAGACACAGCAGAGACATTAAATACAAAAACATTTTTCTCCTTGGCCAGCTTTAGGGGAAAAAAACCTCTTTCCCTGATAGCATTAAAAAAACCCAAATTAATCTAACACACAAATAATGCTATAACTGTGTTAAAAATTTTCACAGAAGAAATAAGCCTATAAAGAAAAGCTTAGTAAAATTATTTCCTCAATAGGAAGCTACATGTATTACAAATCGGAGGTTGTATATCACTACTTTAAGTAGCCCATATCCAGACATAAAACTCAGTCTCATTAAAAGACTGGTCAGCTTACTGTTGGAATCCACATCTTACCATTGAACTATTTACCATGGTAAATATCCCATGTCTTGATCACTGGCAAGTTATATTTGTGTGCAGAAACTCTGCATCCAGCTTTCCTAATACGAAAATATCTTCAGTTATAAGAAATCTAGCTACAGTGTTCTTTTCAAAGATAAACTACAATAAATGGCAAATCTTGTGTAAAAGCATCAAAATGCCTTCTATGAATCCATCTTGCATTCTTTAAATTGAATGTGGTACATGCAAAATTGTGTGGATATATGCAGTGGATATATGCTTGCTGAGAATATAGAGACATGAAGTTTTATTTTTCATATTATTTCACATAGATTTCCAGATCTGGGTCAAACAGCAGTAACTAAAATCCTCTGATTTTAGATCCTTCTGCTTCTGCAGAGTCTATAAAGAAATTAGGGATAGGTCTATTGGACATACATTCAAGGTACAGACCTTTGAAAGTACAAAAAGAAAATGACAATATTATTACTCAGATCATGCTTTTAAGAAATAAATCTATTATGGCTTGTCCTATCATTTACTATCATTTAAAGGACCTTTGTTGTTCTTTTTTTTTTTTTTTTTTTTTTTTTTTATTTTTAATTTTTTGTATGTGGTCAAATTTTTAGGATTGTTTT